>ML675650.1:18074755-18203362 GCA_007922155.1 Mesoclemmys tuberculata
CCAGGTCCTTTTTTGCAGAACTGCTGTCTAGCCAGTTGGTCCCTAGTCAGGAGCAGTGCAAAAGATTCTTCCGTCCTAAATTAAAGACTCTGCACTTGTCCTTGTTGAACTTCATCAGATTTCTTTTGGCACAATCCTCTAATTTGTCAAGATCACTCTGTATCCTATCTCTACCCACCATCATATTTACCACTGCCCCCAGTTTAGCATCATCTGCAAACTTACTGAGGGTGCAATCTACCCTGTACTCCAAATCATTAATGAAGATGTTGAACAAAACTGGCCTTAGCCTAGCACTGACCCCTGGGGCACTCTGCTTATTACCAGCCACCAACTAGACATCGAGTAGTTGATCCCTACCCATTGAACCTGATGATCTAGCCAGGTTTCTATCCATCTTATAGTCCATTCATCCTATCTATACTTCTTTAACTTGCTGGTAAGAATACTGTGGGAGACCGTATCAAAAGCTTTGCTAATGTCAAGGTATATTGCATCCATTGCTTTCCCCACATCCAGAGAGCCAGTCACCTCTTCATAGAAGGCAATCAAATGACATGTAAACAGATGACATCATGATATGATAAACAGATGACATGTATGATATTGCATACAAAGCTTTTAAATACTGTTTTATTTTTTAAAGCGAGTATGCAGCAGGGAGGGAAAGTAAGAGTAAATAGCACAAGAGTGGAAGTCCCCAGTAGGCAGCAATATGAGGCAAGTGGATTTGGAGGAGGAATTTGAAGGCAGAAGTGAAGGTGAGACAGTCCCACATGACTTTCTCATAAGCAAACTAAGGAGTCTCTTGGGTCCAGTACCACTAAATATTTTCATTGGTCACTTGGATAATGAAGTGAAGAGTATGCTTATAAAATGTGCAGATGACACCAACCTGGGAAGGGTTACAAGCACTTTTGGGGGGGTATAGTGGATCACAAATTGAACAAGTCAATACTGTGATGCAATTGTGAAAAAGGCTAATATCATTCTGGGATGCATTTAACAGCAGTGTCATATGTAAGACATGGGAGGCAATTGTCTCATTCTGGTGAGGCCTCTGTTGAAGTATTGTGTCTTGTTCTGGGCACTGCCCTTTCGGAAAGATGTAGACAAATTATGGAGCATACAGAAGAAAATAACAAAAATTATAATATTTTTTAAAAACCTGACCTGAGGAAAAGGTTAAAAAACAAAACAAAACTGGAGTCTGGAGAAAAGAAGACCAATGGGGGCACCTTATAAGTCTTCAAATACGTTAGTGTTGTTCTATAGAAGATGGTGATCTCTTGTTCGCCATTTCCACCAAATTCTTGCAGCCAAGGGAGATTTAGGGTTAGATATTTGGAAAATCTTGCAGCAAGGGAGATTTAGGGCTAGATATTTGGAAAATCTTGCAGCAAGGGAGATTTAGGGTTAGATATTTGGAAATTCTTGCAGCAAGGGAGATTTAGGGTTAGATATTTGGAAAATCTTTCTAACTACAAAGGATAGTTAGGTACTGGAACAGGCTTCCAAGGGAGGTTGTGTATCCCCATCACTGGAAAGTTTAATAACAGATTAGACAAATACCTGTCAGGGATGATCTAGACATTTGGTCCTCCCTCAGCACAGGGGGCTGGACTTGAAGACTTCTTGAGGTCCATTCCGGCCCTACATTTCTATTATATACACCAAGAGCATCATTCCAAGTATAGGGGCAATGAGTGGAAAAAACATGAAGATACAAATGAGGAGGAGCCAAAGGGTGATTGTTTCTGACTCTTTAGGGGGTGCACAAAGGCAGAATGGGGCCAAGAATTTCTCCTCTCTCCCATGCAGTATTAAACACAATTAGTCTTTGCACTCTCCTGAATATAGGAACTGCTGTGTGCTATCATACCCAATGTGCTAACCACCCCAAAGTGGGTGGATAGGGTTGAGGCCATGGCTCTGCCACCTACCCACATAAGTAAAAACATGCTGTATTTCCTCAGGGTTGTAGCAACACATGTACAATCATGGGAAGTTTGGCTGCTCTGGGAGACATTGTGGATCTCTGAGTAACAACGCCTCCCAGAAATCACTCTGAGGTGATGAGATTCTGCACTTCTCCCAATGTGGGCCTCCCCCTAATCACAACATATGGTTCAAAGTGAGCAACAAGATTAGAAGACTAGGCAGAGCACAGGGCATGAGATGGGGAGTACTGTTGAGAGAAACCAGGGCCTGATCTCCACTGTTGTGCACCATGATGTACCTGTGCAAAAAGTATATAAAACACAACTAGATCAGAATGGTAACATTTCACAACCATGTTACATTCACTTTGCCCAGGTGTAAGTAACTACATGAAGTCCAGTACAATGTCAAATCATGCCCAAGGGTGGAGATTAGGTGGGGGTTCTTAGCAGTGAGGACAGTAAGCTAATTTTCAGTGCAAAAAAAGGTTAAAGATTTCCTTAGGTTTGTTTATTTGTGCTCAGTCACTTTTTGCTTTGTGACTACATTGGAAAACAAGGAGAAATCAAAGTTATGTCAGAATTTCTATGGCTGGAAAGGTTCACTTCCCTTTTGCGATCTCCTCATTTTACCTAAGGTAGAGGAAACCATATTGTTAGTACATATCCCATTAGGCAGCAGAAATGTTAAAACATGGGTTTGAGGATACAGCAGGGGGCAGAGTTGCTTGAATCTCACAAAAGAAGATGAGGGAAAAGGCAGTGCCTGGGAGCTGGTTAGCTCTAGAAAGGGAAGGATTGGTAGGAAAGACGAGATATTGAAACTCTGAAGATGTTCTTGACAGCATCAGCGGGAGGAAGGGGGAAGATGATCATTCAGAGGAGTGAAGATTATTGACAACAGCAAAAGGACAACAGCGTTGTCCCTTTCTTTGACCATTACTTTTATTGAGGATTTTATTGTTGCAGTCAGATACACAAATATTGTACGGGCACCCATAGAGCGCCAGATTCTGAACTGCCCCTCCATAGGTGCAGAAGAGGGGAAGATGTGCATAAGAAACTTCACCATCTTGTTCTTCTGCTCAAGGACTGAGCTGGAATCCCATTGATGTGAGCATAACGTGCACATACATAAATACAGGCTGCCATTGACTGTGTGTTTATCTGAACTACTTACAACGAGGGAAAGTCTACTCACAAGTGGTTCATGTTACTGATAAACTGATGTTCAGGCAAAGGGGAAATCTTTCCCTAAGTTCAATCTTTCCAGGGTCCACTCTGGCATGTAGTTTGACCTATTTATCCTGTCATTGAGCTACAGGTGGTGCACAGGACAAAAAAGAACTGGTGACAAATGTGGCTGAGAAAGTGCATGTTTCAGAAGTACTAAGTGGAGTCCTCCCTTGAAGTTCAGGAAAGCTTGTCACTCAGCTACATAGGGAATTGTCTTACTGGATCAGACCAGTGGGCCATCTAATCCAGTGTCCTGTCTCTGATGATAACTGGTGGTGGTAGTTCTTCAGAGAATCATTATTGCTACAGTATTTCTGTATTTCAAGAACAAAAAAGGCCTAGGAATAAATATCTATTCCCAAAATAAGATTGCAGATGAGCATCTCTGGTGGCTTGGAGACACAGATGGAGAAAAGGAGGCGCACTCATACAAGCGTCTGCTGTTGATCTGTGTCTGTCAAATTGTGTCCACACATTAGCGCTAACTTAATCATCCATCAGAGTCTCCCATATAGGTTGCTGAGCTAGTTTGTGTTCATAAGGAACTGTGCATTACTGTAATCAAGATGAGAGCCAGGATATTTGTAGACTCCGCACAACTGCTGTACTAGTGTCTGCTGCTCCACACATACACATGCGTTTCATGAACAAGTCACCCAAGCTGTGCAAAGCTTGTCTCTCATGACAGCTGGTTTCTGCATAGCTTTAAGGATTATGAAATGGCACAGTCTTGAAGTCAGTAGAATTTTTGAAGTTCTGGGAGAAGGTGTAAAATGCTCATGAAAATTTACTAGCAGAAAGGCCAAGATTTTTTTTCAAGGGGCTAAAAATGGGGTACCTCCGATTTTGAGTGCCTAATTTGTTGACTTAAAAGGACCAAATACTTAGAGAATACTCAGCACGTTTTCAATATCAGAACCAAACACTGAGACATCCAAATTCAGGGGTCTCTTGAAAATCTTGATGAAAGTTGACTTACTCGCACCTTACCAAGAGGACACAGTTAATATAAGAATGAATAGGATTGTACTTTCCCGTATCTCCCTCTTTCTCTCTCTCTCTGTGTCTCTCTCTCACACATACTTCCTCCAGCATTTTGAGTTGTTGAATCCTTTACCAGCCAATACTAACTCTAAGATCCTGCCGAGTGCTGCGTGCCTCCTCAGAGCTTCTGAGCGCTCTCAACCTTCAATTACTTCAGTGGGAGTTGAGGGCACTCAGCACCTGTCAGAAAGCACTCAGAACCTGGCAGATTGGGGCCCTTAAAGAGGAAGAAGCTGAATTGTATCCGTGTTGCGTACTGATGGGTGTGGGTGTATTTGTAGGGCAGTAGCTGAGTTCTAGAAACGAGAAAGAAAGAGGCTTCCTGACTGAAGAACACGGGAGCCTTAAAGCTCCATTACACACATTTAAAATAAATTATGCATCCACTTAGCATCTGTTTATTAAATAATTCAGTTAGTTTAAATTCTGTCTAAATATCCTTTTTCCTATCATTTAAAATCTCTTGACAGACAATAAAAGGAAACCAACTGAATGCTCAAGCAAGGGTGGTTTTTTTAGTTTGTTTGTTTATTTATCAATGGTGGAAGGAAACTGTTACACACTCCGAATGCACTATTAATGTATTCAGTGTTATAGAACTGTATCAGCATAGGTTGAACATTTCTAGATGAGTGAGGTATATGAATCATATACTTAATAGCTTGATTACAAAGCCCTACTCTAAAATATAGCGTTAATCTTTTTTTTTTTAAACCTTCTTAATTGCTTCCTCTTGACATCATTGCCAGAACTGACAATGGATTACCTCTGGTTCTGGGAAAATGGGTACAACGTTCTTCCTCCAACTTTTTATAACTTTAAGGATCCAGAGACAGTGGCTCAACAGGACTATGAGAAGTTGCACTTTTGTTGTGTTTCATTTTTGAAGGGAGTGAAAGTTTCAGCAGGTGTTCCTGTCATCCTTTTCCCTGAGGAGAAACCCTGACAGCACCAAGGCTGAATGGTAAATATTTATCAAGAAAAACTTCACTGCTTCCATTTGCTCTCTCCCCAGATTTATGAACCTACTTGTTTCAGAATTTCCCCACAGCAGTTTTCAAGCGCCATCCTTTTAAGTGCTACATCCTTTTAAGTGCAGCACTGCATGTGAGTTTTGCCTAGGATACGTGTTATATGATTTGAACCTGTTTTCCATTCTCTTAGTGTGTTGGGCTGAATTACTCTGCAAGATGTATATTTGAAGCACCCCAGTGGATTACGATTTGTGTCTTTATGTCTGAATATTGTGCAGGAGAAATTAATGGATTTAGTCCAGAAAAGATAAAAGCTATTCATTAAGAAGCATTATAGATTGGGCCCAAATTGAAATCCTGGATCCAAACAGCCCCATGTTTGCTGTCCGTTTATAAAAATGTTGCTCGGACTTTTTATGAAGGGTAAATAATTGGTGGCACAGGTACCAATGATTATCAAGACTGTTTATAAATAGTTTATTACACACACAAAGGTATGTAAAAACATTACAGTTGCAAAGTCAAGAACACAAAAAATAGAAAATGCCAGAATTAAGGTGGCAACCTAAATTTGCACTCCCTGTGCATATGAATTATGATTGTCTTTTATTACATGATCACATATGATTTTTTCCAGAGGCCTCTTGCTTCATTCAGTGCTCAGGATGGACAGTGATCCGTTAATAAGCAATTATTCAATGTTTTGTTTGATCCTCTAAGTTTGATGTATAGCCCTACCTTTTATTTACTGCACACTATTCAAACGCTGCTCTAAAGACAGAATTAGGAATTCTTTCATAGGGTTTCCTATGGTGCTCATCACTATAGTCTGAGTGCTTCATAAACATTAACTAATTTATCTTTGCAATTACTATGCTCCCATTATACAGATGTGGAGTTGAGGCACAAAGAGATTAAGGACAAAGGCATCCACTAATTTTAGGTCCCCAGTTTGAGACCTCTAAGACCTGACTTTTCAGAGCACTGGACATTATAGAGCAGTTCATGTGTTCAAAGCATAGATCCTGTTGACTTAAGTTGCAGCTGTGGGTAATTAGCGCTTCTGAGGGTGAGACCCCAGGCTCTCAAGTTAAGCATCTAGGAAATGAGGAATACACAACTGGTGACAGGTTTGGTTTAAATGACTTGCCTAACCTAACATGGGGCAGGTCTAATGAGCCGTTGGTACATGGCCAGCTGGAATGTAAAACTACATTCTCAAGCTCAAGCATGCTGTACACTGACTGCTTATGCGGACCCTGTTGCTGCACACTAAAAGTTCCCTACTGACATGTAGCAGGCATGTAGATGAGGATTTCATGTCATTAATGCAGTTAGAGCCAAGAATTGGTCAAGTGTATGAAAATGAACAGCATGTAGCTCCCTCAATTGACCAGAACTGAAATTGTCTATTATATGAGTCACAGTATGCACCTAAACAGGCTGTGTTGCTCATTCTTGGAGTGAGAAGAAGGGGAAGGTGAAAGAGATTGGTTCCTGTAATGGGGTGTATAGAGCCTATGCTGCAACAGCAGTCATGGGGTTAATGGTCCGAGTGGCTGCTTCTCCACCCACGGCCAATTATTTGACCAGCAGCAGTTGGGATAAAAGGTTGCAGCTCAGGTGGAGAGGGGCTGATGTCAGAGTGTCTCAGGAGGACTGTGCACCAGCCACAGATTTTGAGGAAGCAGTGCAAAGAGCTGAAACCTCCAAGGACAAAACATTAGAAAACTTGAAAGGGGCCTGATGGCAGATGAATGTAGCAAGTGGCTGCATGATTGAAGAGAGAGTCTGAGGGAGCAAACATCAACTGCTTAGTAAGTGGTCCCTAGACAGGAACCTAGAGGAAATGCAGGGACTGGATTCCACCTGCCTCCTTGGAAGGGGACGTAAAGCCATTCTGATGCAAGGTGGGGAGGGAAGGAGTATTGAGCCCAGAATGGACCTGACGACCTAGCGTGAAGTCAGTGGACTGTTTGTTGTTTACTTTTATTACTGTGGAAGAGGTGCAAGTATAAATGACCTGACTGGATGGCTGAGTTATGAGAAGGGGCAGGCTTAGATTGGTTGTAAATAGAGGGGCTAGTGTTGAGGAAGCTGATACAGTATGCCTGGCCACAAGCAGGTGCTCTAGATTATAAGTGGCATTTCTAAAGTACTCTTGGATGAAGTTACAATATATGGCATCTCCTCCCCTCAAATGCAACTTCCAATTCTTAATTTAAATAGTAATTTCTCTTTCTGTAAAAGTTGGAAAAGAATTCCCCACCTAAAAAAGTTTGTACTTTCTTTAAACACAAACCCAGAGTCAACCAAGGTTTATAGGTGAGCAGTGGAGGAGCCACAGACACTATTTGAGACACAGTGTTATTTGTATTTATAGCACTAAACTTATAATGAGCTGCATGTATTTATGAGTGAAATCTGTGTATTTCTCTCCCTGAATGGCTTTTATTAAGAACATGATTTTTTGCTAACACGTGGTGACATGAAGCTGTGGGTCAGAGGACAAAGCAGTTGGTGACAATCCCTTAGAAAGTGTGCTGTGTATATGTGAGTTTAGAATATTTGCAGATCTCCTAGCACATGATTTGGTTTTCTGGGTATATTATCATGTGTGTATGAGTGTGGGTTTAGAACATGTTACCCCTTTTGACCTGAGTTCTTATAGAAAATTTAGGTCTAGCAACTTGCTTCCATTTGAAGGAGAAATTGATGATGGAGCCAGGTGTTTCTGTGATGGAATCCTGTTTATTTACAAAGAATGTAATTTAAAACCCTGTTCCCCTAAACACAGCAGCAACCTAGATACTTGCTTTGCTATCTGGTTCTATAAAAGGAGCTCACTTGCTTTTTACACTTCTCCTGAATGAAAGATGGCTGTTACACTCAGCAGCTTACGTGTGGTTTAACCCAACCCATAACAATACACACACGCACGCACCATGATCATATACGTAGAAAAGCAGTCATATACAGAGAGATTCGTAAATATTTGTAGCCCACATAGATAATGTGTGTGTATAAAATCAATGTGAAAGGCTAGGAAAGATCAGTGTGGTCTAGATGCTCATCCCCCCCGACTAAGGAGCAGGAGAAGACTAGCTGTATCTCCTCAGGAATGGCAAGGAAGTACAGCACAGGTTGTAAGATGAAGCTGCCAGTGTTGAAGTGGACAGCTATGGCCTGAAGAAGAACATATGCTCCAGGAGTTAATTTCACTGAGTTTGGAGTGCAAGAGAAGATTGACTATGGGAAGAATTCCTTAATGTAAGTGTGCAGTCAGCAATATACCTGCATAGCAGTCCCACACCATCTGGGTACTTCTACACTGGAATAAGAGACCCCTGGGATGGGTCCCAGAGCTCGGGCTCCAACCTGAGCCTGAATGTCTACACAGCTTGAACCTTGCAAGCCTGGGTCAGCTGACTTGGGGAAGCTGTGTGTGTTTAATTGCTGTGTAGATGTACTAACAGGGATAAGGCACCTTTGTAAAGGATGTGATAAAGAGACAAGCCAGGATGGTGGTGATGAATGGAGAGAGAAATACAACCTTAATATATTTTTAGGATTCCAGTTACCCTCCTTAAATAGTGTGTAAACTATGGCATACATGTGGATATGGAGCTGCACTGGGCAAATATCACGTGAGTCAGAAATGTGATTAGATGAAGATACCCACCCTAAATTCAGAGGTTTATCCCAAACTCTTCAGTCTACAAAACTGGCCTGTAAATTTAATGAGAACAGCCTTTCTCACAAGACTTCAGAACGGTCTTCACATTGGATCAAATTAGGACTGGTAGCAAGACTGGCCCTCAACTGCTGAATTTCCTTAAGTTTTCAGGGTTCTTGGTAATTAATCCACATGACTTTAAGTAAGAATACTCTGTGTGCTTGCTTTGGGGTGAAGGTTTGCCAGTTAATAATAGTTGAGAACTAGGGTACTATGTGCAGTTTTACACATTCAGAGCTATTAGAAGACTAGCTTTACACAGCAGCAAATTTCTGCTCATGTCCCACCCTCTGCTTGCAAAATACCAGCACTGAAGATGAATTTGAAATAGATTATTAGTGACTGATATCTATTCCAGACCATGCAACAGTAAAGAAATTGAGTTCAAAGAAATTCTAATTAACTCAAAAATGCACCGACTACCTGGAATGACATGAGTTCAAAGGCATTTGTACCAGGTTCTTTTTCTTGGCCAGAGCTATAATCAGTTGATTTTAGCACAGATTTATATCCAAAACAGTGACTACTTTGATCCCACAATTTCTTAGAGATCAAAGATTCATATGTACCACTGTACTTCAGTAGGCCCCAGCATAAAAGAATATGCTGCAGTCTGTTATAAAGACCAAATGCATATGTAATCCTCTTCAGGTGCTAGTATACATAAAATGGAGACTGATTTCCCCTTATCCTTTCGACTGTGGCTCTTGCCTTGCAAACTTTTGGAAAGCAACATGCTTTGAAAATTGAATCAACAAAGAAAATAACTCCCTTATTGGTATTTTTCACTTTGTTTTCTGATTTTTTTTCCACCTGATTAAATTGTTTGGGCGGCTTATGATAAAGACTGCCTCCCTTGCATTGTATTTCTTCAGCTTTGACTTAAAAAGGCAAGCTCTCTCATGAAGAGTGTCAACCCTTCGTCATTGTTCACTCTTACTTCATTTTGAACAGTGGTTGTTAAATTGTGAAGAATGCACATTGTTGTTGTCTTTAATTTTAATTTAGGCTTGATCCAAGTATAGGCTAAGACTACTAACATCATGTCACTTTCAGTCTTGCAGCATAATTTTTATTACAGTTGAATTTTCAGCCATGCAAAAAGGATAGAGAAGTTAGAGAGATTTTTCCTTTCTAAAATAATTGTACAGATGCTGCACTTGGTTGAGCTAAAAAAAATCTAGCATTTTTGCTTATTTCAATTGATTTGCAGAGCTTTCTGCCTATTCCTCGTAAGTGGTACTTTTTGTGTGAAGTCCGCATACCTGTACAGTTAAGACTTGACCAGGCACTCTCATAGGCCGTAGTTCTGCAGTATGATCTATGTGTGCAGATGTCTGTAATTGTGTGATGCTCCTTTGAGTTTAGTGGGATTTCATATAGGTGTAAAGATTCACCAGTATGGATCACATTGCAGAACTGAAGCCATGGTCATTTATACTCAAAACCTCTATGTATATGAGCTTTGGGAGCTCTGCTAAGCACTTCTTAGCTGTAAGTTCCTCTTATATACATAACAGCCAGCTGATTATGGCTTTCACAATAAACTCTCTAAACAACATTAAGTCTCAGGTCCCTGGCATGCAAAGTGAGCTAAAATGAATGTGGAGAAAAGAAAAAAAAAAGAAAATATCTTGCTCAGTAAGATTCATGCAACAAATGCAGTTTGATTAATGTCCAAAATACTGTCTGGTCACTATGGGCTCCATGCACTACTTACTGGGCTCCATAAACTCTCCTTGATCTTAATGAGCAACTCTGTCATAGGGAGTTGCATGCAGTGTTTAAGTAGAACTGTACGGTTGGGGTCTGGAGCACGTTATGACACAGACATGAACTCTGAAAACTGAGGAGATTACTCAGCTCCCATTGTAGTCAATCTTTCCATTTATTTCAAAAGGAGTGGGATGAGGTTCTTGGACCGACCTTATTTAACCTTTTTATAACTGATCTTGGCACAAAGAGCGAGAATGTGTTAATAAAATTTGCGGATGACACGAAGCTGGGGGGTATTGCTAACACGGAGAAGGACCGGGATGCTATTCAGGAAGATCTGGACCACCTTGTACACTGGAGCAATAGTAATCGGATGAAATATAATAGTGAAAAGTGCAAGGTCATGCACTTAGGGATTAATAATAAGAATTTTACATATACGTTGGGGATGCATCAGTTGGAAACGACGGAGGAGGAGAAGGACCTTGGGGTATTGGTTGATAACAGGATGACTATGAGCCGCCAATGTGATATGGCTGTTAAAAAAGCAAATGCGGTTTTAGGATGCATCAGGCGAGGTATTTCCAGCAAGGAGAAGGAGGTGTTAGTGCCGTTATATACGGCGCTGGTGAGACCCCACCTGGAATATTGTGTGCAGTTTTGGTGTCCCATGTTTAAGAAGGATGAATTCAAACTGGAACAGGTTCAGAGACGGGCTACTAGGATGATCCGAGGAATGGAAAATCTGCCTTATGAAAGGAGACTCAAAGAACTTGGCTTGTTTAGCCTGGCCAAAAGAAGGCTCCGGGGGGATATGCTTGCTCTATATAAATATATCAGGGGGATTAACGTTAGGGAGGGAGAGGAATTGTTTAAGTTTAGTACTAATATAGGCACGAGGACGAATGGGTACAAATTGGATATTAGGAAATTTAGACTAGAAATTAGACGAAGGTTTCTAACCATTAGGGGAGTGAAGTTCTGGAATAGCCTTCCGAGGGAAGTAGTGGGGGCAAATGACTTATCTGGCTTTAAGACTAAGCTTGATAAGTATATGGAGGGGATGTTATGATGGGATAGTTTAATTTGAGCAATTGATTTTGGATTATCGGCAGATAAGTCTGCTCAATGGTCTGTGGGAATGCTGGATGGGATGGGAACTGAGTTACTGCAGAGAAATCTTTTTTGGGTGCTGGCTGGTGAGTCTTGCCCACATGCTCAGGGTTTAGCTGATTGCCATATTTGGGGTCGGGAAGGAATTTTCCTCCGGGGCGGATTGGCAGGGGCCACGGAGGTTTTTCGCCTTCCTCTGCAGCGTGGGGCATGGGTCGCTTGCTGGTGGATTCCCTGCAGCTTGAGGTCTTCAAATCTCATTTTTGAGGATTTCAACAACTCGGTCATGGGTTCGGGGTTGTTATAAATGTGTATGGGTAGGGTTTTGTGGCCTGCCTTGTGCGGGAGGTCAGACTAGATGATCATATTGGTCCCTTCTGACCTATGAGTCTATGAGTCTATGAGTCTATGAGGTCTTAAACCCCTCCATGCCATTGGTCCATCAGACCTGTATGTGTTCAGAAGCCAAACCTTTTTTCCCCTCTTCAGGCTTATGAAAATCACTAAAATATCACCAGCGAATTTCATATAAACAGACATAATTCCTAATGTGAATCCAGTGGAACTGTTTGAAACTTGTCAGTCACAAGAAGATGAAAGGGGGGGGCGAAGGAGGGTGAATCCTAGGTCCATGCTACTTGTGTCCCAGAGATGACATGATCTTGCAAGATGCTGAGTGCCTCTGCAGAGATTTGAACTTAATTCCCATTAGCTGAAGGCACTCAGAACCTCTGTGGACTGGAACCAGGATTGGCAGCCCCTCTATGATTCCTAGCTCAGCAACACATTTAAGATCTGATGCCCAGTCCGTTGAAGGAAATGGACAGTTTCCTATTGCCATCAATGGGCTTTGGATCAGGCCCTTAATCCTCTATAGAAAGATATGTGCTAATGTTGAGAAGAACTATTTTAAACAGATTGAATAAGAAAGTTAAACTATTACCAAAAGTACTGTACTGTGTATTGAAAACCATGACAAATGGCCACATATACATTTCATTTTTAATTAACAGTGTTAAGGTAGGGATGGAGCTGACCTCAGGAATGTAATGATTGCTTGGGTGCTGCATAGATTCACAGCTGTCAGGATGGCCAGAGATTCCTCTCTGGTAGCAGGGCTGGATTAATGAGAGGAAAGGCATCATGAGTCTTGTGTCTCTCAGTAGGTTGGTGCACCACACTGCTGGCCTCAGAGTGGGGAGGAAAAAAGTTATTTAGTGAAAAGCTTTGATTATAACCAGCTAATTCCCTGGGGGGGGTCACTTTCCTCTGCAGCATGGGGCACGGGACACTTGCAGGTTTAAACTAGTGTAACTAGTGGAATCTCTGTAACTTGAAGTCTTTAAATCATGACTTGAGGACTTCCATAACACAGCCAGAGATTAGGGGTCTATTACAGGAGTGGGTTGGTGAGGTTGTGTGGCCTGCAATGTGCAGGAGGTCAGACTAAATGATCATGATGATTCCTTCTGGATTTATAGTCTATAAAGTCTACGAGAACTCCATATGTGCTCCTTTTTCACTATGGACATTTTGCTCATTTCTATTGCATAATTAATTGATGTGCTTTTCTTAGTGGCTGTGGTGTTGGGTGGATTCTATCGCATTAACAGCAATAGTGCTTGAAAGAATAATGGCTGTAAATTTTAAATTTACAAGAAAGAGATCTGTTTCAAACACAAATGGTGGGAAAGGAGGTTGGGTAAAGAGAAGAAATCAAGGCTGCACCTGTCATGCTGACGATGCAAAAAAAAAAAAAAGGTGTAAAGCAATGTCCAATATTAGGTGTGGACCCTGACTAGTGCTCATGTGGTTTGTATGCCCCTAAATGCCATCCAGCTGCTGCTGTAGAAGTAGCAGTTCCAGTAACACACCTGGTTGAAAAATCCCCTGTACATATTACAGGGAAGAAGGTGATGCTCTGGCTAAGGCAAGGGACTGGGAAGCAGAAGACTTGGCTCTGCTCACAACTCTGCCACTGACCAGTTGTGTGACTGTATACTTACTAAAGACTCACTTAGTTTCCTCCTCTATAAAACGGAGTTGATAATATTTGCCGGCCCCCTATGAGAGTTGAGATATAATTGATCAACCCCATAAACAAACCTAGAAAGTACATAAAACAAACACAGTTGACATTAGTTGGTCTTCTGGTCACTGCTGCAGGCAATCAGCACCTTTCCCATTGTTAACAACTTGTTTTAAGGGCTGGGACTTTGACTAAAACACAAAGGAGACAGGCCCTTAAAATGGGAGGGGAAAATGGCTAGGCCACGGATTAACACTTCTTAAAAAACAAAGCAGACTTGCAACTTCCTTTAATGGAGGCTGAGCATAAATGCAATATGAGGTACCACTTGGCTAAATCTAAACCCAGCCCAACATTTGTCCTAGCCTCTTTCATGGCAAGGTTTCTCCTTGAAAGTGGCAAGCTCCAGTCAGGTACTAGAGAGAGATGCAAAATTCTGGGTGAAAATGATATAGAACCAAAGGGAGACTGGATTTTGTTTCTCCTATTTTGCTTTTGCCTCACTTTTTCTTGCACTTTCCAAATTTACTTGTCTCAATTCACTCCTCATCACTCCAAAGCTACAGTTAGAATGTTGCACATCTATCTGCAAACTGCCAGCCCATTCCTCTCTCTGAGCTCGTTCAATTGCCAGTACTCCCAAAACTTACCTGATTCAGGTATCTAAAACACAGAGGTTTAAGGTTCCTTTATGTTGTTATAGTGGTGTAAAGATGCCTTGGTTCACATGAGAATCAGGCCCAGGGGCTAAATAAAGTTGACAGCATTCAATGAGATGGCTTTATAACGGTGTTTGCACTAGCCTAAAACTGGATAGAAGTGTGGTGACCCGACATCCTGATATTAGGGGTTTTGTCTTACATATGCAACTAGACCCCCCCAACCCTCCCCAAAAAAGATGTCCTGATTTCTCATACTTACTCTAGTGGGAAGCCATGTCCATTCCATGTGGCATGATCTCCTTTGGTAGTGACCAGGTCTCCTGTAGGTTGATGAGCCTGCTACAGTCACAGTTATGAGGAGCAGGTCTTTTAGCTCAGGCAGTGAAGGCTCACACATTAAGAGTCGGAGCTCCAAGGTTCAATCCACATTGCTGTCAGACCACCTGGGGCACTGGCATTACGTGGAATAACAGAGTGGTGAATCAGGCCCAATGTATTGAGGAAAGTTGGTAATTCACTATATTATTGAGGAGTCTGTGCTAATTCCAGCTGCTTGTAAGATGGGAGTCAATAGCTTCCACCTTGTTGCCTCAGTGCAGCATGTTGGTAACGTTCCCTTTGACGTATTGCATGCCTCAAATTTACTTTTTCTAAAAGCTAGCATGTCATAAAAGTGGCTTTCTGTGAGGCTTTCACAGACTTGTGCAGAACCTGGGCTTCCACCTACATTCACTTATACAGGCTTCTTTAACACCTGCTCTGCCTGCTGGATATAAAGAGATACAAGTTTAGAGCAGGGAGCTGTCTGCTATACTTATTGCAATGTATTCTGCACACATCTCCGTAAACTCTGGCATTGGCTACTCTGGCCTGTGTATCCAGTTCAAATGAACCTTTAACTTTACTGTAGCGAGAACACTCAGCAGGAGCCAGATATGTTTTAGTCTTACATCTGCTCGGCCAAAAGCCCTCTGTTCAGCAAAGATAGCCTGGTGCGTAAACCACCAAATACACAGGCAGTTTGTGCTGATCTGAGCCTCGCAACTATGCTTCACCTGTTTCTATCATCACAAGGGAAGGTTTTTCTGCATTCACAGACTGCAGCCAGAGGGGAAAGGATTTGTTCTGTTTCTCTTACTAAAGGCCCCCTCTCTCAGCTGTCAATCAAAGTGATTTAGCAAGGCTATCACTATGTACATTAATATTGAAATAAGTATTAAACTTTACAAAACAATAAAGACTGGCTTGAGAGGTGCCAGCAACTCACCAATTCAATCTGAATCAGATTAGATATTCATTTTGATAAGATCTGAAAAAAGCCTTTTTCTTCTTTAACACTCCTTTAACTTTCAGATCAATCCATGGAGGGAGGAGGAGAGAGAGGCTGGGTGTGTACTTCTGAATCCACTCTAATGGTGGTGTTTGACAAACAAAAACCATTGCTTGTTTGATTTTCTCTCCCCGCCCCCCTCGACCCCCCCACAAATTTGGCAAAAACCCCGAAGCAAATTATTGGGTTGTGGTGATAGGGAGGAAGCGAGACATTTCAAATGTCTGCCAGATCTACCTATCAAATTATTCATTTCTCATACTGCTTAAGGTTATTTAAATTCATAGCTTTTCAAACCACTGACAAGGTTTGCACACTGTGAAGAAAATGAATATTGTTAAGGGTTAAATGGACAGCTTCACACTTTAAATGCATTATAAATTCACCCCAGGCAGTCTCCTACTGATTTTACTCTTTATTATTTTACAATCAGGGATTCTTCAGAATTGTGGACCCTGCTGGCAATTTGCATGACAAGAGGAGAATTCAAACAAAAGTAAGCTAGGTAAGTAACAACACTGTTTGTTACACAAAAGAATCATATTGGCATTGAGATATATTGAATAGAGTATATAGATAAACACAAATAGAACTACATTTTGTATTTGTGTATGCTCACATATTTGTGTGTGTATTGAATGGCAGTGGATTTGGGTACCTGACTCCTTTGAAAACCCTACCACGTACATACATAGGCTATACGTGTGATAAATTTCAGTGTCCAGTGATAAATTTATTAACTGTGCCCCTTCAAGTGCATCACCTATTCTCTGCCCACTGAGCTATCTATTCTGAAACTCTCTCTAAAATCCAACACCTCTAAGAAGCTTCAATCAGCTGCCAAGTTGTTTTAAAAAAAATACAGTACTTGTTTTTATGTCATACTGCACTTGCTTCTTTCCATGGATTATTATAAAGACATGGCACTTTTATGCATAGAGAAGCTATTTAGAGATATTTAGAATTCCTTAGTTTTAATCTCCACCCCCAGCCTTCTTTCTATGCACTGGACTCATGATTACTTAGTCACCATGCTTTATTGGTAGAAGAAAACAAGTAGTCACCTTAACTTAAAAACAAAACAAACAAAAAAGCCACTGAAAACCCTCTAAAATATGACAAAGTATTTTTTCATAGAATGTATGGCATACAGAAAGTACCTGATGGTGTGGTTAGGTTTAGGTTCTGATTTAGCAAAGCACTTAAGCACATCAGAGGTATTAATATCTATCTAGGCTACCTTTTTTGGTGCTCATTACTGTAGTATCAGAATCCCTCGCAGTCTTTAATGTATATCCTCATAATAAACGCTGTGAGGTAGGGAAGTGCTGCTATTCCCATTTTACAGATGGGGAACTGAGCCACACAGAGTCTTAGTGAGTTGCTCGCGATCATACAGGGAGTCTGGGGTGGAGTGGGGACTTGAAGTAAGGGCTCCCAAGTCACAGTAATACTCTAACCCTGGACCATCCTTCCTTTATCAACCACTTGGGATAATTTTATAACTCACTTGTCATTTTGCTGCTTGTGGGTAATAAAGCAGCCCCAAACTCATTATGGCGTAACCTTAATATCACACCACACCCTCATATATTCCACATAGTCCTTTCTTATTTGCATCCATCTGCATTTAGGTGTAGATTTATGGTAAAATTTTCTAAAATACCTCAGTAAAGAAAAACATGGAGCTGGGCTGTGCCAGCCAACTTGGGCTTGGGCTGCGGGGCTGTTTCATTGCAGTGTAGACTTCCAGGCTCAGGCTGGAGCCTGAGCTCTGGGACCCTCCCATCCCACAAGATTGTAGAGCCCAGGCTCCACCAAGCCTGTAAGTCTACATAGAAATGAAACAGCCCCACAGCCCGAGCCCCGTAAGCCTGAGTTGGTTAGCACGGGTTAGCCGTGGGTTTTCCTTTGCTGTGTAGCCACACCTTTAAGGACTTGGGCTCCTAATGCCTATTTTACTTTTGAAAGTTGGACACAGGAGCCCAGGTCACTTAGACACTTTTGAAAATGTTAACCAGTTGATATCGATCCTTTCTGTGGACCTGACGGTCAGTACCAATGTGTACAGTATGCTCGTTCACCTTTTTTTTTTTTCTTCAATTTTCTTGGCTAAAATCTATTGGATAGAAGGAGTCAGCTGACCTTAATTTTTCCAAACTGGAACTTTATGGCCCTTATGAATGTCCCATGGAAGAAATAAATCTATTTTTGGTTAATTGCAAGAACAATGGCACTATGATAGAAATGTCAGATTTTCAATGTGAGATTATTTGTTTTCTTTGGGAAAAGGTCCAGTCATAAAGTTCCTTGCTAGTGCAAATGCTAGTGAAGATTCTTCTGATGGAGAAGCATCCCTGACCTGTTGCCTCTGAGGGAGCCCTGGTGAGAAAAGATTACTGCCAGGGATGAGAAAGAAGTGTGGTGTTTTAGACCCAGGTACATGGAGGCGAAGGAGGGCTGTTTCAGTCATAAATATTAATTGGGAGGTCTGAGGCATTCTCACCACCCAAAAAATGTTTCCAGGTACCTGCAGCAGCATGACTTCATTTCCCCAAACAGAAGTAGATGGAGTTGTCAAGAAGATAGGTTTTGACTGTTGCTCTCTCTGGCACTTCTGCCAGACACAGAAGCCAAGAGCTGGAAGAAAAAGTGCATAGAGAATGAAGTTTCCATTGGTGCTTGTCCCCCTTCTGCAAGAAATGAGAAGATGGCAGGAGTTGGTTATTGCATTGGAATTACCTCTTCCCCTGACCCACCCAGCACAAAACATATGGTTGGAGACAAGGAAAGGGTGGTGTAAGGACATCTGTACTGTTTTTTACCACATGGGGAAAGTCCTAAGCAAGGGGAATTCTCCTGTGCCTAGTTAAGACAACTCTTTTTGCCCTGCGCACCACCAAGGAAGCACAAACAGTATAGAAAAGGACCAAGAACATGGCCCTAGATCTCACTAAGGGTTTACAAAGAAGTTTAACCTGTTGTCATTTTTTTTAAAAAATAAGGCCTGTCAAAAAAGTGCTAGAAGGATTTTCAAAACATAAACATTAGGCCCTATCCACCCTCCCCCTCCCGGCAGTCTCATTCTTAAAAATGACTTGTTTGAATCTCCCTATGTTTGGGCAAAAATGTTTCCTGCTGTCCACAAACAACATATGTAAAGATGAAAATGGAAGCCTTTTTTTAAGTCAATAGAACAGTGGGCCAAAATTGGACGTAGAATAGACAATAAATCTTAATTTTAGAGAGGCCACTTCCTCATCATCATAAAATCCAGAAGTAAATTTGCCATCAGTTGCTATTACGGTGCAAGAAACACCAACATCTGCAATCATTGTGTGATTCACAAAACAAAAGAGAGCAAACTTACAGTTTCCTCTAATGTCTCAGGAAATTCTCCAGGAAGTGAAACTCTCAACTTGCAAGTGAACACAAAGTTATAATCATCTGGTTTATGCTAATTTGAAGGGTTGTTGTACCCTACTAAAGCTCTATGCGTGTTCCCTTGAATAACAGAGAAAAATGTGAACAGGCTGAAAGTCAGAGGGAGGGGCAGAGGGAAGGAACCAGCCCCTGCTGGTCTGTGATTTTAAAACAAATGTAATACAGTAGAACCTCAGAGTTATGGGGAATGGTGGTTGTTTGTAACTCTGAAATGTTCGTAACTCTGAACAAAATGTTAGGGTTGTTTTTTCAAAAGTATAGAACTGAACATTGACTTAATACAGCTTTGAAACTTTATCATGCAGAAGAAAAATGCTGCTTTCCCTTTATTTTTTAGTGGGTTATGTTTAACACAGTATTGTAACATATTTGCTTTTGCTTTTTTGTCTCTGCTGCTGCTTGATTGCACACTTCCGGTTCCAAATGTGGTGTATGGTTGACTGGTCAGTTCGTAACTCTGGTGTTCGTAACTCTGAGGTTCTATTGTACCAGACAAAAGCAGTGCTTTGCTTGGTTTTGTTTACCATTTCTACTGCTAATTATGCTTGAGATGTTAAAAAAGAGGTATTGAAAGATGCATTAAAAAAATCTACAGAGACTAAGCCTAAAGTAAACGGACTTCCACAGACATAAAATGAATGTCTTCTTTTATCCTTCAACCATAGGCAGCCCACATTAAAACACTTTAAGACTAGATCTATGGATTCTATGTCACCCTGATTATCAGCAAGTTTCTTCCATTTGAACCTGACTGGTGAGTGCATCTTTCTCTCTCTGTTCCCTAAAATTAGATTGCTATCTCCCTGAAATGATGACATGCATATCTGTTGAATAAAGATTAAAGAACAAGGCTACAGGGGAGAAAAGATAATATATATTACAGAACAGCACTGGTGAAAGTAGTAAACATATGAAAAATTGCAAAATGAGTCGAGACTGTAATTTTCCCAGGATCAGAACTAATGGCAGGGTGTCCCAGGAAAGCTCAAGGTAGGAGAAAAGAGATTCAGCCTATGTCTCCTCTTTAGCATGGCTCAAAATGTCTTCAGCTGAATTATGAGATCACAGGATGATAAATCAGTGAGATTTTTTCTCTCTGAGACTGTAGTTGCAGGTCTGTATCTGTTCTCTTTTTATTGTTTCCTTGTACGCTGTCAATACCACCCCATTTTCCAGGCATTCATGCTCCAGAAGCATTTGTCAAATCTTCTTGAATTACTGGTGATTATATTGATGATGTCATAAAAGGCAAATTTTTCAGTAGATAGAAAAATCTGGTCTTCCATAAATATGAACTTGTACTTGTATCTCTATATTTGTGCATGTAATAATCACACTTGTGAGTGGAAATAGAGCATTTAGATTTTTAAATACTCTCTGGTTTGGCCAATGTACATGACAGAGGGGCATTGCTGGCACATGATGGCGTATATTACATTACTAGATGTTCAGGTGAATGAGCTCCTTACGGTGTGGCTGATGTGGTTAAGACCTGTTATGGTGTCACTAGAATTGTGTGTGGGTAGAGCTGGCAACGGGGTTTGTTGCACGGATAGGTTCCTGGGTTAGTTCTTGTTGTATGGTTGCTGGTGAGTATTTGCTTCAGGTTGGGGGGCTGTCTGTAAACAAGGATAGGCCTGCCTCCCACGGCTTGAGCAAGTGAGGGATCATCTGCTAGGATAGGTTGTAGATCCTTAATGATCTGTTGGAGAGATTTTAGTTGGGGGCTGTAGGTGATGGCCAATGGTGTTCTGTTGTTTTCTTTGTTGGGTCTGTCGTGTAGTAGGTGACTTCTGGCTCTGTCAATTTGTTTCTTCACCCCCCAGGTGGGTACTGTAGGTTTAAGAATGTTTTATGGAGATTGTGTAGGTGTTTGTCTCTGAGGGATTGGAGCAAATCTGGTTGTATCTTAGGGCTTGGCTGTAGACAATGGATCGAATAATGTGTCCAGGGTGGAAGCTGGAGGCACGAAGCTATGTATTGCGGTCAGTTGGTTTTCAGTATAGGGTGGTATTAATGTGACCATCCTTTATTTGTATTGTAGTGTCCAGGAAGTGGATTTCTTGTGTGGACTGCTCAGGCTGAGGTTGATGGTGGGGTGGAAATTATTGAAATCATGATGGAATTCTTTGAGGGACTCTTTTCCATGGGCCAGATGATGAAAATGTCACCAATGTAGTGTAGGTAAAGAAGAGGTGCTTGGGGATGAGTTTTGAGGAAGCGATGTTCTAGGTCAGCCATAAAAATGTTAACATGCTGTGGGGCCGGGTGGGTGACCATAGCTGTGCCACAGACCTGAAGGTATAGACTGCCTCCAAATCTGAAGTAGTTATGTGTCAGGACAACATCACAAAGTTCAGCTACCAGGTGTGCCATATCATCATCAGGGAAAATGTTCCTGATGGCTTGTAGTCCATCTTCGTGTTGAATGTTGGTTTAGAAAGCTTCTACATCCATAGTGGCTAGGATGGTGTTTTCTGGGAGATCACCAATGGATTGGAGGTTTCTCAAGAAGTCAGTGGTATCATGAAGATAGCTAGGAGTGTTGGTGGCATAGGGTCTGAGGAGAGAGTCAACATAGGCTGACAGTCCTGCTGTGAGAGTGCAATGCCTGAGATGATGGGGTGTCCAGGATTCCCAGGTTTGTGGACCTTGGGTAGCAGATAGAATAACCCTGGTCAGAGCTCAGGGGGTGTGTCTGTGTAGGTTTGTTTCTGTGTCTCTTTAGGGAGTTTCTTAAGTAGATGTAGTTTCTTTTGGTATTCCTCAGTGGGATCGGATGGTAGTAGCTTGTAGAATGTGATGTTGGAGAGCTGTCTGGCAATCTTCTGTTCATAATCCGAAATAGTAACACAGGTATGGGTTTCTGGGGCAGGGGGTGCTGAGACCCCAGGTGCTCAGACCTGGAGGCTAATCATCTGGTTTAATGGTGCAGTGTAGACAAAAGCTTAAATGAAATGAGACTGGTGTCAATCCAATTCCTCGTGCAGAGGTGTCCAGTTTGCTCACTGAGGAGTGCACAGCTCCACACACAGCTGGAACACCCATTGACCATTTCATATGGGAGTCTTGTTTTGCATTGAAATATATCAGGGGGATTAACGTTAGGGAGGGAGAGGAATTATTTAAGTTTAGTACTATTATAGGCACGAGGACGAATGGGTACAAATTGGAAATTAGGAAATTTAGACTAGAAATTAGACGAAGGTTTCTAACCATTAGGGGAGTGAAGTTCTGGAATAGCCTTCCGAGGGAAGTAGTGGGGGCAAATGACTTATCTGGCTTTAAGACTAAGCTTGATAAGTATATGGAGGGGATGTTATGATGGGATAGTTTAATTTGAGCAATTGATTTTGGATTATCGGCAGATAAGTCTGCTCAATGGTCTGTGGGAATGCTGGATGGGATGGGAACTGAGTTACTGCAGAGAAATCTTTTTTGGGTGCTGGCTGGTGAGTCTTGCCCACATGCTCAGGGTTTAGCTGATCGCCATATTTGGGGTCGGGAAGGAATTTTCCTCCGGGGCGGATTGGCAGGGGCCACGGAGGTTTTTCGCCTTCCTCTGCAGCATGGGGCATGAGTCGCTTGCTGGTGGATTCCCTGCAGCTTGAGGTCTTCAAATCTCACTTTTGAGGATTTCAATAACTCAGTCATGGGTTCGGGGTTGTTATAAATGTGTATGGGTAGGGTTTTGTGGCCTGCCTTGTGCGGGAGGTCAGACTAGATGATCATATTGGTCCCTTCTGACCTATGAGTCTATGAGTCTATGAAATAATACAAAACCATGCTTTTGATGGAAACCCATAACTCAGCCCAATTTCATGCAAAAAACCCTGAGTATTTCAATTACCCTGGTCTAAATTCAGTGTTTTAATGAAACTTGAAGCCACCCAAGTTTCATATGGTTTTATGTTTCGCAGTGAATATTTTGCTCAGCTATACCCAAACAAACATTTACTTATGCGACTTCTAATCATTTTGTCATTTCATCAATTTGAAAGGCTATTACTTCAAACAAACACATTTAACTCCACAGCTCAGAAAAAAAAATTGTTGCCAGTAAAAACAGTGTGGTTTGGGACTTACAATGTTTAGACAAACTCATTGCAAATACTAGCTGGAGACTCTCCCTCCCCTTTACTCAAATTAAATGGGTGTGTTTTGTTTCAAAAGCAGATCAAAAAAGAAAAGGGAAAAAATAATTCTCTTTCCCAAAGCATTTATGCTTCAGGCTCAAATCTCCAGGTTTTTTTTAAATTCATGACATAGAAATTGTATTAATAATTCATAAACTATATTAATGGCTGAGTTAAAACTTTAACAAGTTGGTGTTACAAAACTGTCAAAAATGTAACAGCACTGCCTTCTTTAATTTCAGCTGTTTCTGATGAAGCGTAGGGAAATGCCTTTTTGGTGTGCAGTGTTACCAATTATCTGACAGAGCCAGAGTGTATTTCCAGCTAATCAGAAATAAGAGCACAGAATTAAATCTCCCGTGTGAAACTCATCATTTACATATTTATGATTTAGAAATGATAATAAGGCTAACGAGAAACTCACATAGTGCCTTAAAAAGTCAAGCCAATCTTACAGTTAATTTTCAACAGAGAAAGTGTCCCTGGTACACAGTAGTTGAAAGATAGTCTGTTGATTACAGTTTAGTTTAATTAGACATTACAAGTTATTTATGTGGCTCTATATGTACTTTACATCAGGGAATTAGTTACAAAAGTTGGAGCTCTCAAGGCTAGCAGTGAACAGACAAGGGCAAACTGCTGAAAAAAGTACATATGCAAGGTTATTTCTCTGTGCATGTGGGCATAAGCAAGATAAGATGCATATGGAAGAAACCCATAAATCTCCTTTGGATGGGCAAATGCTCCTTTAAAATCTCTGAGCAATAGCAGCGGTGTGCTGTATTTACAAGTTCCAATGTAGTATATGTGTTTTGCACTCATGAGTATGCTCATTAGGAAGTATGCTACACAAAGCAGAGCCATTTCAATATGCTTGTGTAACCCTCGTGCTTGTCTCATACAGAATCATTAGCTAAAGAGGTGATCTCCTCCCACATATCCTCACACCCACAGCATATGAAAAAAATACCTTCCCAAAAGTCACAGGGTTTTCTGATGCCAGCAGATGACCCTTTCTGTACATAATACAGGCTTCAGCTCGCTGTGGGCGTTCTGATTTGTGCAACAGTGGGCATAGATTTCAGACACTCTTTATGTAATCTGTTATTGTCACTGACCTTATTTCCAAAGCATACTTTGATTATCTTAGATGAGCTTAACTAAAATAAATGCTAAGTGAAAAGTTTGCTATTCGCCTTCCCCAGATGAGACATTTACAATTAAATGTGTGAAGCTGTGTGAACAAGAATAGAATCCATGATTCTGCGGGCTCAGTTCCAAATGCTGTTTCATGACTTTGGAGAAAGGGTTTGTGGCTAATATAGCTACAGAGGAAAAAATGATGGATTGCCATTCAAATAGCTGCATTTCATTATTCAGTGATAGTCAATGATCTCCATTGTTCATATGCCGTACAGAATGCATCCATACATGCATGCACATACTGTGCCATTTCCTGTCATCTGCATAACAGGGAAGGAAGGACATTCTTTTGCCAACAGAAGTACGATAAACCAGTTGAGGCTTTTGTTAACAATGACCTTTGAATACATTTTTTTCAATATGCTGTGTCAAGCGATTGTACAGAGTCCCCTGCATACTGTGTAGAATTTAAGGAAGAAAAGTCAGTCAGCTGATTCTTTGTAACTGTGATCCCTTTTGGTTAGAAAATGAAATTCTCTTAAAAATTAAATTGTCATTTTGTTCTCTCAGGCTGGAAATAACTACTAGTAATTTTGATATAGATATTTAGAAGCTTAAAAGATAGACTAATTTTACCAAGACTATTAACTTAACCTGATAAGGCTAAAGAAAACAAATGCAGTCATCTACTTTGCTACTGCCGATTCAGCTGTACAATTTCAGAACTGCAACAGCTTTTATTCGTTTATATCAAAGCTTTCTAGTTCCCCCTGTAATGCGAAAGGGCTGCAGCTTGAACTAACAAAAACCTTCTTTTTGGGCAAACATGGTAACTAAAGGAGCAGAATATGCTAAGTTTCTTGGGCATGCACCTAAGTGCCAAGGACAAGTGACTTCCCTCTCCTGACTCAGGGTGTTAAAAAACCTGAGGATCAAAGTGAATAAGGTGAAAGGGAACTATTGTAACAAAAGAGTAGCTGCTGCTTCCTGCATAAGGCAAGGCAGAACACCAATCTAATCTGCTAGAAGAATAATTCAGTTACTGTCATATTACAGTACATGAAATATTAACTGCTTTTGGGAATGGGTTTATGATTTTAGAGGTATATTTTGCCCAATAGACACTGACCCAGGTTGGAAAGACTATAGAGTTGCAGCACCCCAAAGGGACCTCTGGGAAGGATTGTGCCAGCAAGCACAAAGGGGAGCGTGGGTGCTGCACCATCCTTTTTGTGCTCCTCTATGTGCAGCTGGACGCTCAACTGGCTGCAGTGGAGAGACTAGTATACCGGGGGGTGGTAGGAGGGCCAGCAATGGTGACTTACCCTTTCTGGGGGCATAATGGGAGCAAGCTTCTTGTGACCCTCTTGCACATGGGACAAGGGCCAGTCAAATCTAGCTCTCCCAATATCACATGTTAGACAGGAGAGTGTTAATACACTTTTGCTTGCAGTTCACTCACTCTCAAACTGACTGTTTATGGTACAAATTGGTCCAACAATGGCTGTTAGCCAGATGGGCAGGGATTATTGTTTGCCAGAGACTGGGCATGGCTGACAGGATGGATCACTTGATGATTACCTGTTCTATTCATTCCCTATGAAGCATCTGGCACTGGCCACTGTCAGAAAACAGGATACTGGGCTAGATGGACCATTGGGCTGACCCAGTATGGCTGTTCTTACGTTCTAAATTCTCTGCTGGCACAACTCCATCAAAATCAGTGCAGTGACACCTGCAGGTAGTTTGGATTTACAGCTCGCAGTGCAGTAGGCTATTTTCATTGTCTGATTTCATTTTTCACATACTCACTGAACTGCTGTGTTCCTTGTGGCTTACATCCTTGGCTTTTGTAAGTGACTACATTTAATTAGCCTCAGATTAGAAATTTGAAGCAATGCTGTAAAGCAAACACTTAGATCACAGTGAAAGGCTAGAGTAAAAAGGGAATCTTTTTTTCTGAGTGTGACACTTCACAGCAGCAGCAGGGATCTACATTTAAAGTGCATTTTACAAAGAGTGGCCACCATTTGCATGAGTGTTTGCAAAGGCTACCATAGTTAGTTACTGAAAAGGAAACAGGTACATTGCAGCAAATGCTTCTTCACTGTTTCAATTTCAAATAAAAATACTGGATGAATTTTTCCAATCTGAGTATAGAGCTAGTCGTCAACAACAATCATTTTCTTTGAAAGTTTTTGTTGATTCTTTTAAAAATATCATTGATTGAAAAAAATCTGAAACTGAAAAAAAAAATAGTTTGGGGTTTTTCAACAAACTTTTGAACCAAAATTGTACATGAAAAAATTTCCATTTAGTTGAAAAAACATTTTCTGTCAAAAAAATGTTTTTTATGGAATCATTTTGATCAGCTTTGCCAGGGTGCATAAGAGTCAGGCACCTAATTCCAAATTTAGGTGCTAACGGGTAGATTTTGAAAAGCACAGATAGTTAATCACGCAGCTCAGTGCCTACCCATTATCCTTTGTGACTTTGAAAAACTCTCCCTAAATGAAAGGGCCTGCTTTTCAGAGAGGAACTCCATGGAGTTACATCAGCATAAAGAAACTGAGTAGAGAATGAAGCCCTGCAACTAGGTTAAAAAGATGAAGGCATGAAAACATGATTTTCCACTTCCTTGTACAGTCATTTACACCAATGTAAACTGAGTGCAAAATGGGTGCTGAAATCCAATAAACTAGAATGGGGCACATTACACCTAGTTTGCACAGGCATAAATGTTACAGTGTAAAAGGTGGTGGAGCATCAAACAGAAGTGACAGAACATTGTATTCAAGTCAAAGGAAGATCTCCTGATAGAAAGAACAGCTGGATGGCTATAAATGCCAAAGATTAGATTCTCAGACTTCTTGTCTTGGTAAAAGAATTGTTTCCTGGCCTTAGTTTAAGTAGGTAACCTGGATAGGTATGAAACAAGAGACTTTGTCCAGCATATTTGCTAAGGGTGTGAGATTTGCTAGCTGGAAGTGATTGAGTTACAGTATATTTTATTTTAATCCAAACCAATTTAAAGTCCTAATGAAAACCTGTTGGAATTTTGGTTAGCCATAGAGGCTATGCCTCAGAAGTCACCTCAGAAGCCTGTGTTTCCCTAAATGAAACAACTCATTGTGTTTTTTTAACCATTTTTAACCATTCTACATAGGGGTGGTTCCAGTGAAGTCAATGACGCTTTTCTGATTTACACCAGCTGAGGATCTAGCCCAATACTGTAATTCCTACCTGATTTAAATCATTAGCTTTACCAGAATGGTCAATGGGTTAGATTCTCCACTGCAGTCAAACTCTGATTCTTAGCTACCTGGCCCTTGAGTGGTTAAACAGAAGGGGGGTCACCTCTAATTTACACTACCGGAGTGAGGTTCCACACCAACAGAGAATGAGACATAACACAGTCTTGTTCCAGCACTCCTCTGCCATCTCTAACAGGTCTTCTCTTTTCACTCACTCCAGAGACAATCTCCTGCCATTTTAGGTTCACTATTCATTGTGTATGAATAAATGACTATGACACTCTGGTCACCCACCTAAAAAAAAAAAAGATATATGAGAATTGGAAAAGGTACCAAAAAAAGGGGGGGGGCAATAAAATTGATTAGGGACATGGAAAAGCTTACATATGAAGAGAGATTAATAAAAGTGTGACTTTTCATCTTGGAAAAGAGATGACTAAAGGAGCAATATGATAAAGTCTATAAAATCATGACTGGTGTGGAGAAGGTAAATAAGGAAGTGTTATTTACTCCTCATAACACAAGAACTAAGGGTCACCAAATAAAATTAATAGGCGGCAGGTTTAAAGTGAACAAAGGGAGTATTTCTTCACACAACACACAGTCAATCTGTGGCATTCCTCACTGGAGGATGCTATGACTGCCAAGAGTATAACAGGGTTCAAAAAAGAACTAGATAAATTCAGGGAGGAAAGATCCATCAACGGCTATTAACCAGATGATCAGGGATTCCTGTTTGCCAGAAGCTGGGAATAGGCGCAGGGATGCATCACTTAATGATTACCTGTTATATTCATTCCCGCTGAAGCTCGTGGCAATGGACACTGTCAGAGGATAGGATACTGGGCTAGATGGACCATTGGTCTGATCCAGAATGGCTGTTCTTATGTTAACAGTTTGCTACCATAAATGGTGTTACCCCCACAGTTCAGTTTAAAGACAACGCTGGATTGCTTTTAATTAAAGAA
The DNA here is from genome assembly GCA_007922155.1 of Mesoclemmys tuberculata. Classification (NCBI taxonomy): domain Eukaryota; kingdom Metazoa; phylum Chordata; order Testudines; family Chelidae; genus Mesoclemmys; species Mesoclemmys tuberculata. The sequence continues at coordinate 18,103,481 of ML675650.1, forward strand.
TAAAACAAGTTTATTTAACTACAAAAATAAACAGATTTTAAGCTAATACTTGTATTAGGCATTAAGATCAGAAATGGTTACAAGAAAAATAAAGACAAAATGCTCATAAAACTTAAATTAGAGTTGGTTCAAGGAGAAATTCTTACCACGTGCTCCCAGCATCAGGATTGACCAAATTTCAGGTCAGACTCTGTTCCTACAGTCCATAGACTTTCTTTTGTCTTCCTAGGTAGAAAAGAGAGAGACAGGTAAAAAAAGATAACTTGGGGTGGTTTTGCCCCTCATTTTAAGGGTATGTCTATACTGTAATAAAAAAATCCATGGCTGGCCCATACCAGCTGACTCAGGCTTGCATGGCTCAGGCTGCCACGCTGCTTAATAGCAGTGTAGACCACTGGGATCAGCCTGCAGCTGAAGCCTTGGGACCTTCCCGGTTCACAGGGTCCTCGAGCCTGGAAGTCTACACTGTAATTAAACAGCCCCACAACTTGACCCCTGCTAGCCTGAGTCAGCTGGCAGGGGCCAGCCACTGGTGTCTAATTCAGTGTAGACCTACCCTTATAGTTCAGTCACCCCTTGAAATCAATTTTCCTAAGGGTTACCCCTAGATAAATTTCCTTTCAGCTGTGAGGATGGAGACATGGGAAGGGGAGGGGTCTCATGGTGAAAGCAGTTTCATGCTGCTGTTTGCTAAAATATAGATTTGCTTTGTCTCCATCTGGCTATTTCCAGGACCTTGTTTGCTACTTATATGTAAATTGAGATAAACACACGTTCCTTTGTTTAAGACTTGCTTGACCAGCCCTGCCTAATTTGGGTTATTTGGGTTTGAACATGTGCTACCAACATCATTCACGGGGAATTCATAACTTCACAAATGATGTTGCTACATGCATTTCACCATGATATTATTGACCAGCAAGTTATTGGTTTTCAAATGATGCCTTACAAGGCTTATTTTGTACAAAGGTTTTTACAATGGTGCGTAGGATGTGAATACAGGGGTGTAGTTGGTCAAAGTGGCACAAAGTGACTGTGGCAGACCAGAGAATCCAGGCTCAAATGTTCCTTCTCCTGATTCTCATATACTTTCCCTTTTGTTTTGCACACTTTGTTCATGCCCCAAGCACGACATTTCATATATTGCTACAAGACTGGCAAAACTTTAGACTTGTTTCCCTCACTGGGATGCATGTATTTTGAATCTGATTCCTCACACTCAGTCAGGTTTTACCCATGCATCGCTCCATTGACTTTCATAGCCTCACTCCTGATTTTATACAGGTGTGAGTGATAGGAAAACTGGCCATTTCGTCCTTGTCTTTTTTTTAATTTAACCCACACATTAAACTAAATATGAACAAATGAGATTTTATTTTTTTCCCCACTTTCTTTTTGCCAGCATGGAAAGAAGCCAAAATGAGTCAGGTTTGTTTTGCTTGGGAAAGTTTTCATCCAGCTCTAATAAAAAGGAACTTTTTAACAGATAAATTAACAGTTTTAAGCTGCCATTCCTTGTGACTAGCCCTATCATGTTAGCAAGTATTCACTGTTACAAAAAAAAATTGTTAATTGTAGCAGTTTCAATTTAGTTTTTAGCCAGGAATGGGCAAATGCGTTAGAACACATTTGTTCCTCCCCTGCACTCTGAGTAGCCCTTTAAGAAGGGAATCGCATGACTCTGAATTAGAATCAATCCCCTTTTTCCCCACCTGTTCTATCCAAGTGTACCTAGGCTGTTTCTCACATTGCCACCTTTTGTTTGAGTTCATTGGCATTGTTGAATTGAGGGTGCTCAACCCCTTACAGGCACAAGTACAGTCCTTACACTCAGACACTGTGGGGAGCAAGTGATGCTGAGGCCTGATCTACACCTAAAACTTAGGTCAACTTAGCTACATAACTCAAGTCTGTGAAAAATGTCGTGCCCTGTGTAACATAGCTAGGTCAACCGAACCCTCACTGTAGATGTAGCTAGATCAGTAGAAGAATTCTACAGCCTCTCAGACAGGTGGATTCCATATGCTGATTGAAAAAAACCCTTTTGTTGATGTAGAAAGCATCTACACTGCAGTCCTACAGTTGTAGCGCCATAGCTGTGCCACTGTAGTGTAGGCCTACCCTAACACTGCTATTACTACTAGCTTCTCCAAAGAGATTAGGAAAGTGGCTGGGTGCACAAGGAACCACATGATACACCTATGGGAAGCTTAACTATGATGACTTCCATGGCTCCCACTGGAGACTGTGCCTTTGAACCAGCCCCAACATAAGGCTGTGCCTTAAAAGCACCATATAGCTATAAAATCCACTCTATATTTTGAAGAACACTTTGTCCTTTAACTATGTTAAAAATCCACTTGGAAGATTAAAGGTCCCTCTTTGGAACGCTTAAAGACAATGGAACTACTTGCACAAGTGCTCATTACTGGATGTAATGATTTCAGAACTGGCCCTTGGATAAATGACCTTACCCCTTAGCTCATCCAGTTGTGCTTTGTCATTTAGGAATGGAGTTGGTTTATATTCATAAGCAACATTTATTGAAAATATAAATGAGCTCATATTTTCTTCTTTTATGTATGCAGAACGGCACATTTTCTGAAGCAACTCTGACGCACCTTTTTGAACATTTACCCCAGAAGGGGCTAGATTTTTTCAAAATGACTCTGCACTACAGAGTTATGTTAAGTTATGCCGCTTGTTATGTTAAATCCTTAGAAAGTTCTTGTATTCAGAGAGAAATCAGCAAGGAGCACAGAGATGCAAACCCATTAAAAGTCTGTATTGAACTACATTAAAACCAGCCAGGACTGGCTGAGCTATCCCCTAATAATCTAACTCTATTGCTATACAACAAGCTAAGCTCTGTTGCTATGGCAAGAAGGCAAGACACAAAATACAAAACATATTAGTTAATATGAAAACGTCCATTTAACAGAACAATCACTAAACTAGGGAATGAGGGTAGACTGCCTCGTTTCCAGGCTAAGCCCTTGGGGTTATTATGCCCCATAATGTAGGTTTGCCCCAGATAAAGATCTAGCCATTGAGGAGGCCTTCTCTCTTTAGGTGGATTATGGCAGGCTTCTGGTGTTCTTGCACTGGAAGGTGTCATTGGTGTGGGTGTAACAGTGGTCTCAGGACTCGTACCTCGAACAGGTGAGGATGTTGTATTGGTTTGAACAGGGCAGGGAGCTGTATCAGTTGCAGAGGTGGATGGAGAAGGGGAGTCAGGAAAAGATGACTTGACTCGATGATATCTCACCTGTAATGGTGAGGTCAGGCAGTTCAACTGGAGATGTGTCCTTGGAACATGTATGACCTGGTAACAACTGATCTACATGCTGCTGCCAGGTGAGATCATCTGAAGTCTGGACAGTGTAGGAAACAGTTCCTGTGTGGGCGATGACTGTAGCACGGTCCCATTTAGATCCAGAAGCACAGTTCCGAGCTAGGACAGGCTGTCAAGGACTAAAGTTCAGTCTTTTGCTCTGTGTGCATGTCTAATGACTTGCACAACTTGTTGTGCTTCGGTGGGTTTCAGCAGATCCAAGGAAGTGTGCACCTGTCATCCCATCATTAGAAAGGCTGGGGATGCCTTGGTTGTAGCTTGAGGTGTGTTTCTGTAGGAAAGTGTGTCCAGGTGTCCAGATGCTTATGAATGGATGAAAGGCCTCTTGCAGATCTTAAAGCTTGTTTCCTGGTCTGCACAAACCTTTCAGTTAATCCATTGGTGGATGGATGATACGGTGCTGAAATGATGTGATGTATCCCATTTGCTTTCATAAAATTTTTAAACGCCTGAGAGATGAGCTGTGGTCCATTGTCGCTCACAAGTTGTTCTGGCAGACAAAAACAACTAAAGATTTCATGGTTTCTGGATAGCACTGTCAGCAGTAGTAGACAGCATTACAGAGACTTTTGGCCATTTAGAGTGGGCGTCTACAACAACCAGGAACATGCTTCCTTCAAATGGGTCAGCAAAATCAATCTGAATATGCTTCCATGGGTTTTCAGGCTAGCCCCATAGGTGTAGGGGCATGTTCCTCACACTTGGACATGAAGTACAAGCTCTTGCTTTCTCTTCAATGGTGCTGGCCAGGCCAGGCCACCAAAAGTAGCTTCGTGGAATTTCTTTCATGCACACTATTTTAAAATGACCTGAATGTAGCTGTTCTAACATCTGCGATTTCAATAGTGGTAAAATAATGGTGTGTATCTTGCACAACAAGCAACCAGAATGAATTGATAAATCCATCTTCTGGACATGTAGGGAAGAAGGTCAGGTGAGACCTGAGAGTCCCATAGAGATGTTCCATGCATCACTAGGTCCATAACTTGGGACAGTACTGAGTCAATGTGAGTTGCCTTCTTTACTTATGTAGCAGTGATGGGTGCATTCTCCACCTGTTAAAAGTAGAAGATTTCTTTCTGGCCAATCTCTTGATGTTTAAGTGGTAAAGGCAGCCTTGAGAGACCATCTGCATTGCAGTATAGAGTGGATTTCCAATATTTGATCTCATGTGTGTGTGTGTGAAAAGCAACAATGCCCATCATTGCATATGAATATCAGCGAATGGTGGAATGCCTGTGTGTGGTCCAAAAATTGATGTTAGAGGTCAGTGAGAAGTGTGAACTTCCATCCAAACAGGTACTGGTGAAGTTTCCAAATTCCAAAAATGATTCCCAGTGCTTCATGTTTGATTTGGGCATAGTTAGTTTCTGCTTTGCTTAAGGTGTGTGAGGCAAAAGCAATGGGTCTTGCCTCTCCCAAAGGCATAATGTGTGACACAACCCTCTCACTCCATGAGTGGAGGCATCGCAGGCCAATTGTAGAGGTAAGGACGGATCAAAATGTGTCAGAATCTCGGAATTTAGCAATGCATGTTTAGCCTTGTTAAATGCAACATCACAGGCTTCAATCCACATCCAGACCTTGTTCTGGCCAAGAACTTTATGTCGTGGTTTTAGTCGTGTTGCTAACTGTGGCATAAACTTTCCATAATAGTTCAACAGCCCTAAAAAAAGCAAAGTTGGCTTACGTTTTGAAGACATGGAGCATCCACAATAGCCTTGACTTTTGCAGGAGCCTTATGAAGGCCAGTAGCATCTATGATATGTCCCAAATATTCAACAGAGGGCTAGAAGAATTCACAATTGTCTATGTGGACTCGTAGGTCATACTCTTTCAGTCTTTGTAGGATAACCTCCAAGTTCTTAAGGTGATCATTCTCATTCTTGCCAGTGACCAGGATGTTGTCAAGATAACATTGGACTCCTGGCAAGCCATTCAAGGTCTGGTCTATAGCTCTCTGGAACAAAGATGGAGCAGACGTTATTCCAAAGGGCAAGTGATAGTATCGGTACAGTCCTTTATGTGTCATGATAGTCAACAGCTGTTGGGACTTCTCATCAACATGCATATGTAAATACACCTGACTCAGATCAATCTTCCTGACCTTTTGTCCTCTAGCCAAGCCAGCAAAGAGGTCATCGATGCAGGGAAGAGGATATTGCTCTGCAAACAACATTGGGTTAATAGTGACCTTAAAATCCCCATAAATCCGAATAGAGCCATCTTTCTTCAATACTGGAACAACTGGGGTTGCCCATTGGCAGTGGGTAACTGGTACTAGGACTCCATTTTTGACTAGACACTCCAGGTCTGCTTCAACTTTTGACCTGATGGCATATGGCACCATTCTGGCTTTCAGACGTTTTGGTTGGTTGTCAGGCTTAATGTTCAACTTCACAGTGATTCCCTTCATACTTCCCAGGTCCTCTCCAAAAAACAGCAGCATGTTTCTTTAATACAGCTGTCAGACCTATTTCTTCTTTAGCCATCCTGTGCATTTCTGCCCAGTTCAGCTGGATCTTCCCAAGCCATGACCTTCCCATTAAGGCTGGGTAATTGCCTTCCACCGCAAACAGTGGTAATTTAGCAGTCTGTCCATTGAGCTCCACAACATGGGTACAGCTTCCCCAGTGTATGTCTTCAAAACTGCTTTTGTTGGCTTAAGTAGGAGGTGCTTTAGCTTCTTCCCATACACATTGTCAGAGACCAGTAAAACTGCTGTGTCTGTGTCCATTTCCTTGCATACAGGTTTACCTTCCAACAGCGGGGTTACCCAGTATTCATGTGAGCCAACTGCATTTGCACACGACATAGAGTAGCACTTCTTCTTCTGACTGGGTGTCACTTTGAGTCTGCTCTAGCGTGTGCAGATTTTCCCTTTTGGTCTGCCAGACAGCAGGCTTCTTTTCCTCCAGTTTGCTTGTTCTGTTTGACTCTTTTTTCTTTTGTAATGTGTCCCTTTTTGCCACATTGTCAAACACTAGGTCTTTAAACCAGCATCCCAATGCAGGTGACCCGGCTTTCCACAGTGGTAACATTCCCGGCTCCCCACTGTCTTGTGGGTGAGTTCTTGTGACACCTTATACACTCTGATCAATGCACTGAGCTGTTGGGCTTCCTTTGCGGCCAGCTCTACAGAGATTGCAATTTCAATGGCCTTCTGCCAGGTGAGCTTGGCCTCTGTCAATAGGTATTTTGTATTGCTTCATTGTGCAGACCACATACTAACCTATCAAGCAGGGTGTCATTTAACACATTGTTAAATTCACAGTGCTCTTCAAGCTTCTTCAGACCCTATCCCTTAGTGGTCTAACTCTATTGCTATGGCAACAAGCTAAGCTCTGTTGCTATGGCAACCTGAGCAATAAGGCAAGACTCAAAATACACAACACTGATGATCATAAGTCACTTAACAACATCGGTTGAGCACGTCCACACACTGTTCCTTTTGTTGGCTGACCGCATCCACAGTCATTAATCTTGCATTGTCAGAGAGGGAGTTGCATCGTGGGTAGCTATCCCACTGTGCAACTCGCCACTCACTGCCACTGGTTGCTCTGGGAATGGGTCACGGTCCTTCATGCGGATGTGCTCACTGTCCCATGATGCAGTTCTTTCTGTCCCATAATTTCATATGCTTCTTACTTGGTTTTGTGCCATTTTTCAACAGCCCTTGTAAACTGTATGCCTGCCATCCCTGCCTGATAGCTGATCCTGAGCTGATGACCATTGTGGTGATGAGTGCTATGAACAGAAAGCGGCTGGTCCTGCAGTATTTCACGAGCTACAAGACAGAAAGTGAATCAGTGATGCCTGCCCTGCTGTCTGCCATAGAAAAAAGGAATTCATTATTGCTGCTGGCATTCATGCAACAGCTTGCCGTGGTGAACTGTTGGAACTGGGCTTGGGAAACAAGCACTGAGTGGTGGGATCACATCACAATGCATGTATGGGATGATGAGCAGTGGCTGCAGAAAGTTCTGCACAATTGCACAAATCCACTTTCCGGGAACTGTGTGTGGAGCTGGCCTCAGCACTGTGTGCAACGACACCAGAGTGAGAGCTGTCCTCACTGTGGAAAAGCAAGTGGTAATTGCTGTGTGGAAACCGGCAACTTCAGACTGCTACTGGTCAGTCACGAATAAATTTGGAGTTTGAAAGTCCACTGTGCAGGTTGTCATGATGCAAATGTGCAGGGCCATTAATCACCTTCTGCTACACAGAATTATGTCTCTCAGTAATGTGCAGAAAATAATTGATGGCTTTGAGGCAATGGAATTCCCTAACTATGGTGGGGTGATAGATGGAACACGTATTCCAATTTTGGCCCCATGCCATCTTGCATTGAAGTACATCAACTGAAAGGGCTACTTCTCCATGGTCTTGCAGGCACTGGTGGATCACCGGGGCCATTTCACTGACATCCATGTAGGGTGGTCAGGGATGGCGCATGATGCATGCATCTTTTGGAACTCTGACTGTATAGAAAGCTGCATGCTGGGACATACTTTCCAGACCAGAAGATTCCAATGGGAGATGTGGAAATGTCCACAGTGATCCTTGGAGACCCTGCCTACCGCTTGCTCCTGTGGCTCATGAAGCCTTACTCCAGGAACCTGGACATCAGCAAGGAGCATTCAACAAGTTCACCAGATGTTGAATGATGTTGAATGTGTCTTTGGCGGATTAAAAGGTTGCTGATACTGTCTTTTTGGCCAGTTAGACCACAATGAGGAAAATATTCCAATGGTCATTGCAGTCTGCTGCACCTGCTATAATAGTTGCAAATCAAAGGAGGAAAAGTTTCCCCAGGGATGGACTGCTGAGATTGATTGGCTGGCTGCTGATTTTGAATAACCAAATACAAGGGAAATCAGAGGGACGAAGCAGGAGTCTATTTGAATCATGGAGGCTTTGAAGGAGCATTTTGACAATGATTCCTAGTAATGTGTCTTTATGTGATGCATTGGGCCAGACAATGTTTACATGCCACCTTGAATTACCTCTTGTGCTTGTTTCCTGAGAGTTAATTGCAAGGAGCAAATGTTCCTACCTATAACCACTATGTTTCAATGTTAGCACTGAGCGATGTATTTATGTATTTTACAAATTAAGACTCATTTAATTTCAAAGACTCAAGTTTAATGACAGGATCAAACACAAACTTTTGGTCAAACGGGACATGGCAAAGAAGAACAATCTCATCGTTTAGTAGCTGGAGGGGAAGCCTGGCATGGATGTGCTCAGATTGAAGGTTAATGAGGAACTTCAACATCTCTGTCTGGCCATCCAGGAGCTTATTATCTGCTCCTGCTTCTGTGTCCTTTCCTGGCTATCCAGCCTGAGTCTCTCATTGATTGTCTCCCTCCATGCTCTTGTTTCACTATGTGCTCCATCTATTGACTGCAGTACTTCACGAAATATATCTTCCGTATTCCTCCTGGGTCTGTGCCATATCTGACAGAAGTGCTCCATCAGTATGGAAGAGTGATTGTTCAAGGGCACATCTGCAGAAGCAAGGTAAAAAAATTACCAGAGAAGTATTGTGAGTGTGCTTATAGCCATGAATCACAAAAGTTATTCACACCTATTTCTCACTGTCCCTTGGCTAGCACACAAGTCAGTGTGAGTCCCAAATATGGTGCGTTTGTGGGGGTGGGCGGGCGGGGGGAATGGGCAAGAAGGAACAAAGGGTGGTTTGTGAAGGGGGTTACTATAAGCGGCTAGGGAGCCTATTCTGAATATTGGTACACTTTTTCATGGGCTAGGGCAATCAAAACTGATATCTCACTCCTGAGGGTAATCCAGGATGCAAGGGTGAATCTCTTACATGCATGTGGCTTCAGACCAGCTCTGTATGCCACCCATATGTGTGCTTCTCTGGTCCCTGCAGAAATAATTGCCAGGTGGCATGATAAAGTTGCCTCCAGCAGGGGGAGAAACAAGGCAGCTCTCCCAAGGAACCTTCAGCAGTGGATTGCAGAATACCTTCAGGAAAGTTCCTAGAGATCTCTATGGAGGATTCCCAGAACATCCCCACGTACATTAACAAACATTTCCTCCATGGCCCCGCTGCATAAATTAATAGGCTCTTGTTCTTAATTTCTGTCCCTTATCCCTCTTGTACCATATAACAAACTACATGAGAGTTCAATCTGCTCTCACTATGCAGTATCAAAGCAAAATTAGCACATACCAGAGCTCCCATCCTGCACGCCAGAGCCAAACTCCGAACAATATATCTGTGATGATAAAATCCCTATGCTGATTATGGACACAGTTATACTGGCAAAGAAAAGTCCTTTTGCCTGTATGTGGTTTACTCCATTTGGAGAGCTGATATAAATTACACAAACTTTTGCTGGTATAAACTGCATAGTGACTGAGGGATTTGCTAGTTTGGAATTTTATGTATTTGTTTTCTATTCAAAATTATTTGATGGATGGTTTGTAACAACTAGAGCTTGTTGGAAAATGATATTTTTATCATGAAAGATTTTTCATGGGGAAATTTTATTCAAATTTATTAATATGTTTTTAAATTTCAACCAGTTCTAAAAAAAAAATAAAATAAATGTGACATTAGATAAGGAAAATATGTTTAGTGAAATTTCAGCTTATGGATTGCTCTTGAATTAATCACTGTAGCTATTGCTTAAAGTATTAGCTCTTTGTAATTTGCTATTTGCATGGTGTAATTGGTCCCAAACCTTCAGAGCTATCCAGATGGCCATTTGAATGGTTCCAAAGTGAATATTCATGCAAACATCCATTCACCCAGTATTTCTGATATTTTTCCTTTCAGTGAATATTCTTCTGACCAAGAATTTGCTTTCACATTAAAGGAAGGCCAATAAAAGGAATTCTAAACACTGTGGAAGTGGATTTGTGGTTTCTATACAAATAAATGTTTGTGAATTCTTTTTTTTGCAATAGTTGACCAGCTGTAATCGTGAGAAACAATCCTCCCCTGCCTATAATCTAGATTCAACGAGGAACCTAAAGACACTCATAACTTCAAGCATAAGAGTAGCGCCAATTAAACTAAACTTAAACATGCAGTTAAGTATCTTGCTGATTCAGTGCCCGTATAATCCCATCTAGGCCTCATTCTCTACCTTTTTACTGAATCTTTTATTGAAAATGTTGATATAGGGTAAGAAAAAGCAATAACTGTGCAAACATTAATCACTGATTACAATGGAATAATGAAGCAGGGAGAGAGAAAGAAACAAGGACAAAAAAGGAGGAGATGGGATAAGAAGATAGACACAGAAGAAAGGAGACAGATACTATGCAACGTGCCAACATGTCTGTTGCTGTATGAGAATAGAAAGTCATTGGTCACAAGGTTAAAAGGCCAAGTAAATAAAGAAATTGCTTGAAGTAATTTTGATAGCAGGAGAACCAATGAATGGTAATAAACAAGATTAGAAAGATTCTTCAAAAATTTGGAGTAACCATATGAAAGGAAAAGTTTGTTATTTGGTGGTACTCAAAAGGCACAAACAGGATATGTTTGCATAAAACACATCCTCCTTTATTTTCTTAAATCAGAGAGTTTGTGCTTTACTTTATGGGTTTCTGTTTTTCAGATATCTAAAACAGTGAGTAGAGGAAAAAATATATTTTCTTGAAACAAAATCAAAGGATTTTAAGTCAGCTAGAAGTATCAGACCATTGTGTGCCCACTTTTCGTCGTTTGTCAGTTATGATAAAACTGGATTGTTGTGAACTGGATCTATGTTTTATACTTACACAATGTTTATGGTGCAAAGCCATTTCTTTTATGAGGGTGTTTTTAATAATCCAATTCTCTTTGGATTATTGGATCCATTGGAAGTTTATTCAGGTTTACAGCAGGGAGAGCTGTTAGAGCAAACTGATGAACATATGAGCGTGCAGTATTAACACAACTAAGGCAATGGTAGGTATATACTCAATCTTTCTAGACGGCAGCATAATTTACAGACACAGCAATGGCACTTTGAAACAGGAAATGTAATCCCCATCTTCTTTGTAATGATACAAGCATTTTGAATAAATTTGAATCTTTCACATATCCACAAGGAAGAATAACTGCTTTTGTGATTTCATTGGTATCTCAGGGCTAGGCTCTGGCTTTAGGCACATTGCTGAGTGAGACACAGTTTGGAAGATGCACTACCCAAGGAATAGACCCAGATGGCTCAGACATACCCTTTGGAGTCTAAATAGCTCCCTGGTTTCCTACTTGTCTTTGGAGAGTAGTGATTTATTGCTGCCAGTAATACATTATTATTACACTACAACCCAAAATGGCTCAGCTGCACTGGCCAATGAGTAGGGGAGTCAGACCAAGACTCTTCCCATTCCCAACCCACCCTCACTTTGGGGAGAGACTAAGAGGGTGAGTAGCTTTGCTTACCTCTGCATACCTGTATCCAATTTTTAAGCAGCCTACATTTTGACACATGGGTGGTGATCATGGGGGTCCTTAGTTCATTTTACTTGCTTGCACAGGAGCATAGTCCAATTCAGAATCTAGCCCTTAATAAACACAACAGGTATCATTGTCAAAGAACACCAAATATGGGCAATAATAACGACTATTACAGGTTTATCCCAAACACATCATTGGAAGGGAGTTTCACCAGCTAAATTCTGCCTTTGCCAATTTAAGGATAGGAAATGGGAAGGATGAGCTTCTCTATTCCAAGAGTAATATGAATATTGAGATATATATAATATAGTAGTCTAATCTAGTTGGAGTTTGGTGAAAAGGACAGTTACTTGAGAGATTAGTTTAGTTGGGGGGCCAATAGGAGTGATAGGAGGCTAGGAAAATATTAATTGTATATCCTGAAAATGAAGATAATTGACTTATAATTTCTCTTAAAGAAAGCGAAAAGATTTTTGTATCTAAGACATCTTTTTATATTGCCAGCATGCAGATTGATTTTATGTCTTGCTAAATCTTCATTCTTGTAAAACACTTAGTTAGAAACAAAAACAAAATGTGGAATCAAAGAGAGAGCTAGAGGGGACAACCTTGTATGCAACCCCATGAGAACTTAAATGGTGAACAAAAATACTACTAACAGTGTCCCTGGTTTGCAAGGAAATATGAAGAACTTTCACTGAGATTACACAATTATTTCCAAAACTGAATCTGAGGAGGATTTCCAATGTTTCATCCCACTCTATCCAGTCAAATGCTTTTCCGGAGTCAAGACAACTTACCCATTGTTCACAGTTGACTGATCCAGCTTGTGATCAAATATTTAAAAGTTTCATCACTGAACATATTAGATAAACTGCCAGGTATCAAATCTATTTGGTCTATACATATTAAGGCATCAAACCTACTTGGTCTGTACATATTAAGGGTATGATGGGGGTATCATGCGGTCTGTTGGCTAGTGTTCTGGTAAGAATTTTAAGATCTGTATAGAATAAGCCAGTTGGTCTATATCAATAACAATTTAAATAAATCTTTCCCCTTTTACGTATTAAAGCAATGTTTGCCCGAGCCATTTGTTCTTGCAATTTCAGAGCCTTAAAGATATAATTGTACATTGGGAACAACTGCTATTTTAGACCAATATGCTGCTAGGAGCAATTCAACTTCTGATTCCAACACAGTTTCTTGATTTCCAGGTATTTCAGTAGACAGTATAGACAATTTAATTTTCAGATACTGGGGGAAAGTCAGATCAGTACCTGGGGAATATAGCCTACTGGGCCATGAATGGTCAATTCTAGTGGTGGAAGCAACAGTCCAGTCTACCAATTAAAGCGGGGTTTAGGGTGGGCAGAGTCCAGGAAACAGGCCAAGAAGGAATACCAGAAAGACAGAAGCCAAATCATGGGTAAATCAGGGTTGTAAACCAAAGGCAAAGTCAAGGATCAGTGCCAAAGGGAAGAAGCCAAATGACAGATCCTGGCGGTAAGCCAAAGTCATAAACCAGGATTGAAGCCAGAAGTCTGCAGCTCAAGAGAGCAGGAGCTGTAACAAGGGCAAGCACAGCTACAGGTATGGTACACATTGAGAAGCCACTGGTCTGTTGTGGGAGCCAGGCTAATCAGGAACTGTGGCTACTCTGCTAGTTCCAAGACACTGCAGCTGGAGTCATTGGTTGCCTAGTTAGTCAGGGAGCAGGGCATCATCTGGTCCTAGCTGGTCTGGTTCCTGATGTTGGGTCTTAAAGTCAGACTAGATCTGTGCTTTCCCAGCCTTTTCCTTTAATTAAGAATAACAAAGCCAACCAGATCTAAATTAAGAAGGAAAGAAGAAAAATACGGGCACTATGGTCCAAAGGATAGGACACTAGACTGGGTGTCAGCTCACTTCCTTCTAGCCTGCATTCTATTCCCAGGTCTGCAACTGACCTAGTTGTGTATCTTCAGACAAGCCACTTCCCCTCTCTGCTTCTGTTTTTACTCACATGTCTTGTGTATTTAGACTGTAAATTGTTTGGGGCAGGAACATATCTCATTGTTTTGAACAATGCATAGCACAACTGCACTTCAAATCTCTGCTAGAGCCTCTAAGCACTGCTGTAAAAGACGTAACAAACAATAAAACCCATCTTGCACAGGATCAGCTTCAACTAGCTTTCATCCATGAAGTGATCTCATCCAGTCACCTGGGCTATTTTGTGGTAGTGGAATAGCTGTATGTGGTGAAGAGTAAGAGAGCAATATATCATCTGCATATTTCTGGGACTTGAGTCCCTGTCATCATACCAGTTCATCAGTGGCTGCATGTAGATGCTCAATAGGACTGGATAGAAAATTAATAGTTAGAGGGCTCCAAAAGTAATGTGTCTAGTGGCAGAGGTAGTTTCTCATCACTGCACTTTAGGCTTGACCCTACAGGAAGAACTTAGAACATTTTAGCAGGTTTGTATGACCCTGTATGTCCTCAATGATCTTTCTAAATATGGCTATACCTTAGCCCTACCCATTCCCTGTCACGTTTCTGATGCTTGTGTTCACAGGCAATGAAACTGAAGACCATTGACAGAACAGGGCACTGTGTAATGGGCAGAGGAATTCAGGACGTTTAGGGCATGATTTTTAGCACTGCATCTGGGAGCTAGCCTCCCAGGCTGGGTCCACAAACTTATGCTAAAAATAGCTTTGTAGACATTGCATTGATGGTGTGGCTTGGGCTGGAGCTCAGGATGTAAAGCTTTTCCTCGTCCTCCCCAGGCTCTAGCCTGATCTGCAATGTCTACTGTAGCTGTAGCTAATAGGCATAGATATTTGCTAGGTAAGGAATAGGCATAAGTTAAGACATTAAAGCAATGAGCATACAGGCCTCAGGCCTGTAAGACAATCACTTAGCTAAACAAGGCGTAAGCCCCCAAAGTCTTAGCCTATACAGTTAATCAGGCGTAACCCTCTCGATCATGAGATAGAATATTGTAATTGTCACAGTTCCTGGAATCTCTCACAGCTAAGGGTGCCAAACTCAGAGCAGACTGAGAGAAACCAGGACAGGCACCTTGGACTGGTGGTATATTCTTGTATTATATTTCTCCAAGCCATAACAAAAGTGTACTCCTGGATCATTATATTAGTTTTAACATGGAGTCATAGACCGTCCCCTTATGATTTCTAGCTCCTCTTTACCACATATTAGGTTTTTCTAACCCCATAGGCTCAGTCATTCACCTCAGTTCTGTCTAGGGATAGGGGATCTTCAGTCACAGAAGAAACAGCTGGAGAGAGGGGACGTTTCCATTAGGAGCAAAAGGATCCTGTTGTGTATACTGGAAGCATGGTTGAGGGCTGAGGGATGTGAGCCAGGGGCAATGGCAGGAAGGCTATCTGGGGGGGGGAACACCTAAGTGGATGTAAAAATATACATTTTCCCAATTTTCTTTTAAAATGGGGCTTTATTTAAGCACTAGTAATAGATATGGTATCTGAGTAAAAGGAGGAGAAGGGGGTGGAGTTGGAGTCCTCTATAACAGACTCTCGAGAGATCAAATATGATTTATGGAAAATTGCTGTAGAATTTAATAGGGTTGAAAGAAATAGTGGGCTATAGAGTTAAATAAGTAGTCAATAGGAAGTCTTTCCATTGACTTCAATGGGCTTCTGATCAGGCCTCTTGTTAGGCTGTATTGCACCTCTACAGAAACTTCTCAGATTTATCCATGCCTATTTAAAGCATCATCCTAACTGCCCAACTGCAGCAGTTTGATAACAGCCAAGTAGTTGTTCTAACATTCTACATAGCTGGTCAAAACCAATACTTATAACTGCTTCATTGGCTTGGCTCCACTGTTGTGTGCTGTTAAAAGGCCTATTTTCACATTTAGACTGACACAAACAGTTTGTGTTGCTGCAAGACTGAGTCTTTTATGTGTGGCTACTATAAACCTACTTTTATCGCTTAAAAACAATTCTAAAAATTACAGCAGTGCTACCTGTAAGCATGATTTAGGGTTCAACCGTTAACTCCGCATGTGATAGTGCATTTACAAGTGAAGCTAATTTGCCCATAAATGTATAGAACTTTTTTTTTTTGCCTTTGTAGATATTTTTCTGGGCATCTTTGCTTTCGGGGCTTTATTCTTTCTTCTGACTAAGCATGTAACTCCCATTAACACTAATGAGAGTTGCATGAGCACCAAGCACAGACTTCTGAGGCTGCTTTTTTGATTCCTTACAAATACTTTACCAGAGGAAATTTTATAGTGTCTATCGCTGCTACAGTAAAATACTATCAAAAGATGTGCACAAGTTTCATTTATTGACATTTTATAAATCTCTGATATTCAGGCATTTTTAGCAGAAATAATCAATGAAACTGCTTTGCCGGCTGTTTTAGTTCTCTCTGGTCATTAACTAGCTCTGGCAGCATTATGTGAGAAGGGTACATACTCAAGATTAGAAAATCATGGATCAGCCTCTTCACTGCTGTAAAGCAGCATAGCTTCATTGATTTAAATAGAGTTCCACAGGTTGACATCAAGTAAAAGATAATTTCATATGTCTATTAGAGTTAAGATCACAGAATCATAGAAATGTAGGGCTGGAACAAAATGTCATTCTGCTCAGCCCCTTGTGCTGAGGTAAGACCAAGTAAACCTAAACCTAGTCCATCCCCGACAGATGTTTGTCCAACCTGTTTTTAAAATCCTCTAACGGGGAGGATTCCACAATCTACCTTGAAAGGCTATTCCAGAGGCTAACTACCCTTGTGATTAGAATTTTTTTCTAATATCTAACCCAAATCTCCCTTGCTACAGATTAAGCCCATTATGTGTTGTTTTACCTTCAGTGGACATGGAGAACAATTGATCACAATCCTCTTTATAAGAGCCTTTAACATATTGGAATGCTGTTTTCAGGTTCCCACTTCACTCTAGTTTTTTCAAGACTGAACATGCCCCATTTTTTAACCTTTCCTCTTAGGTTAGGTTTTCTAAATTTTTAATCATTTTTGTATATTTCCTCTAGACTCTCCACTTTGTCCTCTCTTTCCTGAAGTGTGGCATCAGAAACTGGACAGAGCACTCCAGCCGATGCCTCACCAGTGCCGAGTAGAGTTGGACAATTACCTCCCATGTCTTGCATACAACTCTCCTGTTAATACAATCCCCACTAAAAAAAAACCTTTTTCAGAAGATTAATATATTTCTATAAGATTTTCAGACTTTTAACATTGTACTACATGAGCATCTTATACATTTTAAAGAATTTATCCTCACAACACCCTTTTGAAGGAGGAAAGGATTATTATTCCCATTTTAAATATGGGGACCTGAGGAACACGCATTTAGGACAGAATTGCAGCTTGCTTGTGGAAGGTGGTCTATAAATACACCCACAATACTGATGAATTGTGAAACGGATTAGAGCCTTTGTGGTTGAGCACCAGAAGCAACGGGGTTTCAAAAAGAACTACTCACAACCATCTACTTCATTTCATTCAATAGAATCGAAGTATGCAAATGAATTGGAAAGGAAGGCTTGTGGCTTACCTCTGAGATCACAATCCTCTACTGAAGAATGAAATATCAGGGTTCTGACATATACATGACAATTAAATACAACAAACACTAATAACTTTGCTTAATTTCAACTTAATTTCTTCTTGTCCAGGCACACATTTTTCATCTAAGTATATGGAACATCTAAAGGTTGTAACAAGCCATTTCTGAGTCTGAAGGATGCTGACAAAATGTTACTGGTTGTGTGTAAACATTGGATCAGGGCAGGAAGGGGTTAACTGTCTATCCTGGAGACAAAGAAATTAAAATCACCCCATCCTGTAATACTTTCCAGAAATGTCAAGCCTGGAGGGAGAGCCTTCCAGGTGAAGTTAATAATCAGGAGTGGAAATGATATAAAAAGGAAGGGCCCAACTCTCAGAGTTGTTGATGTGACTAAGGCACATCCAGGAGAAGCAAATGGAAGCTGGGTTGTAGGCACAGCAATAGCAGCCAACCACTGAGTCAAATAGCTTTCTTGTGGAAGGGAAGACAGACCACAGCTGACTGGGTAAGCAGCATAGTCATTGTAACAAAGCCAAGGAGTCATGCAGAACCCAAAAGATTTGAATAAGGACACCAAATGTGAGTGCTACCTCTTGAGGACAAATGAGATGACCTAAAATGGTAACACCGTGTTCAGTTTTGGAAGAAAGCCATGGGTTTTAGCAGGTTCAGGTCAGTAAAAAGAAAGCACAACTCTGCAACTTTAATTTCTCTTTGTGGCTGCTCCAGCACCTGAGATGTAACAAGGCCTCATCTCCCAACTCTGTTAAAATTGCATGCTCAGCTGATTTAAAGGGAAAATTGCCAACAGTGTTCTGTTGAAATGAGCCTGAAATTTCATGGAATGAATTCCAAGATAGCCTGAATAATACTAGTTATGTAAGACACGTGCATAATGATAAGGGAGTCTGAGCTAATGCCAGAAAGTTGGAAGCATTGTACAAATGGAAAGCCCCCTGAAATGATCATCCAAAAATACTCTTTGTATAAAATACCAAAAACATACAGGGAACCTTTTGCAAACATTTAAATCTTATTTTCCCAGTTATCAGTTCAATGTACGTTTATAAAGTTTCAGTCTTGATTTAATGCAATGTGTCTTTCCGTCTTTGGATGGTGCTGTATAATTACTGAAATAAATCAGATTCCTTGCTGAGGGAGTTCCCTTGAGTCAAGCTCATTAAATAGACCAAAATATACTTTTTTCCTAATTCTTGGAAGTTGTTGCTGCGTGCAAGTAGAATGAGAGACTTAATCAAGAGCAGTGAGCAAGACTGAATAGCCATTTAAGCCTCTGTAAAGCTTATCATTCAAACAGAGGTTCATGTATTTTCATTAAGAAAGAATATCAGAGGGTGGCAAGTTACAAAGGAAGCTAACAAGTTAGGATGAGAGGTAAAAGGAAAGTTGGTTCATAAATAACTCCTGTAGTGTCAGGAAAAGGGAATTACTTGTTTTGTTTTTCCTTAAGGAAAGCTACCAAAAAAAAAAAATCAGAAAGGAAGGGTTTTTTTGCCATGAGTAAAAGAAAATGACAGAAATCCAGTTGTGTTCTTCCCTTTAGAAACAAAGGGAAAGGAAATGGGAGTTATTTGATCCCTTATTATTTATTTATATTAAGATAATGTCTGGAAACCACAAATGGGAATCGGAACTCCATGGTACTAGACACTATACACATATTGTGAAAGACGAAGTCTGCACCCAAAGAGCTGACAATGACAGCAACGGGAGGATTTAAAAAAAAAAAGACCAAATGGGGTGAGAACGAGGTAAACTGGAAACAAATCTGCTTCACTCAGACAGAAAAGGTGACAGCATGCTAGCTGCTTATCCATTAAGCAGGAAGAAGACATGGAGGGTAGGATGGGGGGGAATCCCTAAAGAGCTAGATCACGGAACCGTGAGAAAGGGAAAGGGACAGCATGGAGTTGTGCTGCTCTGGGATTGGACAAGGGGCTGAACTGTGACTCAGTCACAGCTTGGTCCTGGCTTACCCCAAGGGAAAAGTAAGGCATACTAACCCTTAGTTCATGCTCCACAATTGCTTCGTTGTGCTGCCTAGTATGCTGTGGGTGAGGCAGAGCCTAGGCTTTGCTCAGTACCTAGACATGTGTGCTTTGAGTTATGAATAGCAAGCCATAAAGAAAAGTATTGTGAGAGATAGGGAGAATCCTTAATTGACTACTAAGTGGAGAAAATGATGCAGAAATTATGCAGATAATTATGCAGAAAAAAGTTAACTTATCAAATAAAGCAATCATGATGAATTAGCAGAACATTGTTTGGGAACATACCTGAAATGAAGTGGTATGGGAAGTGGGGATTCTACTCTGCTCCTGGTGGATAGGTGATCACATCAGGAGGCAGTGTGGGCTAATGAACAAAGTACTTACTGAGGTGCAGGAGAACTAGGTTCAATTCTTGGCTGTACCACTGGCCTGCTTGGTGATGTTGAGTAAGTTGTTGCCTGCCTTGGGTCTGTACAATGGGGATAATAATATTGCCCTCCTTTGTAAAGCACTTTGAAATCTACTGATGATACGAGCTAGGTAATGATTACTTTATCAATATAACTTCGCACCACTGCAAGAGCACTTGCTGGAACCCTCCTTCTCAGTCTCTGGTGAGTGCAATATGGAGCCAGAATTACTTTCCCCATCCTGAAAGGTTGAGGTATGCTTTTGGGATTATGTGATAGAAAAAGTTGTCCCAATTCATCACTCCCAAGTGTTCTCAGTCTAGCACCTTTCATAACTTCAATAAAGAATTAAGTTCCCTAAAAAAGCAAATGCGGTTTTAGGATGCATCAGGCGAGGTATTTCCAGCAAGGAGAAGGAGGTGTTAGTGCCGTTATATACGGCGCTGGTGAGACCCCATCTGGAATATTGTGTGCAGTTCTGGTGTCCCATGTTTAAGAAGGATGAATTCAAACTGGAACAGGTTCAGAGACGGGCTACTAGGATGATCCGAGGAATGGAAAATCTGCCTTATGAAAGGAGACTCAAAGAGCTTGGCTTGTTTAGCCTGGCCAAAAGAAGGCTCCGGGGGGATATGCTTGCTCTATATAAATATATCAGGGGGATTAACGTTAGGGAGGGAGAGGAATTATTTAAGTTTAGTACTAATATAGGCACGAGGACGAATGGGTACAAATTGGATATTAGGAAATTTAGACTAGAAATTAGACGAAGGTTTCTAACCATTAGGGGAGTGAAGTTCTGGAATAGCCTTCCGAGGGAAGTAGTGGGGGCAAATGACTTATCTGGCTTTAAGACTAAGCTTGATAAGTATATGGAGGGGATGTTATGATGGGATAGTTTAATTTGAGCAATTGATTTTGGATTATCGGCAGATAAGTCTGCTCAATGGTCTGTGGGAATGCTGGATGGGATGGGAACTGAGTTACTGCAGAGAAATCTTTTTTGGGTGCTGGCTGGTGAGTCTTGCCCACATGCTCAGGGTTTAGCTGATCGCCATATTTGGGGTCGGGAAGGAATTTTCCTCCGGGGCGGATTGGCAGGGGCCCCGGAGGTTTTTCGCCTTCCTCTGCAGCATGGGGCATGAGTCGCTTGCTGGTGGATTCCCTGCAGCTTGAGGTCTTCAAATCTCCCTTTTGAGGATTTCAATAACTTAGTCATGGGTTCGGGGTTGTTATAAATGTGTATGGGTAGGGTTTTGTGGCCTGCCTTGTGCGGGAGGTCAGACTAGATGATCATATTGGTCCCTTCTGACCTATGAGTCTATGAGTCTATGAGTCTAAAATATTCAACTCTGAGAATTTCCCCTTTTTGATGGTATAATCATATTTATTTCCAACCCTAATCCTTTGCCAGATATTGAACAATAAGAGTAGGGATTTTTGAAAATGCTCCTCATTTGGTTTAATTCTTTTACCATTAAAATCACATGGTTTTGAAAATCTCACCCTAAGCCTCTCACTGGTGCAGCACTGAATATTGCCTATCCTGTATGTCAGGCCAATATAATAAGGGAGGAATAGAAGGAGATAGAAGAAAACATTTCTCTTGCAGGTCAGTTTGTTTGTTTTTTAAATAGTGGCTGTCTTAATGTGGTTAGGAATTGCAAATGGTACAAACAGTCCCTGAGGAAATAGATTATGGAACAGAGGTCAGGTGAGACATTCAAAGGAGCAGGGTAGGTATGACTTGTCATGTGACTTCACAACTTGTCATATGGATTTTGCCACTATATCTGGAATGCTTGCTATTGTATATAGAAGATTTTTCAAGCACAAGTTGAAAATGGCAGCATTACTCACATATGGTGGAGCCATAAATGAATTATGCAGGACTTGCCAATGAATGCTGATGGAACCTTTATACATTGCCACATATATTTCCATTTTTTTCACCGTAACATTTTAGAAAGATTGTAAAACAACCACAATCGGGGCTACTTTTCAGACTGTAAACGCTTTGTGGCTGATACTGTCATTTTGTATATGTTTGCACAGTGCCTAGCACAATGAGTTCCTCCTTTGGTTGTGATTTTTAGGCACTACTACAATATAATTGTTAAATAAATGATAAAATTCCTCTACCTGCCAAACCAGATGACTTAATTACTCTGGACTAGATGCTGCCACTTTTATTCATGTTGAGCAGCACCTTTCTCGGCAAGTAGTACCACTGGCTGCAGAGGGACTGTTTGTGAAGTTAGCTACTACTCAGTGCTAACAAGGCCGGGGTGAAGCTAGGCCAATGAATTAATGCATATAGGGCTCAATTTGAAACCTAAAATCCTAAATAATGGCTAAACTTAAACTTCTATATATATAGCTTGATCTTGAACCCATGCCACTTTTACACCTAGCAGATCTCCACACTCCCATGCCACATCCTCCACACACCAGCCTGCACTTTCCTGAACCCTACCCCTACCCCTAGGCCTGACTCCCAAACCTCTGATGCTTCCTATCAGAGCTCTGCTCCCCCAATAATCCCCGATCCATCCATTCTTCCATTCTCTCTGCCAGAGAGCTTCAGTCCCCAACTGCAACATACCTCAGCACCCCTTGGCTCCTCCCCAGTTATCCTCCCCATTAACTCATTTCTCAACAACCTGATCTCTAGCCTCAGAATATTTAGGATAGAAACAACACATCCTTCTAAAGTAATTAAGTGTTTGGTACGAGACCTGAACCGTACTGAGTTTGGAATTAAGGTGCTGTGTTTGACCTGGAGGAATTGGACATATGCAATGTGGGTCACTAGGTTGGGACTGAAAAAGAGTTTGTTCTGGAGATGAAGGGATTGTGAGCCTGGTGTCAATAGTCGTAGTTTCACTGAGGTCAGTGGAGATTCTCTGAGTTTCACAAGCTGAAGATTTGACTCTATGAGTACATTTGGGTATTATGATATTTGGTAAATAAGACATTTGATTAGATGTTGGTCTGGATGTTAACAGTGATTTAATTGATGATTTATCTGTGTATATTTCCTATCAATGCAACAAATATAATTGAACAACCTTAACTCCAAAGAACAACTTTCTCTGCATGTAATTATAAGGGTGTATGTTAGTGGAAGGTAATATCCTCCCATGATCTCTAGGTATGTCTCCCCTGCATGGCTGTAGTCCCCATATTTTAGCTGTAGCATTTCCAGTACATGAGCAACATAAAAAGGGGCTTTATTCTGCCAGCTCTACTCCATGAGTAGGGGGCTGCTTGCAAAGAAAGGCACAATGAGCAAGGCTGGAAGAGTATGGGCTAAACTTTGCAAGGTGTCAGACATCACATCAAATGTATACATTAATCCGATCAGTTAAATAGAGTTCAATTTTTTGCAATGCCCATAATAAAGATCAGTTAAAAATGAAAGCTACAAGAAGAGCACTCAGAAATACTTGTGCCAGAGCTAGACTCTGTGTCGCCTGACATCTTCCCACATGCTCGTGTGAAAATATCCCCTAAGGTCATTGCGTAGCATACCTTGTTACTCTGTTGACTCACTTGCAAACGTGAATGAGCACGCACTGCTCTTCACTGGAATGGGAGGTGATCTTGAGAAGAATAAAGAAATTAAGGAACCAATCCTGTAGCTCTTCTGCAGGGTAGACTCCAACTGAAACATTTATAAGAGTCTTAATGATCCAATCCAGCACAACCTCTCTCACTTGGAAATCCATGGGACTACGCATGTGTGCAATGCTTTGCAGAAACAGGCTCCAAGTCTTAAACTGTATGTTGCAGGCTGTTGGGGCAGATCCCATCGTGTTTCGGGACATGTTTGCATTAGTTTCCCAGTGCAAAACTGCCCTCACCCCAGCAGACGTGGTTACCAGAGGATTTCCCCAGTGTAGTAGTTCCTAGGGCATTACCATTCTGGCTTCAGGGCAATGGGAATGGTGTCGTGCTTGGGGCTCCCCTAGTGGCTCCAAATTTCCACAACGGAGCGGAGAGGGAAAAGTTGCATAGTTGGTGTATTAACAGGACTACCTGCATGAGTAAAACCAATAGGGTTTGGCTTTTAATATATCTGCCCAGGTGTAAAATCCTCACTGGTTGGAGGCATGGTGCATCTTATCCCATTGAAGTGGATGGGAATCTTTGTGCTGACATCAGTGGGAGTTGGGTGAGATGCATCATGGATTACAGTTCAAGGCAAAAACTTAGCAGTTATTTAACAGCGATGATTTCCTCAGACACTTGCCTAATATTCCCCAGCTCACAATAACAACAGGGCTTTGTGCATACTAAGTTACAAAATTCTTCTTCTAGAAGCATACTGCCTCCTCCCAACATCAGTACATTTTCCATCATGATTTCCCTCCTTTCAGTACAGCAGATAAGAGAAAGCAATGAGCATTGAATAAGTTGTTAACCTTTCTGCCTTATTCATTTATCAACCAAACAATAAAAAGCAATTAAAAGCCTCAATCTGAAACAACTGACCCATCAAAATCTGAAGAGCATTCTCAAGAATGCGCCTTCTGAGGGGCTGAGGAAACCTAATTACATCTTGTCTCCAGATGTGGTTTCAAAGTCTGATTGTACCTGAGTGTAATATAAGTAGAGACCTGTTACAGAACTGAGCTCATGTACTGAAAAGGACATATTTCAGTCATCCAGTGTACAAAACTACTGTTATCACTATAGCTTTCAAGGTGCTGTTTGAAAATGAACAGCTCTGGATAAGATTATCTGTGCCATGTTAGAAGGAAAGACAAAAGTAAGTAGGGAAAAAGAGGGCATTTTGGAGGAGAACTTACAAATAGCAAGAGACACTGTCAGGTAATTTAAAACCCTAAAGTCAGGCTACAAATATACTACTGATGTAAAAGTTTAAACATGATTGTTCACATTTCAGTGGCACTGGTTTAATTTAAGACCACGTTTAAATATTCCCTAGCTCCCATAATATTGGAAATCCAAACACAACAGCATTGTGCTAATGTGTGAGACAGCTAATTATGAACAGCTAGTAAAACCAGCCATACAAGTTTCGCTATCTAAGCTGAATGAAATGCAAAAAGGTAAACAAAGCCAAAAAAAGAAAAAAGAAAAGCAAATTAGACTTTTACATTCCTTCCACTGCTAATAATCTAAGAGGTTGTTAGTAATACATGGAAGGGATTTTATTTCTATAATAAGACTATTATGCATTTATATAACATTTTTCATCTAAGGGTGTAATGGGGTGAGCCACTTACTGAAGGGATGGTGCCTCCTCCTGGCCACTCTGGGGATTAGTTTATGAGATTGATGTCCCTGCCTGTGGTTGCACATCATCTCTAAATCTGTCTCTGGTCTGCAGCCCCTCTCTCAATCCGGGAAGCACTGCTGGCTCTTTGTGACATGGCCCTCTGGCCAGGTCACCAAATCATTTCCCCTTCTGGCGTTGGAAAGTCTTTCCTTGCCAGCAGTCCTAGGCAGTCTTCCCATTCACTGACTCACTGGTTCCTTTACTTTACAGCCCTTTACTCTGGGTTCTGGCTCAGGGACCACCTAATCGACAGTCAAAGTTTGTTCTATCCTGGATCTTCTTGCATTTCCCTTAGCCTTTTCCTAATGTTCTGTCCTTCTCTGGGTCAGCTGGTAAAAACATCATTCCCAAATCATATGAAGTAATAATACAGCAAAGTACCTGTGCATGAATAAAGCTAAGCATATGCTTAATTGCTTTGCTGGAACAGAGACATGGAGAATAAAGTTTACCTCTCTACAGAGCATAAAAATCACTAGGTTCCTGTATCCCACTTAAGGCCTATTTTAACTTCACTGGGACTATACATGTAATTTAGTGCTTTGCTAGTGCAGATCGTAATGGTTTTCACCCAGATTCTCAGATAGCATACGTTAGTATAGCTCTGTTAAAGTCAATGGTGCTATGCCACTTTATACCCACTGATAATCTGTCCTATTACTTCATAATGCCCAAAAATTGCCATTGCTATACAAATAAATGTTTTTTCCCTGACCACTTATCTAGCATAAGTATTTATACATATCCCATTAGCATAGCATGTTATCACCTCACAACCTTTAATGTATTTCTCCTTACAACTCCCTTGTTAAGTAGGTAAGTGCTATTATTCCAATTATATAGATGGGGAACAGAGGCACAAAAAGATGAAGTGACTTGTCCAAGGTCCTACGGGCAATCTGTGACAGAGCAGAAAATTGATCCAATGTGTCACAAGTCCTAAACAAGTCATCCAGCCACTGGACAAGTCTCGTCATGGAAAAGATTTGCTCTCTGATTACTCTGTAGTGAATATTTAATTAGAACATAAGAACGGCCATATTGGGTCAGCCCAATGGTCCATCTAGTCCAGTATTCTGTCTTCCAACAGTGGCCAATGCCAGGTCCTTCAGAAGGAATGAACAGAACCCATAATCATCAAGTGATCTGAATTCTGTGAATTTTGTCTGCTTCCTTTCTTAAACTGGCTGCGAGCAGGTTACAATTTTCTCACTTTTGTTATTTTAAAATATTCACCTGATGCATTGCATGGTAATTGGTCAGTTGCAAGCAACTAGCTGCCAAAATGGGAAATGTATTGATCAACTTTCACTGAAGTTGGTAAGCCTGGGTAACCTGGTATTGTTTCTGTTCCTTGACTGGGGAATCATAACCTTTAGAATCAGCTTTCCTGTGCATATATGATTATGAATTAATAATTATTTTCTGGGACTATTCTCTAACACTCGCTTAAAATGAGCTGTTTCAGCAAACATTCCTGCAAGATGAACTAATTTAATAGACTATTCATAGAAATAGGTGAACACAAAAGATGTATGAACACAGGGAAGGTGAATTTAAGGGCCAATCCTAAAAACTGCTTTCTGTAGTTGGACTCTACACTGGGATAGAGCCCCAGTGACATCTATGTGGATGCAGGGGTTTGACCTCATGCAACAGCTTGCAAGATTAGGGCCTAAGTGTTTTATCTGAGCTAATATTTGCAGAACATTTTTGGATATATTTGTCCAGCTTCACTCCCAGTTTTTCTATATATTGAATGAAATGCCATTGAAGCGTCATAATTCACATACCCTAGTTAAATCAAATTTTATTTAATTTGTCCACAGCAGCCAAAATCTGTTTGAAGTAGAAAGAGTAGTTTGGGGGGCATTTGACGTCCATGGGCCTTTTTCAGAAGCCAGGTCTCAAAGAGACAGCTTCGGAAGGAAGGAGTCCATTCAGCGCTCTCCTCTTTAATTCCCGCAGCAGAAGATTTCAGGTAAAATGATTTCCTTTGCTTAGCCTTTATTTTCCTCCATACTGAGAGGCATGGTGATTTAAAATCTACAGTAACCAGATAACTTCTACTGTCTAAATTAAACAGAGGAGGTCAAAAGCTAGTGTCTATACAAAAAACAAAGAGAGAACTCCAAACACTGCCAGCAGTTCAGCAGAAAAAACAACAAAAAGCTGTCAGCAGAGAACTTAGAAATCAAGTCCAGAGATTTGTATATTGTAGACTTTTTCAAACTACTGCTTGTGGTAGGAGTCATGTATTGAAAGGCAATCTATACCTTTACATTATCTGGAGCTTTCCTGGTCCTGCTTGTAGGCAGTGGGCCCTCTAGGGAAGCATGTGATCTGAGGCTAGCAGCAGCCAGACAGCTGCAGTGAGTTGTGCCTTTTAAAGAGCGACCTGCTTTGTCTCTCTCCGTTTTTGGGTTGTGTGTGTTGTTGTTCAGCATTCTAAGTAATAAAGTAGTGTTACGTTGCAACTTTCAGCAAGAGTATTTTATGTTCTTTCATATTTCTAATTTTTATTAATTTTTTCAAATACCAAAATACCAGATTCATCATAATACTCAAAGTAAGTAAATACAGTTAGAATAAAAGCAGGGGAAGGGAAGCAACATATTTATCTTCTGAATCTGTGTTAATCTTAAACCTCTAAAAAATCCAGCCCAAATTGCTTTCAATATTTTGGACATTCCCTTTCAGGGGAATGCCAGCCATCAGTTAACTGTGAGGTCAACCATATCATGGACCCAGACATCAATATTTGCTGGGGATTATCTTTTCCATTTTTGCAGGATTAATTTTAGCAATCAAAGGTGCATTTTGAAAACACACTGTCTGGTTACCAGGTAATCTCCAGGTATCAGGAGTATATCCAAGAATGAAACTTCAGGGGGATGGCTCTAATTTAGCATTCAGTATTAAATTGACCCACCTTATACCAGAAATTCTTGATACAGGAGCACTCACAAAATATATGACCTAAGATAGCACTGTTGGTGGTCCTGGAGGACCCCGAGTGAGGCCCCAACAGTTTGGGTTCGAGCCCGGTGCGCAATTAGCCCAATTAGACACCGAGACGGAGAAATCCTTGCAATTTATTTCAGAATCCGAAATGGTGCAGGGAGACTGTCTGTCTCAAATCCTGCACACCAAGCAGCAAGCATCAACTTTATTTATATCTTCTTTATTTCAAGGAGGAGTTCTTTCCCACCCCTCCCTTTTCCCTCCTTCAAGCAGTTTCAGCGTTAAGTCCCTGGGATGGCCATGAGAGAGAACAATGGGCGCTTTAAGCATACGGTTAATGTTGCAAGCAGCCCCCTGTAGCATGCACAGTATATCATACTGATAAGCAAGCCATCAGCTTACAGCAGCAAGAAAATGTCCCAAAGTAACCCAAACGGAGAGGAGAAGAAGGGGGGCTGGCTGGAGGCAGGAGCCTAGCACAGGAAAACTTCATCGACACTCTGGCCTTCCATTTACCCGAATTACCTAGTGTACATGCCCCAACCCCACAGTGCCCCAAACCACAACAGCACCAAGGGAGTTATATTTCCAGCAGCAGTAAGCATTTATGAGGTCAATTTTGTGGGGACCGGTTATATTCAGAAAAGTCTTTTGATGAATAGTCTGGCATCTATAATTTTTTTTAACATTAGATACAATTGTATTCCATTTGGTTAGAGATAGTTGTGTATCTGTTTCTCTGATCCAAGCAACTCTCAAATTTTCAATCTTTGGCTGAGATTTTTAGGCCAGCAAATCATAAAAAGATACTGTTGGCCAAATAAATCCAAGAAGTTTCCTCCAAAATAATAAAAGTTCTGGAGCTCCCAACGCACCTAGTTCACATAGATGAAGCTTCAACTGGAGATATTTTCTTGCATTGGAACAGGGAAGCCAAACTGGTGCTGAAGATCTACAGTTGGTTTAAATTTATCATTGAAAATTAGCTGTGACACAGACATAATTTCCTTGTCCATCCAATCCTTCAACAAATGTTTTACCATCAATTTTAAAGGTAAGAGTGCTCCACAGGACTGCTACATGGAAGAATGGAAGGCAGCAGAAATTTCTAGTCAAGTTTGACCAAGCTTGCCTCACAGTTGTTGTTGTGGGAGTTTAGGAGCCAACATATCTACAATAATTCGATCCAACAACGACTGAGGGTGAGGGGTTAACCAACTCGCATTCAATCTGAACCCAAGGTAGGGTCTGTGTGCTCATATCTAACTGCTACGAAGAAGCCTGGCTTAAGGGAGATATGATACATTTTCCAAGTTGGGAAAACTTCTCAGAGCTAGGAGAAGCTTTAATTTGCTGAGAGTCGGTTTAGGTTTCTTCCCTGCACCACAAAGGAACATTCTGAAAATATTATTGAATTACTTAAAATAAGTTTTGAAGGCTAGCAAAAGGGAAATCCCTTAGGATATATAAAATTCTGGGAATGACATTCATTTTCCACATGTGAATTTTGCCCCACAAATTGAGGATTAATGAATGTCTTCTCCCCAAATTGTTAGCCACGTGGGTAGTAATTGGTTCTATATTTGTCTTAGGGATGTCCTGAATATTTTTGGGAACCAGTAGTCCTAATTATTTCATATAAAAGGTTTGCCATTGAAAGTCCCAAGTTATGGGCATAAGATTTCAGATTGACCCAATTAATTTTATATCCTGAGAGAAATCCAAACTTACAAATAGTAGTTAGAAGGTTAGCAATGGTAACCTCGGGTTTATGTACAAATAAACGGGCATCATCCATACAGAGCATAATTTTGTGCTCTCTTTGGTCCACCCTGATACCATGATTGTATTGATTTGCTTAAATGGCAATGGCTAAAGGTTCTAGAGCTAAATCGAACAGAAGAGGAGGAAGAGGGCAGCCCTGCCATGAACCTGTCTGTAATGGAACTAGGGCAGAAATAATACTATTGATAACTACCCTGGAAGTTGGGTTAGGTATAAATATTATAAGTTTATTTTAATCTAGCTTCTTTGTGTGTATGCCATAAACACAACAGTAGGGTCCAAATATAACTTTCTGCAGGCTTTCTGGATGATATTTTCACCCACATAAAGTAAGAATTTATAATACAAAAGAGAAATGGGAGGGGGGGAATTCTGTCCAATATTTTAACAGGAGTTGGAATCAATTTCCCTTTTTCCATCTGAAATTTCTTCCTCTCTTTTAGACATCCTGTCAGTTGCACTCATTTTTAATTCTGATCCAATTCACAAGATAAAAGGATAAAAATTTTGGCTCTATTCCCAAATCAATGACAAGAGTGATCAAAAAGAAATTAGTTTTGCCTTTTAAGAAAATTTAAATATCTGTTTTCATCTTAGACTGTACCGTTTATAGGAGATGTTCATTTTTATTACACCCAGGCCAAATACGTCTGTTGCTTTGGTATTTCAAATGTACCTATTGCCATCATATATAGGAGCCGCTGGTAGTTTCTGTACTACATGTGCAACATATTCTAGCATTTGGTTCAGAGTTATTTTGGGGTTAGAAACTTCAGAGAAGAAATATGTGAGACCATTAGAAACACCACTAAACTAAGCTGACTCAGACTCTAAAGCCAGCTTCCTATCTTTAAAACTCTGTTGATTCCATAGCAAGAATGCTAGGCAATTAATGGACTTTCCTCTTTGGATAGCCCTGGAAATAGAGCACCCCTCTGACTCTAAAGTAATGGCTTAAAGATATCCACTCCTCTTTTTACAGCTGAGAACCTAGCAGCTGTAGGGAAGGTCATCTTTGTAATGTGGATTATCTTGATTAATATTACTGAATCTGACCCTAATTTTCTAGAAAGACCCAAGAGCCTGACATTAAATGAGACTCGAGTTTCTTTTTTGCTTCTTGGTCATGGACTCTTGAGATCCATGATTAGCCCATCATTTTGGGCTCCTCTATTATATGTTATCTTTATGCATTGTTATCTTTATGCATTCCATATACCAGTACCAGAAAATACAGATGTCCGCAGATCCCATATAATAGTTAGAATGCTAGACAACAGCCACATACAATTGATAGATTTAAAACCTGTCACTCTAATAATGTTTGACCACTGACAAGCTAATAGAATATATAACCCATGCCTGAAAGAAAGAGAAAAAGAGTTAAGAGTTCCATTCCTTGGAAACACATTCCTGGACAGCAGGTTAATTTCCTTTTTAAAGGAACAGAAATTTTTTGTGTTTTGCAAATGCAGTTCATTTTTTGCAAATCAGAGTAAATCTTACTTGCAATCACTTTGATTCACAAAACTAAACTACATTTTCAAAATCAAAAGGCTGTTCTGCTTTCAGCCAGATGAATAAATGCAACATATTTTATAAAATGTCTCTGGCAACTATATTCATGCCACTTTTCATGCTCACTTTATGCAAAAACATGAGTGATTAGTTTTATTTGCAAAAAATGTACACTGGCAAGCATATGCCCTAGAAGTCTTTGTATGCTCATCCAATCAGGAAACAGAAAAAAAATCTGGTGACTAATCGCAAAGTCACAGCAAAGCACACAGCTCTAATTCTGAATATTGGCAATCAATTCTTAGTATTAAAAATGCAGATTTTCATTTAGGGCATACCGGAACAGCGTTTGGAGAATACAAAATCCACTCTGTGTTAGGGTTGACACATAGCTTCTCTGACCCACTTGCAGCCTCAGGATATAGGTACTTGCCAGGCATGGAATGTGTATAAGTTAAGGCAGTAATGTAATGAGCCTACAAAGCTATAAAATAATAGCTTAGCTAAACAAGGCATAATGACCCAAAAGCCTTGGCATAAGCAGTTAACCAGGAGTAATCCTAGATCATAAAATATCGCAAGATAGAACATCAGCAGATATCTGTCCACAAGGGTGTCATGGTAACTAACTGATTGTATAGGCTTGAGGTAAAAGACCTAGCAATTTATGAGAGAAACTCTAACCCTTCCTCCCCCCACAACCTTGGTAGGGTCAGGAAATACAAATAAAGAAAAGAGGATGAAACCCTTACTAAATTAGGTGTAGTGGTGTCAGGGTAACACATCTTAAAAGTTGTGTCCTAGTCTGGGAGTCCTGGGAGATGCACCTCTTGGGAGGCGCCAGGATGACAATCACCAGTGATGAGGAAGATAATGACTAACATCCCAGGTTGTTTAGCAAGGGATGATATGAGCATATGGATGCTCAGACACACATTCTGTATTATCACTATCCTACTTTGTGGAGTTGGAGACTTAGTAACTTTGCTAATTGTGTTAATAAATCTATTGTAAATAAGGTTTTGGGGCAATACTGGGCCTGATCGTGGGACAAGAATGTACTCAACCTCAGTGTATCCATTGGAAGTTCTTAGATAATCAATATAATTAAGTTATCTTGATCTATTGATTGTGTATTAATTTACTCTTTTCAATGGAGCAGCTAATTCTCCACTGTGTGCTGAATCTGAGCAGGAAAGCAAAGAAGGGTTTTACTCCCTTGCACAACCAAATAAGAACAAACAGCATGTTCAAGTACACTGACATTTATTCGCAGCTTCCTGGTGAGCAGAAAGAGGCTAAATTCCTTGGATGCCTTATTCTTTGTGGATTATTTGCTTGGGCCTAGTCTGATTATTTCAGAAGGGAAAGATGCCGCTGTTTACAGGCCCCTATTTTAGCAGTGGAATACTTAATTCTTGCTTCATTCCCTTAACTATTTAAAGGCTACTATCCTGTCATCTTTATGTTAGAGTGATTCTGGGCTTTTTGCTATATGATTATTGACTCTCCGGGTTGTTGACTCCATTGGATTCAACTATATGACCCATGTTAATGATAA
Organism: Mesoclemmys tuberculata; assembly: GCA_007922155.1. Taxonomy (NCBI): domain Eukaryota; kingdom Metazoa; phylum Chordata; order Testudines; family Chelidae; genus Mesoclemmys; species Mesoclemmys tuberculata. Next base: position 18,136,394 of record ML675650.1, read on the forward strand.
TATAGTCAATGTTTAGAATAACTTTTCACCCAAACAATATTTGTTGTTTTCTATTCATGTTCTTCAAAGCCACAGTGATTTTGATTTCCTTACTTTTTATCTCTGTAATAACATTCTTTGAAGTATTCTGTACTTGTTGATATGCAAAAATCAATGTCTCGCTTCAGAAAGACAAAAAATAAAAACCCAACCCTGCACTATAGAGTTATCATGAATAAAATAGACCCTGTATTTCATAGTGTCAGATAAAAACAAAACAGTATTTTAGAAGAAAAGAAGAAAGGAAGATCTCTTGCAGAGTACAAGACGGGAGGGACGAAAGTATAATATTAATATGAAAAGGAAACTGTTATTGAAGTTGTGTGCCACAAGGTCATCTGAGAAGTGTTATTAAGTTGTAAGAACTGAAGGAAATTAGGCAAATATAAAATTCCAGATGTAAAAAAATGCATTTATTACTGCAAATGACTTTCCAGGCCTATTATAGTGCCACTAAAGTCAGTTGGAGCCTAACGTTGACTTCAACAGGTGTTGGGTGAGGTACTTAATTTCTAGATGCTTATAGGATCCAGAGGCATAAGATATAGATCTTCCTTTCTTGCAATCTACTCTATATGTAAAGTGCTCTGCTTTGATAAATGTTCATCAGGATAGTAATCACAGAAATAGTAGACATATACTATGGAAGACTGTGATGAGGTGTTCACCCCACACTGTCTCTGAAAGGGTTAATGAAGGCTAAGAAGAGGGTCAATTAACCAGACAGGCCACAGCTGAGGGGAAGCAGATGGTTTAAGTAATCCCCTTACTGAATGAAGGAGCCCAGCTGAGGAGAAATGGGCTGGGTTTATAAAGAGGAAGCTGACAGCAGAGGGAGCTGCAGGGAAACAGTGTAGTCACTCCTTGAGAAGAGAGGTGTGTTTGGGGTGCTATAAATTACCTGCAGTTACTCCCTGGAAGCAGAGAGTTTGGGCTGGCAAACTCAGAGAAATGGGAGGAGACCCAGATGTAAGGAAGAGGCTTATGAATAGGTCCAGGAGGGAACAGAACTTGGCTGCTGAACTAAGAGGTGGAAGCCAGAGTAGAAGGTGTATCCAGGTTCCCCTACCAGCCACTGGGAAAGTGGCAAACACTGAGCTGTGGAGAGTGGATTGTTTGGGACTCTTATGCCCAAGAAGGGGGAAACATGCATGGTTTCCAAGGGCCAAGTTGTGAAGAAGGAATACCTGGAGTTGCAGAGATGGGTGGAGAGACCACCAGAGGAAAGTGCAGCATCTGGAAAGAGCTAATCCCCAGAGGGACCAGGAGCAACACCCTAGCTGTGAGTGGGCTCCATGACAAAGACATACACTAATATTACTCAAGCTGGTCAAATTCCTTATTGAAAAAAAAAGATATGACCTATTTATTCCTTATTTTCCTGTTCACAAATGGAAATGGACAGTTTTACACATGTAGGTCTCAATCTTACAATGAATGAGCTCTCTGCAGGTGGACCTCTGTATCCACAACACAAATCATTTCAAGATTGGGATCTTATTCAGCCCATTCAGAATTATAACAGTATATGGAAACACACTTCAGTCTATGGGTTGTTTGAGAACTCTTCACTTTCCCCAGTGTCCATTATTTGGGATGACCTAAGTTTTATGGTAGCATTTCTGCTTCTTCATTGTCTAACTGAAAGGTTTCTATTTTATTTTATTTTATTTGAATGACCATCGGAGAACATAACCAAGCATCAGAACTCTTGTTCGTTCACAGATAAAGACCAATGTTTGCATGTGAACAAGGTTATGTAAAGAATAGCTAGCCCGCAAATATTCATGTCAGATAACCAAGACCTGTTTGTATAAATACTAGGGCCCAGCTCACAGAAAATGATGCAGATGTGGCCCTCTCAAACAGCTATCTGAAGGAATGATCAAGAATACTGTTTGGCAGAGTTCAACTACCTTTAAATAGTACCTGTTACCACAGATAAAGAGCTACTAATGTAACTAACAAGAACTAGTCACTAGAACACCCTTGAGAGGCAGTAAGATTACACCCTTTTTTACATTTAGGGAAACTGAGATCCAGTCAGTTGAAGTGGCTTATTCAAAACTGCACAGTAAATCAGGGGCAGAGCAAGAATTAAAAATCAGGAGGTTTTGTCCCCCTGTTCTGTATTTAATTGTCTAGACCGCATTGTCACTCAATAATACATAAAGTATTCAATCAGCTGTGGATCTAGGCAAGTTAGCTTCATGATTTAAATAGAGTAGATATACAAATATGTTTCCATCTGATGGTTCTTCGGTGGCCCTTATCAAAGAATCTATGGCCTCCATGAACAAATGTCCATATCTTAAGAACAAACCCTCCCCATCACCAATCAACACTGTTTAGCATCCTTACTGGTGCCTTACAGCAGGGCGGTGAAGAGACAAATGAGCTCTGTCATCAAACCCTTACCGTTGCATGCAAGTGATGAGGCACATTGGCAGGGCAGCGTGGAGAAGCTTGTACTGCCACCGAATACGTTGGCTAACCTACTCGAGGCATGTGCACTGCTCAAATCTATTTTGAGGGCATAAGTGGAATTCAAGTTGTGCACAGACCCTGCCTGGGCCCTCGACACTGGGATGAGATTTACTCTATGATTAAACGGAAGACTTCCATATCCACTACCATGAATCTGGAGCCTTTCACAAGCATTACACCAACTTTAAATTTAAGCCCATACATAAATTGGGGTAGATAGCAGGGAAAGGAAAATTAGACTATCAAATGAAGAAAAAAATCCTTAAACAGATTAGGACAGTTATTGTTGCCTGCTAGAAAATTTTTCACGACTTTTATTACCACATACACTTCCAAATCCCATGTGATTAACAAATTCTTCTTGAAACACTGCTATAGCTTAGCTGCAGATGAAAAATTAAGTGGTATCTTTAAATTCTTGCCTCCATCTCATTTAAGAGATATTTTGCAGCACTTGGATTCTAGTACATATAATCAAGCTGCACATTTCCTATCACATCCAACACCTGGCTATCTCCTCTGTGCCAACTGTGCACAGAGCAATGATATGTCTAGAGGTAATTATTTCTATCACCCACATAAGAGTAAAATATATAAGATTTATCACAGGTTTACCTTTCGTACAGATTTCATTTTTTACTTTAAATGCCTGTGTGGGTTGGCCTATGTGGCGAAACATTTGGATGTACTTCTGAAAATAAAAGTGCTGTGAGATACAAATATTAAAGGGGCACCACTCCTTCTGGATCCAAGATTCAAACAAACCAAGGATAAAACATTTTCTGAACATAAGAAACACCAGTATCATTCACATTTCCAAATGTAAATTAGAGGTAGAGATAGGAAAATATATATATGTATTTTAATGTATGGAATGGGAACACTGGTGTAAGATGGGCACCTATAAAAGGATCTTAGAATAGGTGAGAACTATATTCATGCTCTGACCCCTTTGCACCATGTAAAAGGGCTGCAGCAGTATAAGGGAGTCCTAAAAAGTCCCCTGTAGGATTCCTTTAAACTAGATGCTGCTGAAGACAGCCATGAGGCTGCCTCTCAAGAATGCCCTTGAAAGCCTTGGTGTAGGTGGCATGCAGTTCTGTGAAGATTCCAGGCTGTGCTGTGGCACACACAGTAGCCTTCCCCAGTGCTCTAACAGGCCCCAAAGTCTGTCTAAATTATGCTGAAGGCCTCTCCAACCCCCAGAGCAGCCCAGGACCAGTAGGGTCTAATTGTGGATTAAAGTCATTATCGCCTCCTTACCATAGGCTGGGAATTCTCAGAGGCACAGCACAGAATCTTACCCACCTAATAAAAGCATTTTGAATTAATCTAGTAACCATTTTGACACAAAATGGCCTCCACGAGCAATTTGAGGAGAGTTGTCTCCTTTCTGAACATAATTCTGTGCAGCATGCACAGGGCCAAATCTTGACATCTTTTCTCAGTATTTAGTCCTTATGCATACAAAATTCCACTTAAAGCTAATGAGACTAGTACCTGTTAAAAGTGAGTGAACACTTCAAGGATTTGGTCCACTGTAAATATATTAAGTGTGTTTCACTATTCCTGTTATGCATATATAGGAGCCATTTCTCTGATTGGATGAGCTTTGGACCTCTTGCTATGTGAAGTTCTTTGGCATCAGTCAACTCTCAGTGAAGTCAGCAGACATTCACTAAAGTCAATAAGAGTTGACTGATGCAACATTGACTGATACAATGTTCTTGAATTAAACTCCTGCTCTGATAAGTTTGTGGTAAGATTTTCTCCCACCAGTCTGAACCTTACTTTCCAGAATATTGACCAATCAGCTTCTCTTTTTTGGCTTACGTCTATTTCTGTTATATTATCTCTCTCTGCAGTCTCACCTTTTCCATCAAGAAATATATGTAATAAAACAGTATATCATATTTAGTGGTCTAAACTCTTTGAGATAGAGATAATTAGTTAATAAATATTCTAGGGATTTATTACTTTTTTTAAATGAACTTCTCCTTTCCCCCGCCAATTATCTGTCTATTCTAGGAACATTTGCTAACTGGATAATATCAAAGCACAGTTACAGTGAGATAAGGCAACAAAGAGGCCATGTAAACAGCACAGTCCTTTGCACTGCATATTCTGATAGCCAATTTCTTCACTATATGACACTTATTAGTTTGTCACATTTTTGACAAAAGTATGGAAAAACAGTAACAGGAAGCGCAGATTTTTTTTAAAAAAAATTATTCAACATATCCTCACTTAATGTGCATTGAAGGTCAAAAGAATATAATCAGTCCCTAAAATGAATGGTGTTAAGACTCAAGAATGTCCGCAACTGAATAGCTATGGGTGGGGTGGGGAGCAAAAGGCTTTAAGGGAAGATAAAGATTAAGGTATCCCATCAAGGTTCTTACTCCAAATTAGAAATTGTCACTAAAAATACTTAAGGCATTGCTGGTCTTAAGCCTGGGCAATATGAGCAACGATAAAAATGGAGTCTGTCAGGTTCCATCACATGTCACAAATGCATTTGCTGGTTGTAGTTCCAGATGATTCTCAGGCTGCTTTACAAATGGCATGGAAATGACTCTGATCAAGTGTCCTATGCAAATAGAGCAAACAGCAGGGTAGAAGGCCAGTAGTAGGACTCATACTTTTACCAGGCTTATTTTATTAAATCCATTAACAATATCTCAGATTTATTGTGCTTTACAAGTTGGCCAAAAAGCTTTAACTTGCCAGCAGTCCTATTACCTCAAGCTGTGATCTTCTCAGATTTCAGAAGCTGAGCATATTACAGGCTCAAACTTGAAGGCCAGAAAGGACCATCATTATAATCTAGACTGACCTCCTACACATCACAGGCCACAGAACCTCACCCATCCTCTCTTGTTATAGGTTTATAACAGCTGGATGAGTTACTGAAGGTCTCAAATCTCAATTTAAAGATTTCAAGTTAGAGAATCCACCATTTACTCTAGTTCAGACCAGCAAGTGACCCAGGCCGCACTTTGGAGAAGAAGGTAAAAAACCTCTAGGGACTGTGTCAATCTGACCCGAGGGAAAATTCCTTTCCAGCCCTGAACATGTTAGCAAGACCTACCACCCAGATACCTGGGAAAGAATTATTTATAGTAACTCAGAGTCCTCCCTAGTTCATGTCCCATATCTGGCTGCTGCAGATATTTGCTAATAGCATTTGTGAATGGGCCAGATGCTTTGTCTGGTTTCCAATTAGAATGTAAGACTCTTCAGGGCAAGGACCATGTCTAATTGCTTCATGTCCTCCCATCCTTCCATGATGGCTTTTCAGACCAGTTCAGATTCTCACCTTCTCCCAATTTAACAGCATGCTCAGCCACTGATTTCTCCATGGTTAAGACAAAGCAATGCAGAATCAAGGGACGCAAAATAAATGAGAAGCTAAAGTCACCCTCATACTCCTGTTCAGCTATGCTCCTGGCCAGTCTTCTACTTTAGCCACATAATTTTACAATGTAAGCATTAGGTTTTTCTCTATTATTTTAGTCATGACCTGCAGTAAGTAACCTCTGGAGAAAAAATATTCTTTCAATATTCAATAATTTTCCATACTGGGGAATAAGCTGAGATCAGCAGTTTCACTTCACTGGCAATTTCTTTCCAGCCATTAATTAATGGTTAGTGAACCTGTATTCAGACTGGTTCCAGAGACACGTAATACAAGAGTAAAGAATCTATGGAGAATGATACTCTGTCACTATAGGAAGTGAAAGCATGTTCAAAAGAAAAAGATAAACAATGTTCAGATTCTACCAGTGTGAGAGATTAAAATATTTTGTGCAGAGACAGTGGGGTGCTGCCAGCAGAGTGGAATATTTTGTCATTAAAAAAAAAAAAGTAGTATTTCAGTAGTGATGGTCTATTACTAGCTATTGACCATTTGGTGCGTTATGTGAAATGAGCTGAAGTGCTCAGCTGAGTTCAGAGTAGATGAAGAATAAAACAGCCTCTCACACTGGGCACTAATTGCAGACGAAAAATGTTCCCATCCCAGCAGAGAGGCGAAGGACAGAATAAGCAGAAAGACTGATCTGACATGGTCCCTTCAGAACATTGTCTAAAGTGCACTGAGGAGGCACATGTGGAAGTTTGTACTGCTTTTGTTCTGAAAGATATTCTCTGTAGACAGAGGTCTTTCATTTACAAGACTGTCCATCTGGCACTGTGGAAGTCCCCTTTTGTAGTGGGGCCGGAGGCCCTCCCTCACCGACAATCTCTGCAAGAGGCCACAGCTCCCAGGGCCTGTGCCCTGTGGGGAGTCCTAACAAAAAGGGGACAGTCTCCTGCTCTTAGCAGGGCAAGCCCCAGTTCCAGGTCCAGTCCTTAGGCAGGGCAGGCCAAACAAATGGGGAAGGAGTCTCTAGCCCTCAGTAGGGCGAGCACACAGTTCCAAGCCCCAGCCCTTAGGAAGGGCGGGCCAAGCAAACAGGAAAGTAGTCTCTAGACCTCTCTGGGGTTAGCACACAGTATAAGACCCTAGCCCTTAGGTAGACTGGAGTGGGCTAGAGACTTCCTTTCAGCCCACAGCAGGGCGCAGAGATAGTCCAAAGCCTGGCCCTCAGGCAGAGCGGGGCAGGGTAGGGTAGGCAGCAGGGAACAGACTCTGGCCCTTAGCAGGCGATTACCCCTAGGTCAGGGTAGGAAGAGGACACAGGCCCACCTGACTACACTGCATCCCAGCCCAGGGCCCTGACAGTGAGGGGTTATCCCATTGTTTGGTCAATGGGGCTCCAGCTAAAACATGCTGACTTAGAGCAAGCACAAGCTCAGACAGACTGCAGTCGACTGCCCCATGGCTACATCCTCCCCCCCTCTCCCTAGAGTCTCTGGTCCCTCTAATCACTCTCTGTTCCTCGGGGTACTCTGCCCGAGATAAATTCCATAATCCCTCAGCCTCATCGCTCAACAGCAGCTCCAGGAACTCTTTGGAGTTGTCTATGGAGGGCAGCTTCTCTAGGTTGCAGGGTCCTGGGGTCTCTTCTGGCTCATAGGGGATTGGTAGATCCTCAGGGTCCCATGCAGTGGGCAGCTCCTCCTCTAGGTAATGGTCAGGCTCCAGCACCAAGAAAGAGACATCCTTTTCCCTCAGCCACCTTCCCCTTACTGAGCATGAAGCCTGCCTTTTATACTTCCTGCCCCGCTTACCTGCTTCCTGTCAGGTGATGCTGTACTCCCAGGCTCTGCCCCCTAGAGGGATGTTTGGCTTTCCTTTGCCATCCATACACCTCCTGGCTACAGTCACCTTTCACAAGCATTAAATTCAGTTAGTAGTAGTGAAGGAAAGATGGTTTAACTGCTTTGCTGTTAATTTTAAAAAAATACTTGGTGTTTCTGTTGGAGCATCTAGGGAGCTGGAAGCTGTCTGTGTGGGGAGAGAGTCTCCATTCTTTTTGTGAGAGAATGTGAGTAATTTTCTTGGTCAGTGCAGATGCTTGAATTATTCTTCTGTGGGAAACATTTGTTACAAATGCTACATTCATTTCTCTTATTTTATGTTAATGAATCATTTGCAGTTTGAACTTTATTTCTGCTAATATATTCATTACTGGAAGGGACTAGACAACTAATCAGAACAAATTAATTTCTTCCTGTAGATTGTTCTATATGATCATTTGCTATTCATTTATTGTGTGTGATTGGTTATCTAAAGTGTATTGGATTATTTCTGCACCCTGATTAGATCAATGCAATTTAAATATTTATTGAAATGAGCATGCAAACATCTAGCAATGAGTATGATTTTATAAAAATGGGCCTGACCCAGCATTGGAATCCACTACTATAGATCGCTGCATTTCTGTGGAGTCAAAAAGATTCTGGATGGGCAGAGGTCCAGCTAGTAGATCATGGGTTGCAGTGCTGGGGCAATATGGAAAGGTACAGTGAAAGGAACAGTCTATTTTAAATGTCATAAGGATTCCCTTTTTTAAAAAACAATCTTATTTCCCAGTCTGTGAACCAGTATTTTATAGGTGATACTTTGTGAAACTTCATAGTCCAGTGCTTTGGGACCTTTGCTGATTTTCGCATTGTTATGTGAAACATAAAGCTGCACAACAAAAATAATATGCGAAATGTCTGTTTGTGAAAATTTGAATTATCTTCAGAAGTGATACCCACATGAACCATCATTGCACCACTAAAGAATTTTCATTCTGTTTCAACAGTTTGTTCATTACTTGATGTATATTTTCTCTGTATTTCTGTAATTTTGTATGTGGTTCCACAATCAGGGCAGGCCTTAGGGACAGGCTGTCCAGGAGGCTGCCCTGAGTGCCAAATCATCACATTTGGGGCTGTCAAATCCTTTCCACCTTTTTTATTTGCTTGCATGTTTTGAGGTTGGGGGGAGCACCGAAAACATTTTTTGCCCTGGATGACAAAATACCTGGGACCAGCTCTGTCCACAATATTATGGAGACATTGATAGTGACTCAGTAGTGAGGTTTGTGTTGAGAAAAGCACTTGAAACAGGGTTAAGATACTCATTTTGCATTTCAGTGATTGAATTTAATTCCTGAATTTGGCACAATAACATTTTAGGGGACAAGAGAATCATATTTTTTAAGGAAAAAAATGTTGTTCCCTTTTTAACGCTCTCAATCTTCTTTTGTAGATAGGCTTGAGGTAGGTTAAATTTGGACAAATGTTTACCCCTAGCTCTGTATATGTAAGCCAGTCCTCCACTGAGCTACCAAACAAACCAGTTTTTCCCAAACAGCCAGACATTTTAACCCCTTTTTTACCTCTTTGCCAAATGCATAGTTAACTCTCAGTCCCAGTGGCTGCACGCTGCAATTTCCTTTTCAATAACACTAAGTCTTGGCAATCAGTCTCTCTTTCACTGTATTCCTAGATTAGAATACCATCCTCATAACCAGCTTTTGTCTCTTCCTCTTTATACAAGATGCATAATGTGAAGGAACTGCGTAGTCACAGTTGGGCCCAAATAGCCATGTTTATTAGCTGTATACATCATACAATAGGCTTAGCTACATATACTCCTGGTTTGTGTGGGAGAGGGGCGGGGGTGATTTGAACATAAAAGACAGTGAGGAGGCCCACTAGAGGACTCAAAGAACTTAACCCTTATTCCCATTAATGTGGTAATGCTGTACTGTGTGAGCTTATATGTTGTGATAACTCATGAACTATGACTCCTCAACTATACTATTTTAGGATATTTTCACCTAGGCAGATGTACACAATTCAGTGAAAAAAAGAATAAACATTAAGATTTTTTTTCTATATTAAGAGTATGTTGGGTACAAATGCATGCCAAACGCGTTGCACTGTTATCCTGTACTTTTAGTAGTTAGTGTGCACAGTTGCTTCTAGTGAGAAGAATAGTTAGCATATACTAATTGACAATGCATTGTAGTGACAATGGTTGCTACATACATTCACCGTAAGATAGAAGGTACTACAAGGAGGTTGATATCTTCACATCAGGGCTTGTTAGGTATCTTCAATAAGAGAGTGGACTGATGCTAGTTGTGTTTCGCTAATGCCCCTAAGGGGATTTTCTGTCTCGGTTTTGTTCTCCAAACACTGAAGACTCAGGAGACTCCTTAGAGGATTTATTGTATTGTGCAATTCAACACAGTGAACGAATGGGCATGATACTCTGCTGACCATATCAAAATGATTTTCAATTCTGAAAGGAATGAGAGTCCTGTGGCACCTTAAAGATTAACAAATTTATTTGGACATAAGCTTTCGTGGGCAGGAACCACTTCCTGTGATGCATCCAACCAAGTGGGTTCCTGCCCACAAAAGCTTATGCCCAAATAAATTTGTTAGTCTTTGAGGTGTCACAGGACTCTTGCTGTTTTGCTAAAAACAAACTAACATGGCTACCCCTCTGGAATTCTGAAAGGGAATCATAATGTGATGACTGTTCATTAGATAAGGGTGACTTTGTGCCACATTGTGTCAAGAGTTGCTCTGAGAAGGAAGAACATGTTTCTTTTAATTTGTACATCGATTTCTTCTTCAGATAAAGAAAAGCTTGTGTTCAGCCCTGGTATAAGACTAGAAGAAATGTATTTGGGGATAACTTGTTCACCAGTACTCAGCTTGCTGAACATCTATTCAATGAAAATTTGACAGATGTTGGAACAATCTGTTGAAACAAGCCAAAAGTACCCAGTGAGATAAATCCACATTGCAGCAAGGAAAAATGATCATCAGTGTTTGGGTTTCCAAGGCCACTCACGCTGGTTTCCCTATGTTCCAAAGAAGGGCAAGTCAGTAATAACGCTATTGACAATGCATCATGACAAGGTTGTAGAAAGGGATAAACAGAAACCTCATAATTCTCCTGTGCAACTAAAAGTGGTGTTGATAACATGGACCATCTTGCAAAAATGTATCCCAGAAGTGCAAGATAAATCTGTGGCCAATGGTGCTTTTCTTCAACATGCTTGTGCCTGGCATTGCAAGTTTCATTGTTTGGGTCAACAACAACCCTGCTTGGCACCACACTTGACCAAGACAAAAATGGTGCTTGTTCCTTGACAATCTAGGAGAATGATACACAGATGCATGTATAAAAAGAAGAATCCTTAATACCCATCATCTCAGCATGGTTATCAAAGCAGCACTCTCATCCCTTGGCTACCATTGAAAACTAGCCGCCACCACCTAGCAAACTCAACAGTGGATGCTGTCACATTTGCCCAAAATCAGCTTACTGGAAGAGCCCTAAGCAACGTAGAGAACGCAATGAATCGGTATGCACTGACCACTCCACATTAATGTTGGCATGTGAAAATTGCACATAGGCTCACAGTGAATGGGGTTCCTGATAGTTCTTTTAATTTGCTAGTTAAAATACTTTTCACATAAAACATTTAAGAATTATTCTTAGTTTCTAACATTTTAATAGAAACAAAGCAAAAACACTCATTTTATTTCAAAATGTCAATTGAAAAGTAAATTTTTTTCTTTAGAATTTTCCATTTGGAAAATCAAAAAAAATTAATTGAAATTAACATTTCCACGTGGAAAACTTCAATTTAGATATTTTTCAAGGAAATTCTTTTTCGTGTAAAACTTTTAACCAGTTCTGCAGGTAATATAACTGTACCCATGACCCAGTTTCATACACTCTGGTTGTGCTGGATTTCCCATTTTTATATTTTCTCAGTTTTGTCAAAGTCTGTTAACAATTTTCTAGACGATTTCAAATTATTGTCATTACATGGAAATTTGGAAGTTTTATATAATTAAATATAATTAAATGTATTTTTATAAATGTATAATTAAATGTATAAAATTAATAATTTAAATATAATTAAATGTAAGAGTTTAAATTCACTCGTAGATGCTATGGACAACATAAGGCCACAACACACACAGCATAAAGTATAGAGAAAAGAAACATATATCTGTAATTTTTCCCTATATGTTTGAATCAGCAGAAATCACAACACATTTTTCACTTGATGTAGAGCAATTAGCATGCTGTGGAAGGGGAAGAAGGCATGGCTTTGTAATCACAGAGCCCACTGAGCAGACCTATTCATGTAGAAGGGCTCCCATAGCTTCACAGAAATGATTGTGATGGGTTATATGCCAAACAGTTGTCACCCCAACCTGTACACACTTCCCAGGCCACACTTTAGGTGAATCCAGTCTCCTCTGGATCTCAAATGGGTGTTGGCATTTGACCCATAGTCTCACTTTGGACTATGCTCACTTTGGACCTGATCCAAACCCACTGGAATCAGTGGACAGACTCCTATTGACTTCAGTAGGCTTGCGCCATTTGTTTAATTTATATATAAATAGATACACATATAGACATTCAGTCACTAAATGAAGATATAATTTACAATGAATGAGTATAGTCAAAGTACATATGTCATACCTAAAAACACAAATATTCACTGGCACCTGACCAGGGTCAGGAACAGTTAAATACTATTCGGAGGTAGCAGTTCTGGAGAAATAGTTCCTGGGTTTGTGGTACATTGCCTGAAGCTGGAAGCAGCAAGTACAATCAAGTGAACTGTTTTCCTTTGAATTGGAAATTCAATGTAATTGCTGTTGTCCCTACTCTGTGCAAGTTCTTACGCCATGCTCATCACCTTAGTATATTAACAGATGGAGCCTGTATGCATTTATTTAAAATTCAAACAACTATTTATTTCAGTTCTGTCTCTTTCCCCTCTAATGGCTCTGTGTCCAACCCCCCACTCTCACTCTGCTCCCCTTTCCCGTATCTTATCTGCACCAAAGTCACCTCCTCAAAGGAGTAAGCAATGACTCTGCTCTCCCACTGTGTGGTCTACCTTCAGATTTGGAGCTGGATTTGCTCCTGAGCTGGTGCCACTTTGTTTCTTCCCCTGTACTGATTCTTATCTTGGATTAGACCTTGCCATGTGTTGACACGAGAGTGCTGACATCTATTGTACAGCATTGCCCTCAATATATAATCCTTTTCCTGCTGCCTGAGGCAAACAGCATTATGTTTTAAAATTGTCCATGTGACCAACATTAATGGGATTTTCGATAAAATCCCAAGGGTTATTAGGTTTATCTATAATTTATAAAATGTTCCTAAGTTTTATAATATAGAAATGCATTGCAAAGTGAAATGCACATAGACATGAGACCGTTAAGTACTGCAAACTACCTTTTTTCATGTTAACAGACTATTTTGTCAATGTTATGCAGAAGAAACACTAATATAGAAAGAAAAATTCCTAACAGATCTGTTACCGTCTGTCCTTTCTTTTCTCTTTTTTCTTTTGCATTTACATCTAACAATTCTCCAAAGAAACTAGTTTCACTTTTAGCCCTTCACAAAATCCCTGAGCTTCTCTTTTCATCTGGAGTCTCCTTGCATACTGTATATCTGTCATCTCACCTGGTACATGAGGCTTCACAATATTCCAAGTAACCGTTAGACGACTTGAGGAATGCTATATGAAAGAAAAATTATGAGAGCACAAGGATTATTTTGCTCTCAGGGGATACCACTGAACTAAAATCAATCATATGAATTAAGAGCTTTTGACAAATAAATAATTCATGCTAAATTAATTAACCAATTGCCAAGACAGGCTTAGTACGGTTGTCCAGGTTAGCCATCCCAGCGTCAGCAAAGCCATAATCGTTCTGTCATTTTTGCTTTCTGCATTCACGATTCAAAATCAGAAATGGGATGTTATTTGTTTAAAGCTTTAGCATCAATCAAAGGCTACTTTTATTTCCTTTATTACTAGCCAAAATAATGCTGTGTGCATTTCTCTCCTTTTGTTCCCTCTCTCACCCATTGCAAAACACCAAAGAGCAAAGCAACTATTTTTTCATAAATACTCTGACTACTGTGTTGAATAGTGTTGACATTTACATAAATGGATTGCAGTGTAGTTGTTGAACATATACTGGGATGATTCTCTAATCCCATTTTAATTAGATGGATGTTGCAAGCATACAAAAATCGCAAGCTTCACTCCCTGTGGTGATGCCATACTGGCAAGGAATCAATCACCACGGCTCTGGTTGCCATAGAAACTGATAGCTACTGCACCACCATCTAAGTGGTAAATGATTGGTGGTGTACTCATAACACAGGGAGAGCAATGAGTTTTTATATCCTGTCCAGCAGCTGTGCCAGAGAGTTAATTAAAAGCAGAGAACATGAAATAAATCTAAATCTGTGAAGAAATGAAATGTACAGTACAAATTGAATTCCCGTGTTGGACAGAAATTAATATGCAGTGCAAACCACAGAGCTGCCTGAACAAGCAGCAGCTAGGAATCTTGGGAAACAGTACCTCTGAGGCAGTTAAAGCTGAAATGTGGAGAGAGTACCTCCTTATCTTATTACCTAAACAAGCACTTTGTTCAGCAGTTGTGTTGACTGATGCATGCAAATTGCAACCTCAGATGTTAAGGGTTTGCTCAAAAGCAGGAAGGACAAAGCTTAACTAAGATTTAATTAACAAACTGTTAGCAACTGCAGTTTATCAGCTGTGAACATGATGTAAGTAAATGTTTGTACTGCTGCACTAGAATCCACCAGACAGCCTCTGTGAAAGTCAATGTGTTTTTATTGATAAACTGTGAATTTTGAATTCATATTTCAAATATCACAGATATGTTAACAGCCTTCTGAAATGCCTTTCCCAGAATAAAAGTTCTGCCTAAAATAAAGTATTTTCCATACAGTTAGCTACAACAGATCAGGCATGAAATATTGAACTATAGAGAACAAAGTTTCCTCAGACCACTCCTTTCTCCGCCACAAATTCTACAGCATCATTTAGAAGCCAGAAGCCAGTGAACTGTATACAGAGCTCTGTACAGTTCAAAAAGTTAGTAACTTACATATGACAATGAACCAAGTGAGCAAACATGGACAACAACAAAAGTGCTGTCTGCTAACTGCTATTCACAAGTGAAACTAAAGAAAGAAATACTAACACTGTGCAAAAGGTTCATCTCAAAACTCAGATAGGTAAATCTTGGTGTTAGATTCAAATCTAGAAACAAAATGACTGTAGCTGAGTTTCATCTGAAACATTTTTAGGCCCTTCAAACCTTTAATTAAATCTCAAAACCAAATGTGTTTGCTGTCTCTGGAAAGGCACAAAGTTTCAAGACTTCTGCAGTTTTTGATTTTGCAATGAAACTTTTTCACTTTTTGTGAAACTTTGTGGTGAAGTACTTTTCACTTGTCTTTATTGAATTTCATCCTGTTGAATTCAGACTAATGCCCCAATTTGTCAAGAGCATTTTAAATTTTAAACCTGTCCTCCAAAGTGTTTGTAACCCCTTCTAGCTTGGTGTCTGCAAATTTTATAAGCATACTCTCTATTACATTATCCAAATCATATATGAAAATATTGAACAGTACCAGATGCAGGACTGACTGCTGTGGGACTCCATTAGATATGGCCTCCCAATTTGACAGCAAACTATTGATGATTACTCTTTGAGTATGGTCTTTCAACCAGTTGTGCACCCTCCTTTGTAATTTCATCTAGACAACATTTCTCTGGTTTGTTTATTAGACTGTCATGCAGAATTGTGTCAAAAGCCTTACTAAAATCAAGGTATATCACATCTACTGCTTTCTCTCCCTCCCACCCATTCCACTAGGTCAGTAACCCTATCAAACAAGCAAATTAAGTTAGTTTGGCATGATGTATTCTTGACAAATCCATACTGACTATTCCTTATAACCCTAGTATCCTCCAGATGCTTACAGATCGATTGTTTAATAATTTGTTTCCATATACATTTTGGTTATTTTGGTTTTCAAAAACCTGAAAAATTTAGGCTTTTTGTTTAAAAACTGGAAAATTTTAAAAGGAACAAAAATTTCTGTGTGTATGTGAGTACATGTATGTGAGTATGCGCGCACACACACACATAGTTGCTTGTTTAGAAAAAGGCCATTTTTCATCAAAAAGATGTCTTGAATTTAATAAAAGGAGACAACAGAGCTGGTTGAAATTTAAGAGGCTATTTATAGGTCTCTCGAGCTTTCTATGCTATAAAGGGGTATTTTATAATGGATTATAATGGCATTATGAAGCCTAATTTAACTAGCATTATAACAGAGGAGCCATGTAACTGTCCTCTAGGGGTTAATTCTGCAGCTCACATGCACGACTAACTACTATTGAAGTCAAGGAGAGTTTGAAGAAGGAATGCAGTTGTCAGCCTCCATGATAATTTTGGTCATTGATGTTACATAGTAGAGGGCTATAAATTACTATTACGATATTGTGATAGATTCAGCCCCCTCTTATTCAAAAAAGTAGCACAGATTAGGGTAAACCATGAAAGATTTTTGGTTTTGGTTGTTTTTGTCCTGGAACAAATGTTTGTGGCATGGCCAGACTAGCATGTATAAACCCATTGGTAACTAAAGTTAATTAGTAATTAACTCTCATGGAGTAATAGTGAAAATATGTTGGCCACCTAAATTTTTAGCTAAATTAGTTTTGTAGTTAACTGCCTCGTCCTCTAACCAGCATGTAACAAAGGCTGCAGTGTGTCTGTGGAGTGGTGGAAGAGTCAGGGAGAGGAGGAACTTAGGGATAAATAAACTTTGTAGGTAATTGCTTTTACAATTACACCTAATTTAGGTTGTGTGATGGTTGAAAAAAATTGAATAGTATATGTCTGTTGACCAAATTATTAAAATGCATACATACAGCTCCTTAGAGAGATGAGAAGTTAGACTGAAAAGTGTATGAGCCAGATAAATCAGAATAGGCAAATGAGCAACAATAATTTACCTCAATCAAGGGTCTGGTGCTAAGTCCCTAAAGATACCTTGTCTGGACTACTATAACAATGAAAATAGTTATTATACAATATAATTATTAGAATGCAAGATGAAAAAAAGTATTTAAACAAGCTACATGCATGCAATTACAGCAGTGAAAAAACATCATATTGTATTATGTGAGACATCAGTAGTCAGTAGTTATTAAAGACTATATAAGACATGACCAATGGGCAGAGCTAGTGTCATGTGACGTCATTAAATGCATATGTCTAAGAGATAACGGACCTGATTATCAGGAGCATTGCCATTGAAATCAATGGCATTACAACAATGTAAAAATGAAGTGAAGTCAGAATGAGGCCCAAAGACTCAGAGGTGAGGATAAAGGCCAGAGTCTCAGCTGGTGTAAATCAGTGGTGTAAATAACTTCTGAGGGCAATGTCTATACCGCATATTGACTTGAATGATGCTATACCAGCTGAGCATCTGGATTCATCAGTGTATGTGCACAAATGAGTTGACTGACAGGATGCTGCTGTTGATGCATCTACTGATTTTTTTATATACATCTTTCTGCAAAGGGCCATCTCTGCTGGAATCAAATTGAGTTTCTTCTCTGTCCACTGTGCTGAACCCATCCACAATAGGCTGTGTTTGATTTGGTGCTTCAGTCCACTGCTTCTGTGGTCATCAAGAGTGGGCAGTGTCAACCTGCACATGTTCTGTCAGAGAGAATCCAACCATTTCTCTTTTTACTGCTTAAGGGTGTATTTTTATATACCTTCTTCTTTGTCCTTCTCCTCAGCTACTCTGGACCAAAGAGCACTTCTCCCACACAAGAACTACCCCAAAGGTCTTGCTTCGATATCTGCAGATTGAAGTGCTTTATCTAACTGTGCATGCCTCTGCACTTAGGAAATGTCGTGTAATTTTTTTTTTCTTTTCTTAAATGTTAGGCTACAATGCATTGCCATTCCAGATGTCTAGATTACAATATGAAGGTGGACACTCATTGTTTAGAGCTGTGTCATTGGATGGTTAGGTCATTTTAACAATGTCTGGACTGCAATGCACTCTATCTCAGGGTG
This sequence comes from Mesoclemmys tuberculata, assembly GCA_007922155.1. Taxonomy (NCBI): domain Eukaryota; kingdom Metazoa; phylum Chordata; order Testudines; family Chelidae; genus Mesoclemmys; species Mesoclemmys tuberculata. The sequence continues at coordinate 18,154,295 of ML675650.1, forward strand.
AAATTTTCAGAAATGCCTAAGTGACTTAAGTGCTTAATCCCAATTCCCCAAAGGTATTTAGGTGCCCAGCTTTCATTGTGGGAGTTAGAATCTCGAAAGGTATTTAGAACCCTAATTCCTATTGACTTTCAATGGAGGTTAGGTGCCTAAATCATTAGGTGCTTTTGAAAATCCCACGCTCAATCCCTAAAGCTCAACTGATTAGGGAAAGTAGCTAGACATTCCAGTGGAGGAATCCTAATTTGCACTTTGATCACAAACTGGTGAAAGGTTTAGCATTCTCCTAGCACTGGGGGCATAGTCAGGCACCCCCATTCCCCCGAGTACTAGCAGTGTAACAAAGTGAATAGTTAGTGGTAGCTGGAGTGAAGTTAGGTTTTTATTCTGATAACCAATGTTGTGTTCAATAGTCTCATTCTGATTTACATCATGGTAAACCCATTTAGCATAATAATCCTGATATACACTGGTTTAAATGTAATCAGACCCTATATGTAGTGAACATTAAAAAGTCAACAGTTACAATATACTTACCACTGCTATATCCTGGTTTAGGTACAGGAAAAAGTTTTGCTATCTTAGAACCTACTGCATGGCATTTATAGACAAATACTGTTCTTTTTAAATGGCAACAACTACATTTTAAACAAGTTCATGGCACTCAGATGCCAATGTGGTGTGTGCTAAATAAATGTGTATAGAAATAAATGTCAAATGTTGTAAGATATAGAATTAAATACATATTAATACTATAAAAATATAAACTAAAGAGCAAGATTTGAATCTCTTCCAGGGGGATACAGGTATTCCAATGCCATGACTGATTCTTCACTTGGTCCTTTTATTTACATAATAGATGTAAATATAAAGAAGTTGGCTTTACATATATCCAAGCACACACAAAAGAAAAAGTATGGAAAACTTTTCCTCACTATTTCAAAGGAAGGGAGGAGAGAAAAAAAAAAAAAAACAACAGTCTTAGCATATTCACTGTAAATCCTGCAGTTCTTTTTTAGCACAAAAAAATCCCACTTCCTTGTCCATTCACCCTTTCCCAGTCCTCTGCCCCAGCTGACATATTTAACAGCAATTCAAAGGAAACTGTAGGGTTTTTTTTTCCAGGTTGTAGCTTCTATTAAAATAAAAGCTAAATTGGTTCACAATCCAGATTTGACTCTTTCACAGAAACCGAAACCTGAGAAGTATCCCAGCCCCCTCTGAAGTGCTACTGAATGCAGCAGCTGTGTGCTCATACCTCAAAGGAAAAGGTAGCATTCAAACTGGCCTCTTAGTGGTTCAGCCACTGCCACATACCAATACAGCCATGTATTGATACAGCAGCACTGCTGCAACACATCTGGTGAAGACGCCCTATGCCAATGGGAGGGAGCTCTCCTGTCACCATGAAAAAACCACCTTCATGAGCAGCAGAAGCTATGTCATTGGAAGAAGCTCTTATTCCAACATAGCGCTGGGAAAACGAGTGCTCATGTCGGTGTAACTTATGTTGCTCAGGGGGGTGGAATAGTCACACAAAACATAAGTTTTGCCAACATAGGCTGTAGTAAAGACATAGTCTGAGACGCTAATGACTTCATGGGTGCTCAGGCCATTTTTTGATTTCCTTTCTATCTGAAGTGCTCAACCATGTGACTGGAACAGCTTCCCATTTAGCTTTTTTCAAATCGCCATCAGAGAAGTGGCTTCTACATAGGAATAATGAATTAAATCTTACTCACACAACTATTCCCACTGAAGTCAGAGGGATTTCCTGTACGAATATTGTAAAGACCTGGTCCAAATCCTATTGAACTGAATGGAAAGTCCCCAGGGTAAAATTGAGCTCCAGTGAAGTTAATAGCAAAACTCCCATTAACTGTAATGGGGCAAACTTTCACCCACAGGGTTCTCCAAGGTAAGGGATCCTCAGGATATATAACTAGTTCAGTGAAGTGGTCAGTATGAAAAACTAAACTAAGCAGTGTGTGCTTTCCCTAAGGCATCAGTCATAGATCTCCAACCAGGTGAATAGATAGCTTGAAAATTACATTTCCTTTCATTACATAGAGAGAGATTATTCTGTCTAAACTATCCTACGCAGTCAGCCATTCTTGAGTGGCTCTCTCTGTCATCACAATAGAAAAAATGGAATGATAGTACAATTATTTTACCATACATGGACATTAACATTTACAAACTGTTGTTTCAAAGCATGCAGAAAGATGTCTGCCAGTAGAAAGGCTTTGAACCATTCAGGAAAAGACCTAGGAAGATCGGAGATGCAAATATTGAGGAAAAATTGCAGAAATGAATTTGCCAGCTTTAGTGTATGCAAATTTCAATTTTTTCCCATAAGGGTAAGTTCTTAGAGACTTTAATAGAAAATTATTATCTTCTGAATAGGTTTTTGAAACATCCTGCAGAACTGATTGATGTGTCTACAGTAGGGGGGGTTCAAAGAATCCAATAGAAATTATTTCATTCTCTATTAAATTCTACAGGTGTTTAGAGCAATTTCCATACAATCTTATTGGCTTCATCCCTATTAAATTCTATAGGGCTTTCCATAAATGTTCCCAAAAGTATCTTTTGGAGGATGCTGTCTGGGTTTGCAAGCAGGTTAATCCTTTCTCGGCAACGACAACCCAGTTTGCTGTACAAGGAAAATTTTCAGAAACAAATGGGAGCTGATTTTGATCTCACTTTCATCAGTTTTATACCAGTGTAACTCTAGTGAATTCAACAGAATTGCACAAGTTTAAAAGTGGTGATGTCGTCTTTTGACCTGTTTAATTAACTCAAATACCCAGTAAGTGCTTGGAATTCTTAATGACACATCAGAGCTGGACTATTTGGCAGAAAATCTCTTTTGCTCAAGTGTTTAGAAGTGGAAAAGATGTCTCCATTTTCCTTCCTTAGTAAACAAAGAAAGATTTTAGTGTCAAGCATTCAGTAACTGACTAGCAAATGAAGCTAATGGGATATGTATTTACCAGAGAAAAGCAAATAGGTCTTGAATATGAGAAAGAGTGTTAGACCTAATGCTATTTGGGAGGTCTCGGTAGGACAGAGGTTTTGCATGGGAGAGAGACCTAGCACCTATGAATGACCCAGAGTTGTGGCCTGGCTCCTGTCAGTCAAGAAAGTTTTTTTGTGTGTGTAGGCGGTAAGTTCAGATCCCTTATCTTGGTGAGCTGAACTGAAAAAAATCAGTGATCAAATGAAGACTTCATTTGACAGTTTGAAAATAATGAGATGGGTGACAAAGTCTGCTCCCAGTTACACCAATGCAATCACCCATTGAAATTCTGCCGGTGGAAATATTACTAAAACTCATAAATAATAAATTAATATTAACTGCCAGCAGAAATTGACCCTTGGAGAGCAGGCTGGCTTCTTTTGTAGATTTTCTGTAACATTATGTGAGTTCTGGTCTGATTAATGGTTATTCAACTAATGGAATGTAGACTCCTCCATAGATTTCTCATTTGAGGTAGAGAGGATCTGGATGAAGATAGATTTCTTCTTTTTCAATTCTGACAAAAGACTATAAAAATAGAAAATAGTTATATGATGGTGAGCTGCACAAAAGTGCTATAAGGATCTGTATTTTCTATCAAGTTACCTTTGCTTTGTAGATGTCTTTTGTAAAAGAGCAAAGTATGCTAGCTATAATATATATTTTCTTTATAGATCCACAAATAAATAGGAATTTAAAAAACAAATATAGGAGCTTGGTGCAATTACTATAAAAGTGCAAAGGATGGCCACTTAACTCAGTAGGAGCAGCATAAAAGATGAAGTGAAAGATGTGAAATCTCTGCATTCTTACTGGGTTCATTGTGCTGACAGCAAAAAACCCAGCATCTAAAATAGTGAATTATTTGGTTCAGTATCATTCTTTGATTACTAAAAGTACCAGACTGTTCTTTCTGCTTGATTCTGTTCATACAATAGGACTGTACAGTAACAGAGAGAGAACATACTGGGTCAAATGTGATAAATATTGTTTATACTTTACTAATGATTCAATGACATTCTTCTAGTGTTATTATTTATAATTATGCATATTTATATGGCAACATCAATTTAAAGGGCACTTAAAATAGGGCCACATCCTCAACTGCTGTAAATCAGTGTAGCTCCTCTGAAGTTAATGAAACTACTCCATCTGACAAATTCTAAGGATATGACCCAATATCTGTTATATGTCCAACAGCAATGAAATCCTCTTTTTAGCAATCAATGGAAATCGGCAATTTGTTGGGCTTTGTGACAGAATCTTGGTGTGTGATTTGAAATCCCTTAGTCAGATTTTCAAAAGTGCTCGGTGAAGGGCTGGACTTTCAAAGGAGACCTGCTCAACCGCGCCTTTTGAGAACTGCGGAATGTGGAGCACCTTTGAAAATCTTGGTCACTTCATTGAGTTACCTAAATGAGAACTGAGTTCTAAATCAGAGGCTGACTTTTTAGGTGCTTAAAAGAGAACTGCTGATCTTTTGAATATTTGGCCTTCGTGTTTGGCTTCAGAAATAATTGCCTGCCAGTCACTAATAGTTTGCAGTGGTAACATGACTGAAAATAACCCAAATGGTGGTCTGTGACATCATAAAAAGATGGTTTGCTGCCCATTTGAAATTGCATTATCTGTAAGTGGGCATGGGAAAAAAAGGATGTGATGTACTGTACCTGTACAGCTGTTATTCAGTGATCATGGATTACACTTTTAGATTTTCAAGGTCAAGTAAAAGTCTAAGTAGAAATTCACAGCAGAGAGAAAACTACATTCTTAGGAGGAAGGTATTTTAAAACCTTTTCTAACTTGTGGCAGTGATATACTATATGCTGCAGGCTCACTATGTCTCTTCAGCAGGTCATATATTTTCCTTTATGCTCAGCTGAGTGGAGCTAAGATCAATTTTTAAATCACATTGCTATATTATCCATCTTTACTGCTCCAGACAAGGTGGATAATTGTTTGCTATTTTAGAGGTTCTTGAATTACACCACAAATTTTTATTTTTTCCTGAAATGCTATTTTATGACTTTAAATGATCACTGTTTACCATTTACAGAATGTGTGTATATATCATACAAACACGGATACACAGTTCTCTTCCCCCCACCCAAAGGATAATATGTATTTCTGTTGTGTGGGTGGGTGTATTTAAAGGAGAAGGAAAATATAGTCACTGTGAAGAATCACTATGAAAGGAAGAACTCTGTTTCTGTTAGCTTCACAAAACTTCCACAAAACACAACAAAGCTCCTCTGCATGAATATAAAGTACATTAATAATTTACTTAAAATAATAAAGTTCCATTGCTCTACCACATGGAAAGGTAAAGTAGAAAACTGACCTATTTTAGGGGATGGATTTATTGTAAGAACATGCTTTGTGTCTGCCAAACTAAATTTGTTTTTATATTTTCTTTGTTTAAAAAGTGAGCGTATTTTTATGAAGAAATTTTATTTTTCCATGATCAAGGTCACTATTTCTGCGTGTGAATATGATACAGAGAGCATACGCACGGACTCACACATGCACACACAGAGTGACCCTTCTGATAGGTATTTGGTGTTCCATGGATCAACATCGCTATAAGTAGATGTCCTAGAACTTCAATTTGCACATTACGGCGCACTGAAAGAATTCACAATATTCACTTGCTTTCAGCACAGCCATGAGCCAAGGGTGGGTGTGTGCTGCATCGTCCCAGGAACCCAGGAGGCAGTGTGGCTCAGGTACATCTTGACTCACAGTTCCTCCTTTATTTTCTCCTTGCTCCATGGGGGGATTAGCAATTTAGTTCTGGCCTACAGCAGTAGCAAATTGTTACCTCTCAGCGCCAGCCAAGCTCCGCTTTGGGGGTTGGGCATAGGGAGAAGGTTCTGTCTATTTCCAACTCCTCGCTGCTCGCTCCTTATCCAGTTGTACTAGTGGAGGGAGTAAGCAGGCATGCTGCACCCTCTTACTCCTGCACGCTCAGGCCTACACTCCATGTAGCCTATTAAAGGATATAAGGGGAGTTCTTACTCCTGCTTGTGGTTCAAGTCACAATCGAGCCATATTTGTGAATGTTCATTACTGTGAAGTTCCACTGTGTGTGTGTGTGTGTGTGCGTGTGTGTGTGTCTCTGTTTAGATACTATAGCACATTGACTAAGATTTGTCACATTTGCTATTCAGTGACTTGTTGGGGGTGAATTAGCCTCTAATACGACTTCAAGGAACATCAAGTCTGCTCTTACTTATATGGGCTAGAACGGGCTCTTAGGTACCATTCTGCTGGCCAGGGACTTGCAAAATACACCCACCATAACTCAATCCCTTCAGGTCCCTCTTATACTTCCACCCCACCATTAGCCAGCCCTGACATGCCCCTTGAACAAGGGAGCTCTATAAAGGTCATTTAATCATCTTTACATTAGCTATAGATTCTTGTTCATCAGGGGACTTCTCATCTGCCCCTCTACAGCTGGTTTAAGATCTTCTTCATGCCATAGGTCCTGTGTTTACATTAACCACTATGCTACCAAGAGAAGAGTCCATTGGAAAACTAGAGAATGCCCATAGTATAGAAGTCAGAGACATCTTTTGAAATGATATGCCAGGATGACACAGCAGCACCAAAGCCTTCATGAGCTCCTGATGGTGGTATCAGCATAAGGAAAAAAAGTGTAAAGGTATAAAATCAGATCTCTATATGGAACAGCCAAACCCTGTATAACTGGGAATTACATCATGGAAAGCTCAATATCACAAATATTTCTGTGTTTTCAGAAACTGACTGTATCTACTTCATCACTATGCTGAAGGAAACTCATGGGTTATATTCTGAATTTGGGGGTTGTGGTTTAAGACACACAGATCTCCTCTTTATTCTCCTAATGCTAATGGATATTGTATATGTTAAGTCCCGTACCTCACATTCAGGATATATGCTTTTGGTTGTGTATGTGAAGATGGAAGAGAGAACTGAAAAAGGAGTGGCATTTATACTGGCCATAATCCAGCCAGTGTCAAATTTATTTAATCCCCCTTCAAAAGAACATCTATAAATCTGACTATCATTCAAATATAACTACCAACAGAAGCAGCCAAGGATGATAAAAATGAAGAGATCTAGAGCCAACTACAGTAACTCATTGATACCGTGCCAAAATATTCCTAGCCAAATTCATCCCTGGTGCAAATCATTTGACTGCAGCGGAGTCACGCTAGGGATGAATTTTCCCCATGTGCTTCTGATTACAAAGCATTTCAGTTCTGAAAGGGGGATAAAGTTGCTGACCCAAGTGTAATGAAGAGACATGGACTGGCAGGGATCAAATTAAGGAAGATAGAAACTCATTGAACTGTAATACCTTGAAAGTGAATTTGCCCTTGCAAAACTTTATTCAAACATTAGAGCAGACTATGTTTTTGAAGTTCTCCAGCCCAGCTAGCAAGAAGATGACAAAGTGAGCATTCACTGATGCTGCAAACAATATTATTGTGATTAAATCACAGCAGAGAGAAAATGAGTCTTTCAGGCACAGTATTGCAGAATTTGAAAACCAGCAACAACATAGCTCAAAGGAAGAGATTATATACTATGGCAAAGAGCAGACTGTAGGCCAGGTCCATTCTGGGAGTTGCACCACTGACTTCCCTGAAGACACACCAAGGATTAGGGCAGGTGGAGAGATTTCCCTTGAAACTTTTCACAAAAAGCCTTAAAGAAAACAATCACCAAAGAATACTCATGTGCTTATGAAGAGAGCAAGTTCAAGGCCCTCTGCACTATTTAAGAACCACATAGTGGCACCCTTAGTGAGTGACCATGCAAAGATGCATGTGCACTCCCTCCACACTAATGATAGCCTCTCCATGCTGGCTTCTCATTAGCGTGGTAGACCATAAGAAAGGCTGGACCATGGTAAGTCTGGGAATCCATTTATGTGGTTTCAGTGACCTCAATGATCCACACATTGGGCTGGGATAGGTAATGTGGAAGAGCTTACTAGGGGCAGAGGGATGCATATGAGCCCTGGCCTCTGGTCCTGACTTGGAGATTGGGTTTCACCTCTCCACCCCTGTGCATTCCACCTGCATAGAACCTGAATGTTTATGCTTTCTGTGGGTGGAGTGAATTTCACCCTTTATAAGGCAACAAGCTGAGCAGCAATGAAGTCCCAATGAAGCAGAGGAAATTCTGAAAAGTTCTGCATAAAAATGTAAAATATTACTTTGTTTAGTAGGAACAGCCCATTAAAAACAAACAAACAGTTCTCATCTCATTTTATGCCTTGATACATTAGATTCAGATTCCAATACTGGTGTGTGTTAAATAATTAACTTTAACTATCCTGAGCTATGTGGTCAGGGACACCCCTTTTTTTTTCAGTTCCAGGGATGCAGAAAATGCTCTACTCAACCTCTCCCACATATAAGTTCCTATATTCTCATGGGCCCATGAAGAACTCTTTTCCTGGTTGAATCTTTTTATACTGGGTAAGATATGCTTCTTAGTAAACATCAGCACAGCTTCACTTTTTGCTTTCAAAGTAATCTTAATAGATTAATTTAGACCTTTTTCTTTTCAAGATCCTGAAAAATTTTTTTAGATTTATTTACAAAATATCACGAGTACCCTATTACACAGTAAATTTGCAGCTCCAGCTTCCACTGGTGCAAATGACATAATTAAACTCATTGAGCTCAATTCACATCTGTATTTCTGCATGGCCTGTAAAATTCCTTTAATGTGCCATTGGATGGAAAGTCCAAAAAAGTCATGATAAAATATCATGGTCTTAGATACCAAAACCCAAAAGATTTCATATTCTTGAAAACGAGTCCTACTTCCTGCAAAAGGTCTAGTTTGTCTCTTTAAGTATTATCCTAGTTAATGTTACGAAAGCAGTCTAAAGGACTGAAACCTATCTTCCATTAAAATTAATAAATATTGGGGTTGTAAATCTCAGTCCCAAAATTTTAGCTAGTAGATTTGATTTCATTTTCATTCACTTCTGACTATTTCTACATTTTAAATGATATTTTAAAAATATTATTTAAACACTTTGAAATTGTTTAATCAATTGCATTTTTATCTTATTGCTGGTAGGGTCTTTCTTTAGACTCTAATAATTTTCTAAAACTCTGGCTGAGTGTTTTTCCTCTTTATTTTTTTCCTCATTCTTGGTTTAAGTTTTATTTCACCTTTCACCTGCAGAAGTCTAATTCATTCCTTGTTAGTAAGCTGTCAGTGGGGACTAAAAGGAAAGTAAAACACTACTATCTAAACAAGAACAATATGTTCTATATTTCCTTGAACGGTGTCTCCCAAAGACACCGTTCAAGGAAAAGTTTTGAAAGTTTTCAAGAACTAATTTGATGGATATTGAACACCAAAAAGACTCTGCTCTGAGGTGCAGACACACTGAATGGGTTTACATTGTGCTATAAAGTATTAGTAATGATACCTGACAGCAGCTGTATAGCAATGTAATGAAATTAAGCATAGGTATCATAACTAATGTTACAATTTATACACCTTTATAACAATAAACTGATCATGATTTTAAGAGTGATAAGTGCCACTATATAGTCAGCATTATCATCCGATCATGCCATTCACTTCAATGCCATTCACTTCAAAATCTTTAAGGAATACACTATTTTGAACTGAGGACAAAGGTTTAATTTGCAGAGTGGCTGAAGTAAAAAAACAAAATCACCCACTGCAATGAATGATGTAGTGAACACCAAGAATAGTCCATCCAAAAAGATTTTTGAGGAGCAAGTTAGGTGCCTTCCTATTGACCATGACTAAAACTGAAGTCCTTTGGTTGGCTACTCATGCTATGTGTCTAGGTGAGTCATACTAAATTAATGTGACAGTCAGTTTAAAAATTGAAGCTGGATCTGAAATTTCTTTTTAACCTGCTCTTGGTACAAGGAACTCCTACAATTACAATAATGGAAAGACAAGAAAAAATATTTTTTTCAGGGCATTTACTTCATGCATTTGACAGAATCTAGTGTATATTCAGTTTCACAGTTTCTCCTGTCAGTGGATTAGTGAGCGTCTCCTATACTTTGTGAAGGTATTTCAAACAGCAGTAGGGGAGGACATTTTTTTTTAATATAGAAAAATGAGCTTGTAAAACCAGAAAAATTGTCAGGGGGGATTGGGGTCCTCTGTAGTACCTAAAATTACTTTAATACCATTTTTTTAAATTTTAACTATATTTCAAGTTGTTGATCAGCCTTTATCCATCAAAGCATGTGCATAATTTTAATAGGCACAGGAAAAGACATAGTCCTAATTACTTCAAAGTTACACATGTGGTAAAGTGCTTGAGTATAAATGAGTTATGTGTTTCCTAGTTTCTAGTGCAAATATTTTTTAAAAACGTTTCTCAACACTATGGTATAATCACTGGTTTCAGAGAGTAGGCTTAAGAATCCTCAAGTTACATCCCATAACCCACATGAACAAATTATTTTAACTATTTGTGTTTATGTGTGTCAGGGGAAGAAAGCGGGAAAGAAAAGTTCCATTTTAAAACATCTCCAAAATTATTTACATAGTAGAAACAACATAAAGATCTTAAAAATGAGATTTATGAACAACATTGCAATAGCTAAGCAGCTGAATATGTGCTCCTAGTATGATGCTGTGACCAAAAGGGTAATGCATAAACTGCAGACTTTGGATAAGGAGTAGCAAGGTTATTTTACTCATGTATTTTGCACTTTTGGACTATCATGTCCAGTTTTGGTGTCCACAATTTGAGAAGGATGTTGGCCATTGGAATGGGGTTAGAGAAGGATATTGATGCATTAGAGAAGGTTCAGAGAAGAGCCACAAGAATGATACAAGGATCAGAAAACATGACTTATTGTGACAGACTCAAGAAACTTAATCTATTTAGCTTCATTAAGAGAAGGTTAAGGGGTGACTTGACTGAAGTCCATAAGTTCCTACCTGAGGAATAATGGGCTCTTCAATTGAGCAGAGAAAAGTATAACACCATCCAATAGGTGGAAGTTGAAGGAAGACAAATTCAGACTGGAAATATGGTGTAAACTTTTAACAGTCAGGGTAAATATGCTCTAGAAGTTATTTTGGAGAAGGTCTGTGGTCAGACTAAGATGATCATAATGTTCCTTCTGGCTTTGGAATCTATGAGTTTGGGGTGAAAATGCTCAGAGGAAGGGAACAGCTGCAGTAGTTGAATAGCAGGTCTGATTACAAGAAATGTTTTCAGGTCATACTTCAGTTGACAAAAGTTGTTGAGCCCAAATTAGTTTTTCAGGTTAAATTGTTGGCATATTTTGTCCAAGGCTTGCTCCCTACCACTTTAGGTGCAATGGGTCAATGATATGAAGTTCTTGCAACAGTTATGTCAGTTAATTCTGGGATTATCGTGCCGATTGAGTGAATTCTCAGAAATTGGTACATGAAGATGTCATTTGCACCTCATGCCAGAGGTAGGATTCACTCTGAGACAGGGCTGGATGGCGCTACTGCTTCTTACACTTCCTTGGCGCTCATGCCAAGAGAAGACAGCTTTGACTGCAAAGGGCTACCATAAGATTCCTGCTGATGGAAGCTGCTGTGGAGATGCACTGAATAAGCCCTTTCTCAAATACGCTGGCCCCATCCTTTCCCATACCAACACCACCCAGCAGCTCCAGCCCCTATTAGTTCCCCAGAAGGAAAGAAAGATAAGGACAGGTTCTGCCCTTCCAAATTCTCACTGACAGCTTTTTGGCCTTGAATATAGTTTAGACCTTAGGCTTAACTTAGTCTGTTTGCTCTCCTAAAGTTAATTGGCTGACAGAAAGCCAGAGAAACCAGAAATCATGCCAGGAACAATGTGATTTCCTTGGATTCAACCCCAATAGAACAATGATAAAAGATGCTACCAAGAGCATCAGTTTTCAGCTCCAAGCTCCATTACATTCTGCTCTGGGTAAAACATTTCAGTAACAATAGATTTAGTGGCAAAGGTTTCTTTGTCTGACTGGGAAAGAGTCTATACTTCATGCAGCAGAAGGGTCACTGAGATGAAGTAACAACCTCCTATGTTGATGACTACTTAGACTGGGTCATTAACTGTGAACAGCCCATCTAATTAAGGCCTGACAATAGATAACTATTAGTGGAGCAAGCCTGTCCTGACTTAAACTTAAACAAAGACATTTTAAAGATCCAAGAAGAGAAATCATTTAATTAGAAGAGAGACAATTTAATTAGTGACTCAGAAGTTATCTGTAAAAGATTTTCCATGAACTAAAGTCTCTATCCTGGACTTCTTACCAATAAGAGAAGAGAGTCCTTTCCAGCCTTCTCTTGAAGAAAAATGCTCTGAAATCTATGACAAAAAATCTATACAAAAAGTAGGCATTATTAGTACTAATAATTTATTAGGGATATGAAGTCTGCACCTTGATTCTAAGACCATCTAAAATGTTTCTTGTCAACTGTTTGGTAAATAACATTTATTTAATATTATGTAACATTTATTTATATGAACTGTTCTGTGGATTTAGACAATCACTGCTAACTGAATGCTGGCCATCTGTGGGTTTCCTATTTCCTGCCTATAAATAAAATCTTTGTGACATGGACATTGCTTACATTACATTAATAGGATGGTCAGTTAGAAAGACAATTAGATTATGTTATCCCGCTTTAAAAGAAAACAGTATATGCTAATAAATAAAAGTTGATGTATTTCTGTTGATGCTTTGGGTTCTTTAAAATCCTATCCTCACCAGAGTGTGTCAAGGTTAGACAACTAGGGTCAAATCTTACAAGCCTGGTTCACTCAGACTGTCCTTACTCATGTCAGAAGTCCCATTGATTTAAATCTGAATTCCTACATACAACTAAATCCTGGCTGAGATTGTGCCCCCCAGATCCATATCCTGAGGGTCCCTTCCACAAATGGATTTCCCCCTCTATCACACAAAAGTAAGCCTCAAACATTTTCAGGGGTGGCACCATCAACTCCTCCTCCAGAAAATGTAGAGCCATCTCCATGTTCTCTGAGGATGGGGTGAAGACTGGGCAGGTTAGGAAAAAGAAAGTGGGCAGACGATATATCACCATCTCCACTCTGGCCCTGCACGGCTTAGTTAGAAAAGACTGAACTGTGTCTTTTAATGGGGCCCCCAACACTCAGGAGTCAGCTACCAATGGGGCAGTCTCTGATAGCTTGGTTCCAATAAGGGTCAAGGGGGTTGCCAGAGACCTGAGCTGGTTTGGGGGTACAGATGGCTCAGGTTTCCTGCGGATCCCCAGGACCTACACTGATTCCACGGGGAACTGCCAGGTTTTGGTGGGAGGTCTTATAGCCTTACTTGAGGATATCTTCAAGGGGATTTGGATGGAGATTTTGTAAAGAAGGAAAAGGACTGGAAAGTGGCCAGGTCTGGCCATTTCAGGCTTATAAAAATCTGCCATATGAAAATACAGGCAGAAAATGATTATCAGCTAGATAACCACAACTAAACTAACTAATACAAACTAAAAACTATGGGAAATTTCAAGAGAAATTTTATTTGCCATGAGATTTCTTGCATCTAGATTAGTTTTGTATGCATCTAGATTAGTTTGGAAATGATTTCAGAATTTATGGCAGATTTTCTGAATCTCCACATCTGAATCTTGTTTGGCATGAGTAAATGTTTATATAGATTATTAGAGTGCAAGGTTAAATTATAAACAAGGAAACTGTGCTGGAAATGGTGTTTTTGGAGTAGTTGAGATAAGCAGAAACACACTGAACTATAAGCTTGAAATGTAGATAAGGTGAGGATATGAGCAATTGGTCCTTACACGATCTGCAAAGCAACTGATCCTTACATGATCCGTAGGATATCCAACCAATTTAATTCAAGAGGTATAGATGTTAATAGCTAGGAAAACTGTATTCAAACTGTATAGTGTGAAATGATTTGGAATTGTGGTATTACTCTGTATCATACATAGAATTTAAGGTCAGAAAGGACTACTAGATCATCTCATCGGACCTCTAACAGATACAGGTTGCTACCACCACCCAGTTATCTCCACTCCAAGCCCCAAAACTGGAACTGGATCAAAGTATTAGAATCCTCGGGAGACTAAACTATTATGTGCTGAATTTGTATATATTAGAAAAGTTGGACCAGTGTAATTAGATCAATTTTAAATTGATTTAGTTACACCAATGCAAACCCCTAATAAAGAGGCACTTACAACACTTTAAGCCTCATTTACATAGGTTTAGCTTAATTTGGTAAATTAGAATCTGAAAATCAAACTGGATTCCTAAACTGTACATTTTAACTGATTTAGTTACACTGATCTAACTTTATAGGCCAACCCTAAGTCACTTTTCAGAACAGAAATGTGGACTGAAGTTTTCTCACACAGAGGTATAGGACTTTCTCCATCTCTCTCTTGTGTGCTGTAACTTTGATAGCTAACTGAAAGTTTTCTCATATTCAGGACAGGAATGGGGGCTCATTTCTAGTTGTAATTTGATCTTTGACTGAAGTTTTGGAGGACATATATAGGGATTCTTTCCTCTGCGTACATTCTCTGATGGCCAATAATATACAACAATGCTTCTGCTTTTAGGATTGCTTCCTTCTATGGATTGTTCTTTTGCTCCTGCTTTTGTCTGGAGTTTCCTATAATTTCTATATTTACTCATGTATCATTTATCTCTCATATGAATGCTGCAATGTTTTTTAAGATCTCACTTATTCTAGAATGTGTTCTTATCTATGACATGTACTGCACAATATAACGTATTGTTTCTTTCCTGTCTCAGGTGTCTTCTGTATAGTGAGCTAGCAAAGTTCTCTGAAGCTCCTTACACATTCTTTTTGGGTTTCTAGATCATTCCCTGATTACCTTCTTTTTTGGCTTTGTGAAATCTACTATTTCCTGAAGGACACTTCAGTTTGATGAGCATGAAACTTCAAAAGTGACTCTTTCCTCCTCCCACTATAGTTTCCCCTTCTTCTCACACTCCTCAAGTGCCCATCATCTTATCCCTGATGTTCTCCAAAGGCTTGGTCCTGTGGTCATTTAACTCCTCTTCCCGCCCCTGGTGTTCAGGGAGCATCAGACACTTTGTTCCTCCTCCTGGCCTAGCTACTGGTTCTACATAACATATTCCCTTTTATGTTGTTGCTAAGAAATTCACAAGGATTACTTAGCTTTTGATATTAACTATAAACTAAGGACTATGAGGCTTCTCTTAGTCCCATGCCTCTGACCAGCACCATTAGCCAGTGGTTTGCTGCTCATGCCACATTACAGCCTGGGCCTTTTAGGTTTGCAGAGCAGTGACCTGTGCCAGGGACCTTCACAATGAACCTGTTCTATATGGGCAGATGGCTCCTACATAAAAGGCAATGGTGGTGAAAAAAGGGATCTAGAGAAATCACCTTCCTATTCACAGACTTTTCAAAACTATAAGATGAAATTCACAACCAATACCAAAATCCAGTATAAAATCTGTGGATCAGAGTGGGGACTTTTGGATTTTGCTGATATAATCTGTATGGGTACACAAAAATATAGGTTTGCTCTAGTAATTGACACAGGTATGAAGTGAGACACATGTAATATCAGTCTCTAGACTGATCTGGTGCAGTTGTCTCTTTCAAAATGCCAAAAGATGGTCTCAATTTTTCTAATTTGTATCAAATGTTAAAACTCACACAGAATCTACTTGGAACCACATACTCACAAGAACCCTTAGCTTTACTGTATACACTGTAGAATGGGTACTGCAGCAGGCTTTTTTTTAATGAAGAAAGCCTTCATTAAAGCCTTCTTTAAAATGCTTTAATAAAGCATTTTTAATGAAGAAAGCCTTCACTTCAGTAGTGACCATAGACAAGATGTAAGAAGTGTAAGGAAATTTAGAAAACAAGAAGAAAGATGTAACTAGGACGCTCTCACCATTGTACAAAGCCAGACATTTAAATTTTTCAGTAGTTCCTAATTTGCATAATCCACAACTCTACTAGAGGAGCTGTTCAATGACCATAATCCACATGAAGCTGCAGGTTTCACTTGGCGTGAGGACTACACATTATTCACCCAAGTATTAGGTGCCAAAATTAGGAAAAAATGTTCTTGTTCATAGATGAGTAGACCTAGGTGGGAAATACTTTTGCCATCTTGCAAATATTGTTGAGATTTCAGGTTTTTTTCTGTTTCATATTGGATGATGCAAGTTTTTCACAAAGAGAGAGAGCGTGAGAGAGACACCCCAGAATAACTAATAGCTCAGTGACTAGGCTATCAAGTCCCTGTTTTGCCTAATTCAGGCCAGGCACGTGAACTTCAGTCTCCCACATGCCAGGTGAGTGTCTTACCCGCCAAGCTATTGGCTAGTCTGGCTATTCCCCAGAAATTACACCCCGGACCTGAGAGATCTTCCCAAAGAAATTTTCATCAAAAAGTTTTGGTTGTGATGAATCAACATTTTTAACCAAAAATTATTTTCTTTGGAAAATTCCCAGCTAGCTCTACTTGTGAGTTTAGGTACACAGCACATTTTAACACAATGGGGAAGATTCTGCTCTCTCTTACCTGCCTCTAACTCAGGAGTGACTCCACTGAAGCCAATGGAAATACACCAGTGTGAAGGTAGGGTAAATTCAATCCGGTTTTGGATGTGGAGTCAGAGGCTACCAAATTAGGTTTTGATCCAAACTCTGTCTTCAAGGGTTGCTTTGAGCCTATGCTATCTTAATGAGTCAATTCACTTTGTATCCAAGAGACAGCACATTGGTATTTCCCAGTGTTTATGTGCCAGTATCAAGTTTTGGTCCCCTTTGAATAACAAGAGCAACTTTTGATGCTAAAATTGTTTTGTATCAATGTTTTTGCTTTGTCTGTACAGTTCAGTAGATGTTTTCAGCTGCACTTCCCTCTCTAGTATCATGGCAGTGTATCAGACACACTCAATCCTTTGCACTTACTGTACACAGGATTGAAAACAACCAATAATCAGTTGTTTAGCCAAAAACTAGGCAAAACTGGATGGCCAGATGGGCAAACACACTCAATTTACAACAACAAAGCAAAGCTATACAGCATGAAGATATGAGAGAAGCTGTTCTACAACTGAAATTAAAAAGACAGAAGGAAATGCCTTAATGTTTGAGGTATAATACTGATGCAATTATTAATTCTTGCTTTCAGTGCCTAACAAGTACAATAGAATTACCAACCTCAGTTACCGGTTTTGGGAAAAAATGTATTAAACAACTATTTGTCTGATCTAAAGTATCACAAATTGTTTTTGACAACATTGGCTATTCTGTTTCTGGGTCATATTTTTATCTCAATTTCTCCCACTTCTTTCACGGTTATACGATGAAAAACATTGATACTCTCTACTCACTTCAGAAGATCCCAGGCTTTTAAAAAAGTTTAAAAGTATCAATGCTGATAAAAAACTGCATTATGTTAGTCAAAGCTACTAAAAATATTCAATTAGTAAACGCTTCAGGGTTCCATTGCTCCCCTTTATGCTCCTGTGAGAGTGTGTAGGGAAAGTAAAAACTTAGTCGGATTACTGTATCATAGCCCCACTTAACTGGAATCAGCTCACAGAGTATGTGGAGGGAGATTGGGAAGGAGTAGCCTTAAATACAACCTTTATCTTTAACATCCATAAGTTCCCAGTGTCTTTTACAAGCATTTAAAAATAAACAATCATTTTTATTTCTATTTGTTAAACAGCACCTGTTCTGCATTACCAATGCTTTAAAAATATCTTACGCTGGCTGCCATACACAAGTAGTGTTACTACTTTGCAAAATGGCTGCCAACTGAAGATGTCACCTTCAAATGCATTTCACAGAATATTTATATTGAGAAATGATTCTTACATTTTGAACTTTCACACTTGTGGGCTAAACTGAATGGATGCGATTTCTCTCTTTCTACCGTGGGAAACATATCAATGAGTGAGACATTTGTCTTTGTTGCTTTAAGCATTCACTTCAGGCCTGATCTTAAGCCAAGTATTCATAAATAACAACATAATGGAGATAAGAGTTTTAAGAATACATTGCTTAAACAGCTAGAAATCTCCTTTGTGCTCAACACGAGCAGTGATAGATTCAATGAAAAAACTGTAACATTTAAATTTAAAGGAAATCTTCAGAGCAACCAACTTCAATTGTAATATTAAAGAAAGTTGGAGCAGGCAACACTAGAAAATAAAAACCAAAGTCTTCATCTCATGTGCTTGTTTCTCTTGTTGAATAATCCAAGACATGCTGGAGAACGTAAAATATTAGAGTAATTCTAAAAAGGGCAGTTTAGCTTTAAATGCTACCGCACACATAATATGAAGTTAAAATGATCTGGTGGAAGTGTGTGCCTGTGCACGCAAATGTGAAAAAGAAAGCAGATTATGATTTAGCATATGGCAAAAAGTACAGCTACTTACATAAGAAGCAACTCTTTACAAGCTCAGAAAAATAACTCCTGGAATGACTGCATTCGGGTTCACACGTCTGAGAGAGCAGCACATAAAACGAAACCTGAAGAGAAATTTAAAAAGAACAGCATTAATTAATTGGGTAAGAGACATTTTCTAGTTTCAGACCATCAAACGGACTTCATTTTGTGCCAGTGCTTCAAATTACCTGAGAGACTTATCTACTGAAGACAGACCGAATCGGAACAAATGGCAAAAGCTCTTGGGGCTTCAAAAGCCGATATGCAAAGATGGCTGGAATTCAAATGCTAGCCACTACCGAGTGTACTGCATGAGTCTTTCAAAATACAAATTAACTCATTTACTATGGTTTAGGTAATCAAAATAGCATGTTTTGCCTTTTATAAAATTTCCCATGCTTCCTGAATCTCTGCCTTAAAAATCTACTGGCAGATTAAAATGAGTCATTCCAAGGGCCACTAACATTTTTCAAAATTACAGATCTGCCTTTTCCCCCCAAAGAACTTAGTTATTATCCCTTAAAGGACATTTTCCAAGTTAGACAAACCTCCAAAAGAATGCACACCCACCCTAAATAGGATTAGATATGCAATGGTATCTCTTCCACACAGATTTCCTAAACTGGACCTGCTCTGGGTGCTGCTTACCTCCCTCACTCTCAAAAGTTTGCTCTTCTTTCTGCAGAGAAACTAACCCAAATTAAGGCTAAATGTAAATGTTTTAGAAAAGAATAAAACTAAGTGCTTACAACGAATTGACTAGAATTTGGAACTGAAAATTTGATTTTGGTGTGCTGCTATTTTCAGGAGTTGGAGCATGAATCAGAGAAGTGTACATGTTTAATATCCTGCCAATGTTAGAAATAGTTGCAAAAAATAACAAGCATACAGGGACTTGGAGTTACTTTAGGGATTCATTTATCTCAGTGTCTCTTCACCACGATGACTTGACGATGCCTTTCTAGTTTCAGATACAGTAACTGGTTTTTCTGAAAGCAAAAAGGTTGTGGGTTCAAGTTCCATACTAGAAAGGAGGGTTCATACCCAAATCTGGTGATACATTAGTGTGGTCCTAAGAGCTAAAGATGGATTGTTACTGTTACCATCCTTCAGATGAGATGTTTAATCAAGGTTTCTTGGAACTTTTTGAAAAGAGTAAGAAATAATCCTCATGTCCTTGCCCACATTCCTGAATGCCAACCCTAGCAAGACACAAGTGTGCATCCTCCTGAAACACCATCAGGCCAAGCAAAAACTCCAGATATTGTGTGATGATGCAATCCTTGAGCACTATAAACATTGACTATATCTTAGGGTCACATTGGACCAAATGCAGACATTCAACGAACACTCCAAGAAACCAGTCTTGCCCTATTTTACTTAGTGGAGGCATATTGTCCCCCAGAATGATCACACTCAAACTATGCACACAGAATTGATACTGAACTCCACCAATCCAATAGATCATCACAAGGACTTTGAAACTGATTTCCACACTGTCTCTACAATGCCTAACAAGGATTGTATCACCATCAGTGTTAGGATGCCTTCAGTAGAAAGGAGACACCAAAAATAGGTACATGAGCCAAGTCACCCATTCTATGGACACATTCCAACACCCAAAAGGCTTACCTCCAAAAAGAGCTTTGCCTCTGAAAATCCCTTATCCGCAAATACCACTATGGAAAGCTTTAGAGTAGGGGTGGCCAAATTGTGGCTTGGGAGCCGCCTTTGACTCTTTTACAGTTAAAGTGTGTCTTGTGGAGCCCCTGATGTCCCCTAATTCTCCACCTACAAAACTGGGGTGAGGAGCTTAGAGGTTCTGCCCTGCAGTATAGTAGTGCAGCTAGAGGATTCTGTCCAGTGGGAAGGGGAATCTCAGGGTGTCAGAAAGTTTGGCCCCCTCCTGATACAGAATAACAATGGCAGGAAATACTGATGATCTTGGAGAAGCTGGTTCTCTCAGCACAACTCTCCCCAACCCCACCCAGGCACTGTCTACAAACAAAACCAGTGGTATTCTAAATCAAATGAAACCTGGGGTGGCAAAGATCAGTGAAAATATAACCAAATGGAAACTGAGGAATGGCCTCAAATGTAAATATTTGAAAACTGCCTGATTCAGTGCCCCCTGTCAACATCCTGACTCTGGAAGAACTATTTGCAATAAGTGATAACCCCAGCTCTTGGATGTGGTTTTGGAGCAACAAGTGATGATGATAAGTCCACATTGCCTTTTTGAGGGAATGTCTACACAGCAACTGAGAAATGTAATTTCCAGCTCAGGTAGACATACACATGCTAACTCTATTTAAACTAACACCTAAAAACATCAGGGTGTCTGGCTGACTGCTCAGGGTAGCCACCTGAATACACACCCAGGATTGGGCAGGATTGTACTTGGGTTGCTAGCCCAAGGTACCACCCATGCCACCATAGCCACACTGCTATTTTGACGTGTTAGTTCTTACAGAGCTGGTAAGTTTCTACATCTACTTGAACTGGGAAATACTTCTCCCAGCCACTGTGTAGATGGTCCCTCAGTTAGGGCCTGATCCAATGCCAGTGATGTGAAAGGGCACTGTTCATTGACTTAGTGGGCATTGGACCAAGCTCTTAAAGAAAGTCAAATATCCAACTCTATTACTGAATTTTAAAAGGTTACTTTACACAGAAAACCCAAGAGGGGACACCAGGCTGGGTGTATTCTCTCCCTAAATATTGTTGGGAACATAAGGAGGCTCAAATGATGCTTATTCATTGGGCCAGCCAAAACTAGGAGAACATGAGCAAAACCTTTCTAGCTTTGTCTGGTCTAAAAGGAGGTCCAAATCTATAGGAAATTATGTTAAAAACACTATTCCCTGCTTACACTAATGGTCCCACAGTTACTTCAACCAGTTCCCCAAAACAGTGTAAACAGAGCCAACTCGCCTGCAGAATGGAAACTGTCTTTCAGTCCTAACTAAGGAATTACTATCCCAGCCTCATAACAGAAAAATAAGTAACACATTTTGGGATTCTTCTAGATTCAGTGTGCTGCTTTTTGGCCAAGATGAAGTACAGTAGTTTAACATCCAATATGTGCTTAACAGTCAAGGGCTCAATACAGTACACATGTACCAGGACAATCCCTATGACCTAATAGGCCATAGGAGACTGTGCATTAGGAGGGTGTGGGAGAATGACCAAAACATGCCTTGAAGGAATGCCTACACTGCAATGAAAGACACATAGCACAGCCACAACTGGCCTGAATCAGCTGGCTTGGGCTTGCAGGACTCGGGCTGTGGGGCTAAAAATTGCTGTGCGGACATTTGGGCTCAGGCTGGAGCCTGGGCTCTGGGACCCTTCCCCATCATGGAGTTCCAGAGTTTGGGCTCCAACCCAAGCCCGTGTGTCTACACAGCAATATTACAGCCCCTCTGCCTGAGCCAGCTAACCTGGGCCAGCCACCGGTGTCCACACACCATAAATTAATAGGTCTTTTCTATTTCTAACTTCCATGGTCCAACATCAGTTTAAGATTATGTTAACAAGAATGAGTAATGACTGACACATCCTGGTTAACAGATTATATTTTAAGACTTGCGAACTGCATTTATCCTATCTGTCCCAAATGTTAGGCACAGTCTGAGTTTTTATTACTAGTACTTGTCTCAGCAAGGCCCAATGAGCATACTATTCAACAGTGTTTTATGATTATGGGGATTGTCTTTGCATTAGACTCTAGTTTATTTCTATCCCGTAACGTTACCTGGTGTTAGCTCTGCTTTTTTTTTTTTTGGCATGGACCATCGACCAGAGTTGCTGGCATAAGCAGGTGTAACTCACGCTGATGTCCACGTATCTCTGGAGGTGGATCCTCCTGGATTCCACTGTTTATCAAGCCCTACCATCAAATTCCCAAGTGATTTTTGTGAAACCCTATACCTCCTCCTCATCATCCAATCAACAGTTTCTTCTGCTTCAAACACCTTCTTAAGACTCACTCCTGTCATGGTGGCTATAGAATACTGCAAGTTGTAACAGTTAGGCAGATGGTGAGCAATACTGTATACACAGTTAGTAGCTATGAAAATATGACTGAATTATTATTAATGCTTTATCTTCCCTCCTCTCCCAGTCACAAAGACTAGCAGAATAATTAGAAGGCCGACACAAGTTTTATTTTTTTCTTATAATGAATCAACAAAAGTCAACAGAGCTTTCATTGAAATAACAGTTTTATGACTCAAGATCCCTTTACACCAAAATATAAAATTGATTTACTAGACAAAACAATCATATATTTCAGATTCCTGTAACAAATAAGCAGCTCTGTCTTAGGTGTTCAGGAAGCACATAAACACATCAGATCTTCAGACTTCTTACAGTAAGCCACACATCAGCTAGCACTGCAAATGAATGTAATCTCAAGTGCAGCATTCAAAACAGCAGATTTCACGATCCTGTTCTTGACTAGGCTGAGCAACAACCGTTCTACAGATTAGAGAGCTAGTACTAAAAGCCTGAGGCTCTTTACTCTCAAGGAGTATGGTTTGAGTCGCATCATTGCTTTTCAGAATGGGCATAACAAGTAGGTATGAGGAGTCAAATGGAAAATCTTGACTGCACCTCGCAAAAATAATGGATTGTTGGCCAGTGCAAAAGAAAAAAGGATGAAAAGAAACTTACTGTACGAGGCATTTATGCTGAACTGATTAAAATACTAGTAGGTCTGCAAATTTTCAGCTGGTATCTTGAAGTCACCTGAAAGTAGGGTGGATTCAGATTCTATGCCAAAACCTTAAGTAACTAGCCCCCATTTGTTAATATTCTGAGACCTGTGTGGCTCAGTCTAGGTATATATGTGTCCCCTCACTACTGTGCAATCCTTTCCATCAGAAGTGGCTCCACCAGCAACCATCACTCCTCATGCCTCAGGGCTTGTCTACACAGCCACTTTTGTTGGTATCATGTATGTCATTCAGGAGTGTGAAAAAAACCACCTTCAAGCGACATACATTACACTAACAGACGCACCAGTGTGGACAGTGCCTTAGTCTGGGCTAAAATTCAAACTTCTTTAATCTATAGTGGATCTGGTTGCAACTCCATAATGAGGGCTGAGTCTTGCATGTAAACCATACATTCATTATGACTACATTATGACTACACTACATGTATCTGTCACAAATGTAACACACTTACTCGTTGATTTTTGAGTGAATTTTTGGAGAATTTCATATTTGGTCCCTTATTTAGCGTTAAAATTAATTTTTAAAGTGGATCCTTTTAAGAAATATAGCACATATCACACTTTTCTTTCTCCCAAATCATCTTACTAAGGGGATAGCCTTCCAAACTTCCATATAGTGACAATTAATTGAAATCTTGTACATAGGGTACGTTTGAAGACTTTAGGTTGTAAGTAAGTTAAATGAGTAATTATTGTTATATCTAATTATTATTACAGACAAGCTCAGGTCATTCTTAAGTGGGGGCTTTAGTGATGCCATAAAATAATTATATGACTGATTAAAGAATTTCAATGTTTGTGGTCCCAAGTTACATTTTAAATAGATTTTTAAAGAGCAATTTATTTTTCCCCATCATCACAGGGAAGGGCTAAAGTTGTTTGGATGACCTAAATGAGCGTGTCCCGATTTAGATTACTTCTAAGTTTAACTTAACTCTGAATTTCCTGGTTTTGTAATGCTTGTTGTGAGGATAAGTGCAACCTCCCTCAGATACCTTTTACATTTAAATTACTGATTTACTCTCAGTGTAAATGCCATTTTAAAACAATATTTTTCCTGATCAAAAATTTAGAACTGATTAAAATGTAGAACTTCTGCCTTTCAGTAATTCCAATATTTTGACATTTGTTTTTGTCCCCATTTGGACATTTTTGTCCCCATTTTCATCCTCATATTGTCCTCATCAACAAAAACTATTGAACCCCCAGGATGTGATCACAGTGCATCATGGGTGATGGTGTGCAGCTAGAGAGGAGGGCCCATAGGGGAAGAAGGGGCAGAAGGGACCGTGGAACTGCAAATCCTAAGAGCACCGCAGCAGCTCAGATGAAAGGAGATGTTCCCAAACAAAACATTTTGATTCAGGTTGAGCCACCATTTCTAACTATTTGCTTTTCTCACTGGAAATTTCACTTAAATCTTTTCCCACAGAAAATTTAGATTTTGACAAAGTCTAATCATGACACATTCTTATTGTTTATTTATTTAATATTTGTATTAAATATTGGTCCCAGTCAGAGGCACTGCACACATGTGAATAGCAAAAAAGCAGTTCTTACCCCACAGATCTTATTGTTGATGATGAGATAGCTATTGGAATACCAGTTGAGAGCTCGGCATCACTTACTCATGGCTTTCCACCTTGGGAGAAATGTGACTAACATGGTTAAAACTTTTGAATTGCAGTATTGTCCATTTCTTTCTCTGACAGTGAGACTTTTTCTCCTCCTAATCACCTCTACTAGGTCACTTGATTCTTTTTTTCAGTTTCTCTTTATTACAGCGTCAATGCCTTCCCCTTCTCCCAACTAGAAATGTGTGGAAAGTAAAGTGATTTTTCTTGGATCTGTCCCTTGCCTGTAGAATGCCTATTATTTGCCTGATTTGTTATTATAGCTAATTGTATTACTACTTAGGCTTGCTAATACCACACAAAAGCAAAATGAATTGCTAGTGATAAAAAGCTTTTAGAAGCAATATTTAAGCAATAATGACCTCTGAGTCGGGCATTTCCTGGCAGCTAATGACTGGCTGGACGAGTAGAAGGTCTGAGAGAAAGCTGAGGCTCTTAACCCAACCAGCCATTAGCTTCCAGGAAATGTCTGACCCAGAGATCACTAATGCTATTATAAATCATAAAAACCTAAAGAAAAACTAATTATCTTCTTGTGTGCTAGACAGCTAAATGTTGAACTTCAAGTTGCCATGGATGTGATGTTCTGTTTCCAATGCTTGCCTTCTCCCAGCTGTTAATCACCGGTATAGTTACCAATAGAAGAACAAGACTCATAATTCCATCCAGTTTAGAATTGTTCTTTGGCTATGGTTTTTCACTCCCCTATCTGTTCTCCTTCCATTCACCACACTAGGCCTTTATAAGAGTAAGGACTAAAATAACAAGATAGATTTTGGAGAAGATATAAATCATTCTGCATAAGACAACTTCTAACTAAGGGGAACTGAGAAGAAACTTTCTTGCACCTTCTTCTGAAGGATCTGGTACTGGCCACTGTCACAGACAGGATACTGGACTAGGTATGCCACAGATCTGAGCCAGTATGGTAATTCCTATGTTCCTAGAATGGAGACCAGGAGGATGTTCCACATTTTAAAGAACTTAGTGCTTAAGAATTTTTCCGAATGTTCATCTTAAAATTTCCTTTGGCCAGTGTCCCTACATTACTCCTAACTTTATATTCTAAGTAATTCTTTTCCTGCCTTCAAATACTGTTCAGGATATTCTAAGTGCACCTGAGTTTGTTCCTGAAACGCACCCTCTGATTTTTTTCTCCACTGCTTTTTGAGTGAAATTATCCATTGAAGACCCCTCTTACACACCCTCCTCCACCCCATCCGTTTACCTTTTCTTCTTTCTCTTTGTGAACACTGTGACAGCTATTGCAACCCCTCACAGTATCTTTAGGAGCTATTGTATTAAATATATGAATGATTCATGTCTGATTGTGTTCTACTCCATGGGGAAGGACTACTACAGCTCCTCCAGAAACTAAAAACAGTGGGCAGTGATTAAAACAAGTCATTGAGAGTAAAGAACTCTATAGAGGTACTACCCCTGGAATGGTTTGCATATACTGGTTCAAGATGGGTTTGGAGACTGGATACAAAGATCTTTTGGTATAAAAGGTTGATCTTGAACTGATACAGGGTCTTTTTTCTGATCCAGCATATGGACAGGGCCTTCTGTCCAAAATGGGCACAAACCCCTGCAGAAGAGTTGGAAAGATTTTGGTCTACTAGAGCCCCATAAGACTGGTGGGTGACCACTGCTAAGTATGCATATAGTAACTTTTATAGTTTTCTCTGTTGTGCTTTTACCTTCCGAATAAATGTGTTTGCTTAAAAAGAGCTGCGTGATAACTTGTAACTTCTGGTAATACATTGTTCATAGCTCTCAGAAAGAAAGCAAAGCACAGGCACCGACCTTTACGCAGACTGGCTTTCTGGGGATATCACAGTGTAAGGCAGCCTTAAAAACCCCAGTCAGAAGGGAATGGGCCAGTACTCCCTTTCCAGAGACTGGTGATGACTGGCTACCTGAGGCCTGACTGGAAGCAACTGGAATGGGTCATAGAGAGGGGAATACAGGTGACATCTCACCCCTTTTAAAGCAGTCTTGGGAGTCTTTGAGGGTATTACTTATGAAAAGGTGTTGTTACAACAAAACTAGGATTGTATGTAAATTGGAATCATTGTATGGCAGGGAGAGAGCTATGTCACCCACATAATGGAAATGGAATATAGTTTGAATAAAAAAGTATTCCACTTTGAAATGCTGCTGTTTTCCCTAGTGAATGACTCTGGGCATGATGATATGTCAGCTGCCTGCATCGTTCCTGGAGTACTTGCTGCATATTACAACTTACTGCAGTTTTGTACTGCTAAAAACAAACGAAAAAAAGCCCTCCTGATCAGCTTTAATGTGAAGGTTTGTGTGGCCTCATTCTCTCAATATTTTCGAAAGGTTTTATATTTATATATTTTACCCATGTGAACTCAAAGTTCTTTCTTGGGTAAATTGTTTTAGTGATTTGTACGCCCCTTCTCATTTAAAAGCCAAGAGGAAACAGAAAATTAATAAATCACAGAAAAATGCAAGAGCAGTTACACGGTTAAAGCAGTATGTGTGTACTTAGTGCAGGTTTGGCAAACCTGAAGAAAACTGAGGAAGCTGCATTGTGAGGCATAGGACCACAGCTCCTTAAAACATCAAAGCTATACTAACTCTAACAGTATGAGTTTCTCAGTTGACACTGCCTTTCCCACAGCTACTCCAGTGATATTTAATCTCGTCAGCCCAGGGGCCAAATATATTATTTCAAAAATGTCATAGGGCCACAATCAATAATTTGGGACATATTCTTTGCCTTATTTCTGCTCCCTTTCCACAACTCACATGATTCAGCAAACCCAGAGACCATACCTAAAGGCTCCTGCTTGATTAACTTTGCATGGGGGAATTTCTAAAGGACATAGAGCCAGCTCCTATGTCCCCTTCCCTACAATCATGTGGCGCCCTGCAGAGACTCCTCTATGGTGCAGGTAGTCTGGTGTGGAGCCACTTGGCGCATGCCTTCCTCTGCCACCTCCGAGGGCTCCGATACAACCAGCAGCTCTTTTTTCTCCATCCAAGAGGTCTTCCGTGAGACCTCTCTGAGCTGCCAGTCTTCTACCAGGACCTCCTCCAGACCTGGAGGCTGATCTCGGCCTCCAGATCTATTGCGGTCTCCGAGGGGGAGGATCTCCTCACGGAGCTCCTGCTACACAATCCCCAGCTGCACTTGCAGGCGGAGGAGACCCCCTCGGTGCGACAGACGCTGGTTCTGGCAGAAGTCACCAGGATTGGTGATCTCTTGGACTATGCCTGGGGGGACTGGGGGGACCCCCAGGCGCTGGCTCAGCACATGGGGCTCTCCACCCATTAAACCCCCCCGACGCATACTCCAAGAGGTGAGGGCAGCCGTGCCCCCTGCTCAGGCTTACCTCGAGCAGGTCTTGAGAGAGAGTGCTCCCTACCCCACTCCAGCCCTGGCCCTCCAGTGCTCATCGTCAGGTCCCGCGAGCCCCCTCCTCCCCAGCTTCGCTCTCCCCACGCACCAAGCCAGCTGTGCGACCTGCAGCTGGTCCTTTTTCAAACCACGCCCAGGAACCACCTGTACACTCTCATGCTCCATACACTTCATTTCCTCACCTGCATGTCCCACCCAGACACCAAATGGTGGGACTTAATGCCACCTGTAGAGGGCGAGGACTCCTGGTGGGCCAGCCTCTATTCCACCCTCACCCCACGGCCCGCTGGGGACATCAGTTGGCATCTCCTTCATGAAGCCATGAGCATGGGCATGCACCTAGCATGGTTCACCCCTCGCCCCAACACCTGCCCCTTTTTCAGCGCAAGGGAGACCCTGGCGCATGCCTACCTGGAGTGTGCTAGGCTGCAGCCCCTGTTCCGGCTCCTCCAGAACCTCCTGTTGTGATTCTGGCTGCACTTTTCCCCTCACCTGTTTATCTGTGCACACCCCATCTGGCACCCCACAAAATCGCGGGACCTTCTCGTCAACCTCCTCCTAGCCCTGGCCAAAGTGGCCATCTACAACACCAGGGAGAGGAGGTTGGCTGCGTGGGTGCTCTACAACTGTGGGGCCTATTTCTGTTCCTCTGTCCACTCACTTATCCGGGCGGAGTTCCTCTGGGCAGCGTACGCTGGCTCCCTAGACACCTTCCAGGAGCAGTGGGAACTGTCCAGGGTTCTCTGCTCGGTGTCCCATTCTGGTTCCCTTCTTTTAAACCTGTGACCCCCACGCCCTGTCCAGTTTTCTCATTTGTTGTCCCCCGTAATCTGTTGATCCCCAGGTCCAGTGGCTCCTTCTCTTAGGCTGGGGGAGGGGCCTTTCACGCCCACCCACCCTCTCCTGGTCCTCAAATAGGTACAAGCATGTGGCACAAGGAGGTTTGTGGGAGTGTTCTGAGCACCAACTGGCCTATCATCCACTAGAGCAGCTCCCACGCTGCTGTAACCTGCAGAGGCCTGGGGCAGATAGCAGGGAGATGTCACTGGCTGAGTGTGGAGGAATAAGAGAGAACCCCTCCTCTGGGGTCAGAAGCCTGGAACTGTTCTTGCTGCCTGATTAGAACATCCCCTGCATCTGAGGAAAGAGGCAGCACTTAATTAGCTGATCCTTATAAAAAAGGGCAGTAGGAAGGTTGGGGAAGAGAGGCCTTAACACAATTCAGGGAGAGATTGGGGTATCATATTCCCAAAGGACTGTCATTGGGGTTACTAGTGAGATGAACTTTTCCAGAAAACTAAATGGATTAAAAGGGGACCCTGGGGAGTCCTTGAGGGCTGGGGTAAGAGCCAGGAAAACTTGCTATGGGGAATTACTGAGTCAAGAGTCTGATTTGAGGAAAGGACAGCTATGCTTGGACAGACTTTGAAGTCAGAGTGTGCAAGGGGTGGGATTGTGTTTGATGAGAAGGCTCAGTTAAAGAAACTATCTGAACAATAAATAAATTTGTTAATCTTTAAGGTGCCACAGGACTCTTGCTGTTTTGCTAAAACAGACTAACACGGCGACTCCTTTGGAACTTATCTGAAGATAGCTTCCCTGGATTCCTTGAAAAAGCACAGACAAGGGTCCAGGGAGGGAGCTGACCCAGCAGAATAAAGTTTCCTCTGGCAGGAGGAATACTCTATAAAATAGGCCCAATGTATTACACTGAGATTGTAAGAATTCAAATCCTTTACTAATAACCATGCAAATATATATTTTCTTTATGAAGAAATTGTCTCTGTTCTTCCTACACACCCTGCTGCAAATGCTTGATATCTTCCACTGCTGAGTTCCCATGCAGTCCTGGAGAAAAGAATGAAAAAAATAGTGTGATCTGGCAGACATTTAAGCCTCAGCATTAAGGTAAAAGAAAAAGCATATTTATTAGTTACATTAGGCATTCCCAATCTACCTGAAACTAGAACTCTGAAAGTGCCCTGTCCCTCCATGCACTAATCTTGAATGGATTCTTAAAGGTTTCTCTGCTTTGATTGCTCTAAAATTTGAGCAGAAACTTGGAGTGTGACCTTCCAGCAGATTGTAATATGTAGGTGGCATTTAAAGAGATCTCGGAGAAGTGCTTGAACTGTAACTCCCCAGTGATGGAACTTCATTAGCTCATAACATACATTAATAAGAGGTCATGTATGTAAATTGTATTAGCACATATACTACTGTCCTGGTGAGGAAAAATTGAGGTGTGTTACTACTCTAGGCAGTAGAAGGAGAGTGGACACCAAAGAAATATGGTCAATATCAATAGGAACACATTCTGAGTGCATCTTTTTGCTTCTAGGCCAGACAGATACAGACCCAGAGCAGCAACTGTTAGACATGGCAATGTTCCCAATTGGAAAATGGAAAATTGCCAAACCCAAGAATTCACAAATCAAAAGATGAAACAAAATTAACCCATTATCCCAACTTCAAATTGACACACGAATCCATGTCAGGGTATTCATTCCTGCCCTGTACTTGTATACAACTGCATTATTGTTCATAGACTTAAAGATCAGATGGGACCATCGTGATCATCTAGTCTAACCCCCTGCATGCTCTAGGCCACAGAACCTCACCCACTCCTGAAATAGATCTCTGCCTGAGTTACTCAAGTCCTCCAATCATGGAAGGCTACAAGTTACAACCTGTGACACAGAATGCTGAGGAAAGCAAAAACCATCCACAGTCTCAGCCAATCTGACCTGAGGAAAAATTCCTTCCCAACACCCAGTATGGTGATCTGTTAGATCCTGAGCATGCGGGCAAGATCCACCAGGCAGATACTACTGGGATTGTTTTCCAGGTAACTGAGACCCCACTGTCTAGTATCCGATCTCCAACTAGTAATATACCATCATGTCATCAGAAAAGAGCAGGTTTATCCTGATTGTGGGAATAATTGATGCTCTTTGCCAAATATCAAGCACTGATTCACATTTAGCCATGTCTTTGCCCTCTCATCAACTCAGGGTGGCAGAACCAGGGGCCAGTAGGGGCTAGAGCCCCACAATGGAAATATTGTGGGGGCTCTGCTGCAGTATCAATCTGCACACACACAGGGGGATGGAGCTGAGAGTGGGATTTGGAAAGGCTGGAGCAGCCACCATGGCACCCATGATCAGGCTGGAAAGCAGGTACCAGGACACATCCCCCTTCCAGCCTGGAGTTGGCTCTTCCCCACCGAGTCTCAGGCGTACTCTTCATTTCCCCTTCTATCCCTCCATCCCTGCCTCCCATCACAGTGAGCTCCTATCCCCAGCACAGCAACCGACCTACTTCAGACCCATCTCTGAGCTCCAAAAACCTATTTTATATTAAACCTAATAAATGGATTCATTCTTTAGCATTCCGCCAATAAAGTGTAGACTGAAGTGTAGCAGTTTGCAAAGACACCACCACAAACCAACATTAGATCATTGACAATTTAGCCAGTGACCTAGGACTTGTCTACAAGAATGGTCAGTTCACGATACGCTTGGATGTGAATCTTTCCTGCACTAGCCTGCTGCACTGATGCACATTAGTAGTTTGTTAATGAGCTTTTTCTAACCCTCTTTGAAATGGGACTGGATAAATGCACATTAACAGGATTCATGTGTACAATTAATCCATGGCAGTCTATTGACTAGGACAAGGAGTTGAATGAATGACAGACATATAGGATAGGGTTTAAACTTAAGCTGCAACTTTTATTATATCTTGGGGAAGGGCGCTGCATTGCCCACCCCGAGCTCTCAAATACCAGGCACACCAGTGTGCATTACAGGGCTTTCACCACAAAGCCAACAGCAGCTTGGCGGAGACCCTCCCTTGTCTACCCCAAGGACTCAGCTCAGTGGTGAAAACTCTCCTTTCTCCATCCTCTGCATATAAGGGTGGGGAGTGACGGGGCCCACAAGGCTGGGTGGGGGGAACCTCAGTATGCAAAGATTCCAAGCTCCTGCCCCCTTATGGGAGCAAGGACCAACCGTGCAATCTCAGGTATCATTTTACCTCTGGGAGCTGGCCCTGTTAACCCATCCCCGTACTGGACACCAACCAGTGGGAGCACTAGCAGTTAGCATGGATGCACCTCATACCCATCATGCCTGATACCTATCTCCTGCCTGACCCAATCCCTAATGTCACAGAGCCAAATGTCAGCCCCAGCATCTGACAGATGAAGGCCATCCTTCCTAAGGAGCTTAGGGCCATTGTTTCAGCTATCACTTGGTGTTATCACTGCATCCCTCCTCACCATCCACTCTCAAAATTATCCTGGCTACCTCACTGCTCAGTCAACATGCGCTGGCTCAATGGCTGCACTCCCTTACGCTGTGACAGCAAAGCTGCAGGGCCAGTGCAAGATTGGAGGAAGGCTGCACTCCCTCTGACTGTTACTGATATATTTTTTTAGCTGATTTCAGTGGGTCAGCTGAAATTGATATTTACAACTTACCTAGCCAGCAAAACAAAAATGTGCACCACTTTCAGGTGCACGTAGACCGACTTGCAGCGCTGTAGAAATAATCTAAGGTGGATATCAACAAGCCTGGGGAAGATGATACTTAATCAGGGGGAGGAAATCTCTTGTGATTCTTTTAGGCAACAATCATTTAAGTCAATAAGACTGTCCCACAGTAAATAACACTCCACTCCTTCACCAATAACCCACAGTGTCACATGCTTTAAGAATACTACTGATAATTTCTTAATGTGATTCCTTCTTTAGAGAGCACATTTTTGAAGAACAGTTTCCTAATGCTGTCCCCATTTTATATTCCAATATAATTTATTATCTATTCTGCTAACTCTTTTTGGATATATGGAGAAACCACTGAACTCAGATCAAAAAG
Source organism: Mesoclemmys tuberculata (assembly GCA_007922155.1). NCBI lineage: Eukaryota > Metazoa > Chordata > Testudines > Chelidae > Mesoclemmys > Mesoclemmys tuberculata. Next base: position 18,187,425 of record ML675650.1, read on the forward strand.
AATATTTTTCACACACAAATTCATAAGACTTAAAAGTCAAGTCTTGTACAAAATCATTTCTTTGAACATGATGTTCTTTACTTATTTTGGATTAGTATAAAGGGTTGGAACTGACTCCTGTTGATTTGAGATAGTTACTTTTGATCACTGATGCTTAAATTGCAATGACATTTTCTCTAGTTCCAACTCCAAGGACACTAACCTGCTTCTTGCATGGAATGACTGGCTGGTGTGTTTTGAAAAAAAAAATCATAAACACAGGACATCAATAACAGATAACACAGCAGTAGCTGCTTAGTGCAGTGGGTTAATGAACTGACTTCACACCTCTTAGCTAGCTATAATCACAAATGAAATGTTTGGTCATTGCAAACTAGTTCCAGATGGCTGTTTGTCCAATTGAAAAGATGCAACGTATTTCAACATATGGAGTCTGAGATGATCAGTATTTACTTAACATGTGTATTGTGGTAGCACAAAAAGGCATCAGCCAGAACTCCATTGTGCTAATTGCTGGACAAATGTATAATAAATGATACTCCCTGCCCCAAATCTCTTGCAATCTAAAAAAGATAGTAGGGTCTTTGCCCTGTAGATGTAACAAGTGGCCTGAATCATAGCCAGCTCTGTTGGTTATTTAATACAGCTCTTGCATGCACACTAAGCCTGGCTTTAAGTGCCATTGGTTCCATTTCTTTCACGAGTACCCAATTCAACCAAACATCAAAGGCACTCATGGATTAGCAGAGCCTGTGGATTAGCAAAAATCCTTTCTTTTGAATTGGACCCTCTTATGAGACGAAAAAAACACAAGTCCCACTATAGTCCATGGGATGATACTTGCATGCTTAAGGGCAGAAATTAGCCCACAGAATCTCACATACCATGTGAACGGCAAAGCTCACAGTTTCCTTGGGAGAGTGGGGGGGAGGAACAGTTTTCGATGCTGAAAATACTTAAGTGCATAGCTTTACTTCTAGACCCAAGCCTTTGTTTTCTTGGCGTTAAGGCTGAAAATATATTTCCTTTCAGAAATTAACAGAATGTTTAGAGAGACGTTTTAAAAATCGAGTTTACGATACACGCAGGAAATGCACAGTTAGGGTTCTAATCCCAATTTTATTATTAATTGAATTGCAAGGGTACCTACAAAGCCTCAGTCATATATCAAGACCCCATTGTGCCAGGCACTGTGCAAACACAGAACAAAAAGAGCGTATCATCTTAACCATGAGACATGAGTCAACTGGTGGATATGGATGAGGGCGTGCAAGGAATCAACAGGACAGTATTGGTCAGCAAACTAGACAGTGGTCTCATCACACCAGTGGCCTAACCATTGTCAGTTTATTGTAGGCAGCACAGCAAAAAAGAGTTTTAAGGTGGGGTTTGAAGGAGAACAAAGATTTAGCTTTTTGGATGTTTACAGGGAACTCCTCCCAGAGGTGCAAGGCAGCAGGGGAAATTTAATTTGGTACCATATCCCAGCCATTATTATTCAATGAACCAAAATCGGACAGCTCTAGAAATGATATACTTAGCTGCTCCGACTGAATGACGTGTAAGTATAAAACCAAATATTAGGTTCTAATACCACCATTCACATGATGACTTCATTGTGTTAATGGATTGAGTGATACCAGGTAAACTCATGGATGGTAACTTTAATAGGCGTTGTGAGCAGTTGTCAGGATTGGGTCCATTAACGGATAATGAACCCATATTAAGAAATTGCAATGATAGTGTATGTGGCATAATTGCTAGTATAGATCTGCTAGTATAGAACAGAATAGATCTGTTAAGCATATCTTTTGAAGCTTTCAGAGTGTCAGGACGAGGTACAGTATCTTGAAGCCATGTAAGGTTCACAAAAGTCAATCCACTGAAATTAAGTCAACATCAAGCTTACAGTAAATGAAGGCTGTAAAAACAGATCACCAAGTTTAGGCCAAATAATTCCCTCACACAGGATAAACTCTCTCAGAAGCTCAGCAAGATTTTTTTCATATGAAGTTTCTTAAAGTCCACTATTATGTGGAAGAAGAGTAAGAGGGGGGGTCTACCTTCCTGTGGAATAAGAAGGAGTTTAGCCCCCCATGTCTGTACAGACCACATAGGATCCATGGGAGGCCTGAACTATCTGAAGAGATGCCCTGTGCCTTCTTGTCAGGTCTGGATCCCCCAATGCCCTCTCTCACTCTGCCCACTACTGATTCTGAAACCCAACCTTAAGGAAAGAGAAGAAGATTCCAAAGCAAAATAAGGCCTATCTTAAAAACTGGATATAGCCTAAAGCTACCTTAACTTTTTTGTGGGGTTCCCCACAGCATTGGTTTAGGCTAGGTCTATGTAGATAGTGCACACATATCCCCAGCTCTGCATCGTTGGTTCTCCCTTGCTTGTCTCTGATCATAGACTGCTGAGTCCCCCAGAGAATCCTCCACTGGACCGGGAGAGGGGGTGGTAGTGTTTTATTAGCAGCACCCCTTCTTCTGTGCAGAGGTGCCCCTCCATAAAGGGTTTTCAAGGGTATGATCTATTTTCTATGTTGGATCATATATTTCCCTTATCAGCATCCTTGTATCTGAGTACACTGTGCTGGTGTGTTAAGTGACATGGCTAATATCTGCCATGTTTAGTTCAATCTCTCCCCAGTGGGAGAACTGTGTTCTGCAGTGTAGGGGGGAGTTTATTGCTTTAAATGTACACACTGTTATGTGTTTGTTAGAGAAGGCAGATCAAAGAAGGACCCCATGCACTTGGAGAAGAAGGTGGTGAAATGTGTGATGGTTTTCAATTCCTCTGGGAATTCATTCCACAATATCGGACTGGCCCCTGAGAAAGCTCAGGTTCCTGCACAGACCAGCTATAACCTTGTAGTAGAAAGTTATAGTGTGCCAAAAGAGCAGATTTACTGACCACAGTCTTCATTCTGGAGCTGTAGGCAACCTTTTAGATATCCTGGGCCCATTGAAATTGACTTGATATACTATGGGAAGCCAGTATAGAGATCCAGCCCTTAAATTAGATGAAGGCAACTTTTTTCATGCTTTTACTTAAGAAATGAAGGTGGTAGCCCTCAGTATCCTATTTTCATTTCAACACTACGTGGCTCTGAAAAAAAAATATTCTCAAAGTGAAAGGAAACAGAATTCTGAGTTTTAACATGACTCAAATGGAACTACCGCTTAATACAAATGCTGCTTTTCTTTATTTTATGCTACAGTAACATAATATAACTTAAAGTTTAAAATAAAAAAGTGGAGCTCCTACGAAATGCTAAATGTCTGATGCAAGTCCTATTCAGCCTCATTGCTGCAAATCTGTATGAAGGGGAATATTCCCACATGCACAGTGTTGCAGAGCCAGAGCTGACTGAATTAATAAAGCGGTCCCAATTTGACAGTTTTGAACCCAGTATTAAAATTGAACCATCTACACTCTAATAAAGACCTCAGGCGTGTCTGATGCCTTACAAATCTCTATTTAAAAGAATTGGTAATGGGAAACTTAGGATTTTAATAACATGAGGACAATTTTAGGAAGGCGAATACTTGTGACTTCTAATTCAGCACCATGAAACAAGAGTTCCTCTTTTGGAAAAAACATTTCTTAAAACTGTTTTTTGTTGTTGTGAACTAAAATTCATGTTTCCCATTTTTACTTTATCATTCATATATTTATTTCAGTGCTTAAAGCATGCTAATATACATTTTCTTCTAATCTTTTTTGAGTTTCAATATTAAAGCAAAATTCCCCTCCTCTTATCATTTTCTAATCATGATCATTTGAGTGTAACATGCACACCAAAGGAAAACTTACAGTTCTGAGTGTAATGTAGGATTCCTCATCCCATAGCAGGGTAAAATTAATTTCTTGGGCTCTGACTTTGAGAGATGCTGAAGAGCTGCATCTCCTACTAAGAGTTGCTTTGATGACAATGAAGTGTGAAGTTTCATAGCTCTGTTTACAAGTTATTTTCTTTTTCATAACTGGAATAGCACGGCAATATTAGAAATGAGATTCATTCACTAGAGCATAATAGAGAATTAGAGCAATGCAAAAAATACTGATTAATGATGGTTAAGCTAAGGGGCAGCTGCGAATACCTGAAAAACTTTATCTATAACAACAAAAATGTTATACGGAATTGCATATATCTGATTTATCCACCTCTCCTTCCCTTTTCCATGAGTCAATTTTCTTCAAAGAAACAGTCTCTGCCCACGAAAGCTTAAAATCTATGTAGTTGTTTGTGTAGCACATAACACAACAAGGCATTCATTCTGCCTGGGGGCCTTGGAAATCTACTTTCATCTGAATATTAAATACTAAATAAAAATAATGGTAAACCAATGCAATTGCAAACGATAGTCTCAAAGAGAATGGTCAAAGAAAACTACAATGATTGCTGGGAAAACAAAACCCAACACTGTTCCTACTGGCAGGAAGAAGATAGTTAGCCCTTTTTTCTCCAACTCTTTAGAAGTTGGCACTGATATCTGCTGAGAATGTGGCCTCCTTAACTGTCGTGTGAAACTGGAAAAGCACCTCAGCAAGAGTCACTTTCTTCTAACACTGAACAAGGAACTTTCTTAAAATAAGGAAAATAGATTCACGTCAAAACTACTCTTTCTCTTCTCTTCAGTGTAGAGCTTCTGCCTAGAACCTTCCCCAGCCCCATCTCACTTGGCTTCCTACTACAAATTTATAGAAATAGTTCACATATTCACACATTAGTCTAGTGCTGCAATGTGGAGCAAGGTCACTTTCAGAATCCTGGGCGTCATTGTCTCTTCCCCACCCAGCTGGGTGCGTGTCCTCTCCAGACCATCGGAAGTTAACAGTTGTTGTGTCTCAGAATGAGTGAGACATTGTGCACCTCTGGTACTGAATTACCAGACAATTAAGGAACCCAACCCAAATGAGGCCAGAGAGAGAGCATCCTCCATGGTAATTAGGGCACTTGTGATCCCACTCAGCCATTCTGCTGGTATCACCACAGGCAAACAGTTGCCTGGAGATTACCATTTGTTGTTGACACAGTTCAGGGCACTGTTCCTTAATAACTGTCTGGGTCTGCAGACCTAGTCCTTGCACGCTAGGGTCATACATTCCCACTAGATGCCTTTCTGGACTATGTGGCCAGCTAGGGCAGCGGGGGCACAACGGGCATAGGAATTAGGAAAAGACTCTTGCACATCTTTTGAGTTGCACTTTAAGGAAAGGTGGATGTCATGCAGCGTCCCTAAACTCCACAGGAGTAGAGACAGTTTTCTCTTTGGCTTAGGAGCTCCAGATGGTAGCTGCCTGCTCCTACAAGCCTCCGCATAAGTGCTTGTGGATAGTGTAGAGAGGGAAATGGGAACATGCTTAAGTATCTTGATGAATGGCGCATAGGAGAAGACAATATAAGTTACACATTGCTTGATGGAAATCAAAGTTCAGTCTGCAAGATTTACAGAGCGTTGGTGTGTATACATGAGTGTATTTTAACTTCAATATAGGAAACTCCATCTGAAGCAGTGGGACATAAGCCTAGTGTAAACACAGTTTTTGTACTGTATAACTATGTTGTTCAAGAGTGTGATTTGTTATTCATATAGTCATGCTCATACGAGGCCTACTGTGGATGCAGAATTATTTGCATAAAGGGGTCTTATACCAGTATAGTTTTCCCATCCCCAATGGAAAATAGCCATCCTGATGTATCTTTAGATTGATATAACTGCATCCACATTAGGTGTGTTTTACTGCTTTAACTGAATTGGTATAGTAAGCAGTACAACATTCTAATGTAGACACAGCCATATTGTATTGCCATATCTCAAGTCAAAAATGTTTTCGCTTAATATACTGTCTAGGCACATTAGGATTTGAGAGCATTTAGTCTTCTTGAAGCTTATAAAAGTTGCTCAAACTACGCCACCTCAAAAATCCATGGAGAGAATGAATCCACAGCACATAGTTAATTTTCAGCCCTCACCTTGCAGCTCTTTTCCTTGTCATATCTTCTGTAATTTTTTCTCTCATTGATGCTATAGCAGTGGTGCTTGAATGCCAATGCGATAACATGCTGAAACCCCGAGTCAGTCCTTTGTCGGTAATTTCTTTAAGGTACCAAATAGCCAACCCACATTTTCTGAACGCAAGGTAGGTTGGGTCAACCAATTACCCACAGTATTTTGGTGGTAACCATGGCTACACCATGTGAGCTGAGTAGTCTAGACCACTCTGCCATTTATTTCCCTTAAGGAAATGCAAAACCATTTTACAGTGAACATGAAATTCACTAAGTACAGTATTAAAATCAGAGACTGATAATAAATGCTCTCGCTCACTACCCCCCCTAAATATCCTTATAGCACCACAAAATTCTACAAACAGGATGGGACTATTTTAATATAAAAGGGGAGAAACAGTAAAAGAACCAAAAACCAAACCAAACGGATAAGGCCCATAAATTCAGGATCCAACACGGAAAACAAAGCGATTGATCAAAAAACCTAGCACCTTCTTCTGCAGAGCATAGCTTTTGCAGGGGCCTATCAACACTTCATGAAAGCCGCCCTATACTCACAAATGAACTGAATTTCAAAGACAACATAAAAAAGTGAATTTTAAAGCAGCCGGTAAGAAGCAGACATCATGTCATAGTAAGAGCTCCAGCAGGAGCAGTACATTTTATAAGCGCAGAGCGTCTAGCAGTCTGAACCACAGTTCAATGACCAGTTCAGACATTTCAAACAGAACTTAGATACGACTGAATGAAAAATAGGTAATAGATTTAATATAGGGTATAGAGGGCAACATTTGATATTCTCTGCATTTCAAGCCATATTTATTTACTGGTAAAAGCCAGTTAACTGTATTGCAGACTATGCAAAGTTTTATGCTTTCTGTTCTTCAGAGGTTATTATAAAATGATTACCCAATGGCTCTAAATGCTTTCTAAACCTAAATAACACACAAGATAATCTAGGTCAGTAAAATGTCCTCTCCATTCCACTCCCAGAAGGAGGAAGTTGCATGGGATTATTTTCTGTCCCTCAGATCTGACATTTGTATAGCAACTGAATTTCATTTATGAGTTGCTCAAAATATCTGAAAGTTTCAGTCTCCCCAAAATCACTGGGATAATTGGAGCAAACCTGTACCTATTGAGCCAAATATTTCCCTCATTAAAATTAAGGGCTTGCCTGGATGTTACTTTAGGGACAGAATTTGGCCCACGGAATTTTGTAGAGTCAGTGGGGAAAGCATTTTGTATCAAAGGCCACCAGGTCAATGTTTTGTCTATGATTGGTTATAGTTGCATCCTATTAGCTCAGGATGTCTTTTTGTCTGTCATGGTTCATCTCCATTTGCTAAACCTTAATAGCTCTTTCATAGAGTGCCTGATATTCATAGATCTCAAAGTACTTTATGAAGTATCATTACCTTTATTTTGCAGCTGGGGAAACTGAAGCACAAACGAGTATAGTGATTCATCCAACGTCACATGGCAGATAAACCGCAGAGCCAGGAATAGCACCCAGACACCCAGGCCAACGGCCCTACCCAGTGGAGCAGATTTCCTTCCAAACCCTGAATTATGGCATTTAACACCAAGTCCTGCATGTAACACTGGTAACAAAATATAATTCCACAGAAAATCCCAGAAGAAGTGTTTCATGATCATAGCAATGCTAATAGATGTGTCATAGAAGATCTATAACAAAAACAATATAATTTTCCACATCACCTGCTGGGATTAAATGGTTTACATACAAAGGACTCTGATATTTGTTGCTGGCATTTTTAATAAAATTAGCTGGTATTCATTGAGCATGTGAAAGAGCTGCAAACTCTATCTGCAACTCTATACCCAGCTCTTTTGCAGTATAGGGAATGGGCCTCCCATTGCAATCTGAAGAACAGTGCTGTACAGTTCTCCTACTGCAGCAAGGCACTTGAATATGCTTAGAGAACATAGTCAGCCTTGGGTCAGCTGAGCTTCCATGCCACTGAGGGACTTTGGCTCCAGAAGATGAGTAAATTGCCTTGGGAGAGGAGCCCCAGTGTAAGAGCCATCCTTCAGTTCTGTACAGCCAGCATAGGGGCTCCTATGCCTCACACACTCCTTGCCGCCCACATAGAAAAGATGGAATGGTAACTGATTGGAGTCCTGGTCCAAATGCCACTTATGTTAAACCAAGACTAGGTTTTAGTCCCTGGTGGCTGTTGGAGGCCAGCATAATTTAGAGTGGTTCCCCAGGCTGTTACAGCACATGATGGGAGACATGCATCACCAAGGTCAGTGCAGTGCAAGTGGAGTCATTGTGCCTTCTGTGCACACCATCTCCTGACTTGTATTGCGTGCATTCTGGGAGCACGGCAGATCTGGACCACTGACTCTGATGGTATTATTTTCCAGTACATCCTGGAATATCTTATTGCTGAATATCACAGGGGAAGAGTAGTAGCTGAAGGCTAAAGTACAAGGCTGGGAGGCTGGAGGTCTAGCCTCTATTCATTGCTTTGTCATAGGCCTTGGCTAACACACTGAAGTGCTGATTTCTTCCACATATTTAACTCTCACCAGAGTCCATGAGAGTTACATCTATCAATATTAAGCCTTAGATCTCTGCCTCATTTACCTGTTTTTACAGATGGAGAAACTATATACTTGCCTACCTTACAGTGGGGTAATGAGGACTCATTAATTAGTGTTTGTAAAGCACTTTGAAGATGAAAAGTGCTATGTGAGTGCTAATGAGTCATAATTAAGAGGGGAAGTACTGAATACTATAGGCAAAAGGACAGCATTTTCCAAAAGTGAATTGTACTTTGAAAATACTGTAATGAAGTGACTTGCTGAAAGTCACAGGCAGCCAATGTCAGCACAATATTTATAAATCACGAGGTCCCAACTCCCAAGTATGTTCCCAGAACACGCTGCCTTTCCATGCAATGTTTATAGTTTAAAATCTTTTTTATTCTGTGAGGAGCTGTTCAGATCAAGAACATCTGAAAATCTCTTAACAAACATAACTTCATTGCAATAATTTTATTAAACGCTACATGCATATAGACAATTTCTTCCAGTTCTAAAAAGCCCCTTTGGGAAGTTGTTTTTGAGGAATGTTACAATGTGACACTTGTAGTTTCATATGGTTTTGATGTGAAACTTGGCAGATCAAGTTTTAGCTGTGAAAGGAAAACACTGAGTATAGTATTTACATGCACATGCTTTTTGTTGCTGATTTTTCAGATTGGCCCCACTTGACAGTAAAGCTGTCTGAAAAATGGGAACATCTCTCTCTCTCTCTCTTTTTCTCACATACATGAAGAAAATCAATAAATAGCAATAAAAAAGTCCCTTGTTTCCCATGGAAAAAAATTACATTTTGATCCCCCCCCCCACCACCATATCTAGTTGATGGTATTCAGAGTGTCTGATAAACTCTCTTTGGAGCAGGGACAGTCTCTTTTTTTTGTTCTGTGTTTGTACAGCACCTAGCACTATAAGGTGCTGCTCCCTGACTTGGACTCCTAGGCAGTGTAAATAATAAATACTAATAACAATAAACTGATGTCTTTTTGATAGGTCATCAGATTTAGTTGATATACTAGATATAAACTAGCTTCCTTCATCACAATTTTACTTTTAAGGAGTAAAGGAGTAAAGTTAAGGACTTTTATTTATACTTTTAGGGCTTAGAATTGTTGCCTACTTTTCACATTTGTTTATATGCATAGATTTTTCCTCCCCTTTAAGCTCTGTAAACACAATGACCATTTTATTTGGCACCAGCTTTTCATATTTGTGACAGTAGGCGTGTAGGGATGACATTCAAACCAGCCAGGGCAGCCTGAGAACATTCATTTATTTCCTACTTCTGGATTTTTCATCAGGGTCTCACTTCTCATTTACATGCTGAGGCTCCCATTTTCTCTCCAATAATCTCTCTCCCATCATTCTTTCATATACAGCACAGAATCCTATACAATTTTAGGTCTTGTCTTCACACAACATTTGTACAACTTTAACTCTACCAGTATAGTGTCCAACTCCTAGGGTGGATGCAGTTATATCACCATAAAGGTGCTTATATCAGAATAGTTTATTCCCACATGGGACGCTATGCTGACATAACAGGTATTACAGTGCCAACAATGGGGGGGGGCTACCACTATAACATTTTAGGAAACTATTACACTCCTAACCAACCTAGTTATACCGGTATAAAATCTGTTTGGACAGATGTTGGACTTCTGGGACTGCTATTCATCACAGACAACATCTACTCCTTATGTGTATTCAGAATTGTGTTTGCCGACTTTTGTGACCAAAATAATATATTTTTATAAAAGTGTTTACTCCTCCTCTCGCTATGCATGTCAAATCAGTAAGAGAGTAAGCTGGATTCTATTCTTGTTGGCAAGTTATCACCCAAACGTTTAACTAATTTATGACTGCCGGATCTTTTATCAATGATGTGTGAAGCCAAAAGAACCAGCTTGGTTTTCAGATTCGAAGATGGCTTTGCAGGGCTGACAGTTTCAAATTTTTTAAACAGACCAAATTTGCCTGGGAAGCCAACGAGAGTTCATCAACTCTGAGCCCCACAATACCATTATTACCACTTACCAGCATAGAACTGTGCCTTATATTCACTTATTGCCTTTCATAACAAAGGCCCAGTTATGACTTCGTGCCCAGTCCTGTTTATAGCACCTCAAGTCAAATATAAGAGTTAACTGTTAATTTATTTATCTGTATCTTCATGATCTGTATCAATATTATACCCCAATATGGAAAACAAAACAAATTCTACTTTAATTTACACCAGTCTAAAACCAGACAGTGACATTATTAGACTTCAGTAATAACTCCATTGATATGAGTGGTAACTCAATTGACTTTCAGTACAATTATTCTAGTTTTGCAGCAGTATAAATTTAATGCAGAATATGGCCAAATCATTTCTCTGCCCTCTGGTAGGCTCCAAGTCCTCCATTAACACCACTACACTGTCTAATTGGCCACAAGATTGTACCAAGAAAATTAGATCATCATCTCCAATCATCACACTTTTGTCCCAAGCCAGGGAAACAGAAGTGCTAAGGTCTCTTCTAAAACCCTGTCTCCTGTATGAAACAGTGCACAACAGTGTTATGACACTAGGCTGGCCAAGATTCAGGATTTATAAATTTGTCTCATAAAAGAATGTTTCACTGTAAGAGTCTCTTCTATCAGTGTACTTCACTTCTCTGATACTACAGTTTAATTAATTTAAGGCATCTCACAAGGGCCATAAGATAGTTCAGCTATCAGAACAGTAGTCCAGACACTGAAAATCTCAGAATATTCTCCAGCTAAATGCAATGTGGGGGTTTTCAAACTTCAAAGGAAGCCAAACTTGGCATTTGGCTAAGAGAAAACCAGTGATGATATCCTGGCAAAAGAAAAGTGAAAATACATTTTAGGCTGTTTGTTTTAGGTAACTTCCACTGATCTTTACATTTTCTTTTGCTGAAGAGGGTTCATTTCAGGACACGCGACTCTTACATAGTGAAGAATATTAAAGTGATGAACTACAACCACTTTGGTTTGATTTAGTCACTGTGTTTTTATGACTATTTTGCACATCTAAAGCCACAACTGTCTCTTGCATTGCCTTTACTAAAAATCTCAGAACCATAGTATGCATTAAAATTTGAGAGCAAGGGGGAATGATGTGGTGGTGGTGGTCATGTTGGTGTATATATAAAATAGCATAAATAAAAGAAAATCAGAAAAGCTTACATCCATGCAATAAAACAGGGCATTTATCAAATATCCCCATCAAGTGTTTCCATTATCCCCCTATTCTTTATGGGTTCATCCAAACTGTATCAAGTTGGCACAATGAGTCACAAAGAATAGCTACAAAATAAGCTTTCATTCTAGCAAACAAAATATGCTTACAGACTTGCTATCTTGCTACAAAATGCTTTGAATACTCGGGGATCTCTGATGGCTACTTCCCTCAGTAGGGGGAAAAAAAACACCACCACAAGAAACGTGAAAATATGGTATGCATCTTTATGCATTTACCAATGTTTTCAGTCAAAGGGATCCTCATTAATTAACTTATAAACAGTTAGGACCTGATCCTATTTCCTCTTGAGTTAACAACACAACTCTCAATTACTTCAGTGGGAGCAAGATCTAGATTTTAGCGAGCAGAAATGAAATCAGTTTCCAGAGAAGAAGACGACCACAAAATGCATTGTGGCAGGTACTTAGCATAGCCAATACCAAGCAGCAAATCTTTAGCAGTGTAACTCAGCCTAGCTCCACTGACTTCAATGGAGCTAGGCTTATTTACAACAGCTGAGGATCAGGCCTTCAAACTGTAGTGCAAAAAAACCATTAAAAACTTATATTCAACTGAAAATTTAGGGCATCTCCTCTTCATAGGAGGTGGAAACACTGATGTGGGGAGGTGAAGGGAAAGAGAAGTATAATATAAATTGAATGTGACCCCCCCCCTCAATGAGATGCTGTGACAAAAAGGGCTAATGAGGTCCTTTGATATATAATCAGGGAAATACTGAGTTCAAGTAGGGAGCTGATTTTTCCTTCAGTACTGATGAGACTGATACTGGACTATTGCATTCATTTCTGGTGTCCACATTTTATAAAGGGTATTGGATAGGGCACAGAAAACAGCCAGAGAAATTATCTGAGGGCTAGAAAAAATGCCTTACAGTATTGATTCAAAAGTGTAGCTAATCGTTTGACTTCTCTCAGGGTTCATTCTTAAAAACATTCAAGAGCTCAAATGACCAAACTTACCAATTATCATTTATAGACAAAAAGGTATAATATGAAAAGGAGACATACATATCCTCCTTTTGGGAGCATGCATGTTGACCTTACACAGAAGGGGTGCTTCAAAGACATGCTTGTCAGTTAGTAGTAAAATCCAACCTACCAGTTCCTAACAGTTCCTTAGCTTATTATTTTATTCTGTATTTTTCTTATCTCTGTTGTGGATACAACATTCCAAACCAGTTGAGTGTAGAAGTACTTCCAAACCTGTGCTCGGACACCCCAATCTTGTATCAAAATTAGACAAAATTAGGAAGGCTGAGGCACAAAATGAGATTAAATTAGTTAGAGACATGAAGGGTAACAAGAAAACATTCTACTAACACATTAGAAGCAAGAGGAAGACCAAGGACAGAGTAGGCCCATTACTCAAAGGGGGGAGGGGAGACCATAACAGAAAATGTGAAAATGGCAGAAGTGCTAAATGGCCTTTTTGTTTCAGTTTTCACCAAATAGTTTAGTAGCAATTGGATGTCTAACAGTGAATGCCAGTGAAAATGAGGTAGGATATGAGGCTAAAATAGGGAAAGAACAAGTTTAAAATGACTTAGACAAGTTAGATGTCTTCAGGTCGCCAGGGCCTGATGAAATATTAGAATACTCAAAGGAAGCTGAGCTGATTGAAGAGACACCTGAGCCATTAGTGATTGTCCAGAGGACTAGAAGAGGCCAAATACAGTGCTATTCTATAAAAAGGGTAATAAGGACAACCTGGGGAATTACAGAGCAGTCAGTTTAACTTCACTACCTGGAAAGATAATGGAGCAAATAATCAAGAAATCAATTTGCAAACAAGTAGGTGAAGAGTCACAGTCAGCGTGGATTTCTCAAGAACAAATCCTGCCAAATCAACCTAATAGCTTTCTTTGGCAAGGTAACAAATCTTGTGGATGGGAGGCAGAGTGGTAGATGTGGTATATCTTGACTTTAGTAAGGCTTTTGATATCGTTTCACATGACCTTCTCATAAACAAACTAGGGAAATACAATCTAGATGGCGCTACTATAAGGTGGGTGCATAACTGCTTGGAAAACCATTCCCAGAGAGTACTAATCAATGGTTCACAGTCAAGCTGGAAGAGGATATCAAGTTGAGTCCCACGGGGATTGGTCCTCAATCTGGTTCTATTCAATATCTCCATAAATTATTTAGCAAATGGCATAGCAAATACACTTATAAAGTTTGTAGATAATACCAAGCTGTGATGGGTTGCAAGTGCTTTGGAAGACAGGATTAAAATTCTAAATGATCTGGCCCAACTGGAGAAATTGTCTGAAGCAAATAGGATGAAATTCAATAAGGACAAATGCAAAGTACTCATTTACAAAGGATTAATCAATTGTATACATATACAAAAATGGAAAATAATTCCCTAGGAAGAAGTACTGTGGAAAGGGAGCTGGGGGGGGGAGGTATAGTGGATCACAAGCTAAATATGAGTCAATGGTTTTACATCCCAGAATGATGTTTGCTTTTTTTCCCCAACAGTTTATCAGCATGAGTGTTGTAAGTAAATAAGTAATTCTTTCACTCTACTCCATGCTGATAAGGCCTCAAGTGGAGTATTGTGTCCAGTTCAGGGCATCACATTTCAGGAAAGATGTGGACAGATTGGAGAAAGTCCAAAGGAGAGCAACACAAATTATTAGAGGTCTAAAAAATGTGACCTATGAGCAAAGATTGAAAAAAATGAGTTTGTTTAGTCTGGAGATGAGAAGACTGAAGGGGATATGATAAGTTTTCAAGTACATAAAAGGTTGTTAGGAGGAGGGAGAAAAATTGTTCTCATTAACCTCTGAGGATAGGACAAGAAGCAATGGGCTTAAATTGCAGCAAGGGCAGTTTAGGAAATACTTCCTTTCGGGATAGGTAAGCACTGGAACAAATTGCCTAAGGAAGTTATGGAATCTCCATCCATTTGAGGTTTTCAAGAACAGGTTATACAAACACCTGTCAGGAATGGTCTAGTTATTATGTAGTCCTGCCTTGAATTCAGCAGATTGGACTAGATGATCTATCGAGGTCCCTTCCTGTCCTTCGCTTCTGTGATTCTGTCTTGGCTTTGACAGGCTTCCTATTTTCTAATACCAAAGCTGACTTCAGCTTTGCAAAATGTTGTGGGATAGTTGACATGGGTGAAGAAAATTGTGGGAAGAGCATAATACATAAATAAGCATAACTTCCCCCCACACACACGTGTATGATATTGATACCATGCACTTAATACTTATTAATGTGCTCCATACTATGCTTTACATAAATATATTTATAATGGCTGATAACAGTGAAAAACTTAAAAGCTCAGTTTGCTAACTTTATGACAAAGAAGAATGGGAAATAATGTGATTACAACATATAAGAATCTTCACAAGGAGAAAATTCTAGGTAAAAGAGGGCTCTTTAATCTAGCCGATAAAGGCATAACAAGAACTAATGGCCAGAAGCTGAAGCTAGACAAATTCATATTAGAAATTAGGCACAAGTTTTTAACTGTGGGTGATTACTTAGGAGTTTCTTCCAGTGGTTAAAGTAGTGGATTCTCCATCTTTTGATCTCTTCAAACCAAGACTGGATGCCTTTCTGGGGAATATGATTTAATCAAACACCTGTTGTTAGGCTCAATGCAGGGGTAACTGGATAAAATTCAATGGTCTGTCATACACTGAAGGTCAGACTAGTTGATCTCATGGTCCTTCTGGCCTTTAATTCTGTGAATCTAGGAAGATATTTCTGTTTTATCATTGTTACTCCAGGGAAACTCCTACTGACAAGCAAATTGGAGCCCTCAGGATGCCTATTTCTGCATAGTCACATGGCTAAATTTATTTGAAAGAAAAGGAATCTAACCACGTACTCATTCAAAGTTATAACTAATTTTAAAATATAAATTTAAGGGTTGGAGTAAGACATTTTGCCATAAAGGAGTCAATTAGATACTGCTTAATTCAACATAGCTGCTATAAGTTGGGAGCCAGAGTTGGTCCCTTCTTTTTTCTCCCATCCTCTTACTATCTTCCTGTATCCCTACTTTTCTTTCTTTCTTTCTTTCTTTCTTTCTTTCTTTCTTTCTTTCTTT
>ML675650.1:18203372-18421830 GCA_007922155.1 Mesoclemmys tuberculata
TTTCTTTCTTTCTTTCTTTCTTTCTTTCTTTCTTTCTTTCTTTCTTTCTTTCTTTCTTTCTCCTTCACCTTTACTCCATCAGTGAGAAGTCAGAGTTGTCCATCTGCCCTGCTAGTGTAGGAAGGAAGGCAGGCCTTCATAAAAAACTGCTCTAAATACAGTTAGACTAGGTATATAATAGGAGAGAAGAGTCCAGAAATGGAAAGGCAAATGACAAACCAAAGCCATGATCCAGATGTGCCTCTCTTCTTCATTCTCTCTGGCACACACAGGAAGAAAGGCCATGAATGACTCAGAAATGTATGGAACAGTAGAGTTGATGAAATTTCCTCTTTAACTAGATTGTGTGCAAAAATCAGAATTCTCATTCAGTAGGAAATTTGACGGTTTCAGAATATAATTTCATTTGCTCATTGGCTGCCCATCTTCATGAGTTAGGTGGACAGTTCCCCAGACTGCCTGCCTGGCAGGTGTGTAGGTTGCCTTGCTGCCAGACTCTGTGAATAGACAAGGCTCCTCTGCTGCCCAGGCTGCCTACATGGTGGGTGGATGGGCCGTTTGGTTCCCAGGTTCAACAGGCAGCTGGCTCCCCTTGGAACTGAGCAACCTGCATATCCTGGGAGTCAGGCAGCCTACGGAGCAGGAAATTGGGGGAATCATTTTGTTTGGAAACTCCAAGATGTGGTAGGAGCAAGACTTTTGCAGTGCATCTGAAACCTACCATTTTGACACAATGCCATTGCACAAAAATGTTCAGAAGGTTATTTTTTATTCAGATGTGTAACACAAACAAATTTTAAAGCTTCAAAACTTTTCATGAAAATGAATTGTCGTCCTGGGGCCAGATCCAGATAGACCTATCATAAATGAGCCCAACTTCATTTGCAGTCTCTACGTGACACTGTAATGTAGATTAATTATATATATATTTTACTCAGTTGTAGTAAAAAAATAATAACTAAAGTACAAGCAAACCTGTTATATTTGATGGGTTTGGGCTGAAAAATCATGTGGGGCTCAAAAGTTTTCTTTGAACTGGAAGGTACATAAAACTCAGCAATTTTGGTTGAATTTCACTTGGAAGTTTTCTGATTCATTCAAATCTGAAATTCAAAGTATGGGAAATGGAATTGAAACTTCATTGAGAATGGATGCCACTATCTTGCACAGCTGTATCCTATGTAACTAGTAATCAATGTGTAATAAAAATGAGCTACCTATTTGAATAGTTAATACAGTTAGAATTAGAACTGAATAATACACCATTGCTTCTATGAATGAACGATGCTTTTTAATAAATTCACCTTGTCTGTATTCATGCCACTTTCGAGTTCACTGTCTGTGAACATCTGAGCGAGTGAGTAGCAAATCTCTTCGTTATCCAGGGATAGACTAAGCCCTTGGACACAACCCTGGGTAAAGGACTGTTGGGTTTCCCCAATGCAATTATTCACAAGACACCATGGTGGCTGAAAGCAGGGTTCTTCTTTATTGTGCTGCAAGCACCTTCTCTTATAGCTTATCCCAACATCCCCTTCCACATGCAGTTCTTACAGCAGTAAACAAGCTCTCACAGCAGTGAGAGCTTTCTCACACACCCTAATCTGATCGGCTAGGACTGGCCAACAAACACGGGGGGAGGCCGTAATCAGAGAAGCACTTTGCAGTTCCCATAAACACTCCATGCTTCGCTGTTCCCAGAACAGCACCTGCAAGGTCATCTGGAAGCCAGCCAAGACCAGGGTTTGCCCAGCAGTCAGCGTCTGGCCCCAAACCACCCCACAAAGGACAATACATAAACGGCAGCACCCCAGGAATCACTGTGCACCATTGACACACCTCTGAGATACAGTCCCTTGTGTGTCCCCCTCATGGATTGGGATTCTGGATTGGTATGACCTTTCCATGGAGCAGCATATCCCTCAGGCATAGTGGTTCCTCTCCCACCCCATCTTTACTGGGGAGGAAATACTGGGCACAAATTCACTGTCTTCATACCTCGAGCCATGCTGTGAGAATATCTTGTTGGGTTGGGGGACAAGGGGTAATTATTGCTCTGTACAACCATGAAATGCCAGGGCAAAAACCAGCCCCTAATAAACAGTTGTTTGGATCAAATATAGATGGATAAAAATGTTCACCCAAAGCGTTAACAGGATCCCTAGATGCAAGCTAACTATTTTATTTTATGTATTTTAAATTTTAAAAAGGTCAGTATAGACCCAGTCAGGAAAGTGGTGAGAATTGTCAAATTTTGAAACTGATCACATTTCAGATTTGAAGGAAACAAACAACAAATAACATGGCTAATTTGCCCCCTGACACACCTTAGTTTGGATAACTTTATAAAAGAAAAGCAAAGAAACTAGAATGCTAGTCACCACTGTACCAACTTCCTCACTCCTGGAAGTGATGTCAGGGTGTGAAATCCCCCACTCCAGTGTATGCCACAGCCTTCTGGCAGATGCTTATTGGGTAGCAGGACGGAGGTTGTGTCTCTCTGTGTGTTTTGCTCTAGGGGATGTTTGATGAGCATTATATCTTGCTGGAGTATGAAGGGCAGCAGTCCATTTTAGGGCTAGTTCCCTTTTGTAATTGAAAACCTTACTCTCCTTGGCTGACATTCTAATTTTTATTCTGGTTTTGATTCATACACTCATAATGCCATCAAAGTCTGAACAGAAAAATAGGAAAGAAACGCCACAGGAAGATATGTTAAGTGATATTCTTAGGGTGCCACTATGGTCCAGCACAAGGAACTCTTCTGTGGGGTTACAATCCCTGCCAGGTTTTTCTTTAGCTGTTATACACCACTGTAAGCAGTTTGGTTGAGAAAGTCAATCATTTTCCTCCAAACCTCATACTATACAGAGTCTGGATTTTCAACTAATTTGCACAGCTGTCCATGCTCTTGATGCTTAACTTGACATTGCTAATAATAAAATCGCCCATATTGAAACTCAACTGGAAACCAAAGACAAGTATCTGGCACATATGGCCAAAAAGATTTTGACTTTGTAACAATACATGAAAGTACCAAGACTCTAACTGGTGTCTTAAAGATAATTTCTCATTATATCGAAGACTGTTTCAGCAAAGCCTCTCGTATTTTATAAAAGCTCTGACGTCTGCCTGGGTGCCTTTTGATAACTGGGGGGATCTACTAAAGCTTTGATCCTGAAGTGAGTTCTGACTTCTGCTGGGCTCCATGTGGGTGCGGGGGTCTGTCTGTATAGAGCTCCTTAGAGGATCAGGGCTTCACTTTGTATTCCCTTTATTAAACTCTTAGCAAGAATTTGGCATCCCCTGTAAGATTTTTCAGGATACCCAATAAAGATTCTGGAGCACAACGTCAGCCAGTGTAAACTGATGTCAGTGGAGCTATGCTGATTGAGGATCAATCTCTTTAACTAAATCTTCCGACAAATCTCCTCTTTCTATTGTATCAATGATGGAAGTATTCATTTCTTCGTGTGATATTTTGTGTTGCAGTTTGGAAAAAAATGGAAATATTATTTATAATAAAATCCAGACATATTCAAAGCTGCCCACGTTCAGTGTGAAAATGGTTTTGCTTAAGGCTTGAGGTTTGCTGCTCTCAGCTTCCCTGCTCCCATTTGCTTCCTTGACAAGCTTAGATTAAATCAAAGATCAAAAGCATTATAGTTTGTTTGAGTTACTTTTACTATGATGATGGGAAAATGTTTTTGGCTTCTTCAATTAAGAATAGGGAATATAGCTGAATTAATTTTGATAGTGAATTCCATCTCCATCTGACAGATTAGCATCTCTTTCACAATTATTCTTTTGTTGATCAGAGCAAGATCAACTCTTTCAGATTTATATTATAAATGTTAATATTTCAAAGTAAATATCTAATTATTTTTCCTTTTATTATCCCTCAAGATTTTTGTTTGTTTTTGCGGGGACTTTGTAGATAAAATATATTTATGGATTTCTGATACTTATTTGTATACAAACTTTACATTCTGTCATTGGTTGAGAATTAAATGTCATAATAATCCTGACATGATAAACATTTTTTTTAAATGCAAAATATTTCACATGGTTGCACCTAGACTCTACTATTGATTTTGGCCTTCTATCAAGAGAAGAATATAAAAGTAAATGATCTTACTTAGAGCAGCATATAAGTTGCTGTAGCTAGGCACAAAAAAGTGAATTAATGATGGAGCTTTCCCATGACTTTAGTACATACTCATGCTTCTTGGCTTATCAGACCTGCTTCTTATTTTATAGCAGTTTGTGTATGTGTAGAGATGAAATGCCTGTACATTGCCTTTCTGTAAACTGCACAACTCATTACTGACACCATGTGGCAATTACTTCATGGGTTTTCCTAACTCCACAAGGATAAAGTGGATAGAACTGGTCAGAAAAGGGAATTTCTGTTCTGCAGGAATATCTTTTTTTTTTTTCAAATCCTGAATCAAAACAACAAATTACAATATCAAAATCTCCCTAAAGATAGAAAACGAGAAAATTGATTCTGAAATGTTGCAATGTTTCATTTCAATATTTCCAAATTGTTTCCTTTAAACAATGTAATAATATTTAATTTCAATAAGGTTAAAAAATAAGCATTTCAATAATGTTTAAATAATGCATTTTACTAATTTTAATATAAGTTGAAATAAAATTAAACTACATATTTCAAAATTACCAAAAATTGACAAAACCATAAAAATCATTTTAAAAAAATGCCAGTTGAAACTGACACATTCCATGAAACATTTCAATGTCGACAAAACCGCATTTTCAAACAGAAAACTGTTACGTTGAAAAATGACGGATTGGCTTTAAAAGAGGATAAGGAATATAAACAGATACCTTTTATTGGGTCAACAAATATTTTTCAATAGACCAAATTTAGGTCAGAGGTCTTTCTGAAAATGTTGGGAGATTTTACAAAAATGGCTGGCCCAAAGAAAATGATCATTACTTTGGCTGCTTCTTCCTCCAGACTGAGCATGATCACAAATAGCTTTCTGCATCCTCTGATTAATCTTATCTAGTGTTTGCTTCTTGCTACTATAGGTTAAAACATAGAGATCAACATATGCAATTTCCCCTTTTGAATTACAGAGAGTAAGCTCTGCAGCCACGGAGCTTTATGAGTGGTCTAGCAGATAGGGCAAGGTCACTGACACTCTACGCCCTGACAAGGAGAAGGGCAAACACACTTACCAGCCAAATCTGTTGAAATGCTGGCCATAGTAGATCCCCAAAAAGGGCCAGAGGATTTAGGGCTTCAAGCTTCTGAGCTATGGGATGGAGGTGATTATACCGTTATCTGAAGATCGGGTTTCCTGACTAGAGGGCACGCTGCCTAATCTGATGGGAACGTTCACAGATGATATATTTCCTGCCTGAGGGAAGCACCTTGTTAGCCCATCAGATTCTTTGAGACTGGGGTAAGATCAGAAGCAGGATTCTATAGCATCCCTGGAAAAAATTGTGTGACACAAGTAAATTGGGAAGTCCAAGAAAAGCTAAGGCTAGGGATGAATGAAGAATAAAGCAGTAACTGGTGCAGCCTAATTCTCCTGATCCCTAAACTTGATGGGATCATTTGCTTCTGTATTCTGGGAAATAAATGCAGTTTCCAGATTGATGTCTATCCAATGTACATGAGCTTATTGACCGCAGAGAGAGAGGCTGGATATAGCACCACTTGAGAATTACTGAAGGGAGCTGCCAAGAGCTAACTAATTCCTGGGAGACAAAATGCCAGCCTTTGTCAGCCCACTTGTTCTGTTCCATTTAATCACCATGCTCCTAGGCCTACATAGTGACCTTTGAGTGTATCCTTTGCCAGCACCAGTGGCATGCAGCCATGGCCCTGGATAACATGCTTATCTTTAGTCCTGACTGGCAGTCACATCTGTGTGGTGTGCAGGTCCTCCCGTCTTTGAGGGATGCCAGACTTACTGCTTACCCCAAATAAAGCAAACCCTGGCAAAGAGAAATCTGGAAGGGAAAGAGAGCCTTAAAAAAATCCCTGTCCCGAAACACAAGAAGCAGTATGGTCCTTCCCATGGGCCTTAGACTCCTAAGTGCCTAAATCCCTTTTAAAAATGAGACAGGCTCCTAAATCAGTTAGCCATTGCAATGCTGATTTCAGCAATGCCAAATACTGAAAAAATATGGGCTGTGCTCCTTATCAAAGCCAGGAAGGGGTGAGTTCAACTACAGAACTTCAAGGAGCAGGAAGGCTCCTGCAGGAGTCTCTGGGTCAGGGCACTGGCTAAGATTGGGGGGGGGGAGACACGAAGTAAATATGAAAACCAATTAAACAAACAAAAAATAAAAATACAGTAAAATAAAATACAGTTTAAAGATCATTTAAACATAACAATTCCAATAAAAATATAGTAAGAAAATAAAAACAAAAATATAAAATAAAATGAAATACATTAAAAATGTAAAAAAAAACCCAAACTGAACACAAAATTGAAAAATAAATATAAAATCCAAATCCAAAATAAACAATATGACTAGGATAAAAACCAAAAAACAAGAGTAAATTAATTACAAAAATAAAAATAGAAAAAGTAAAAATAAATACAAACAAGGGAATAAAATAAACATTTTGGTTTCCTTTAAATGATCTCTTTTTAATTTCATTTCAGGAGATATTTTGAAATTTGACATTTTGTTCCAATTAAAAAATGAATTTCAGAAATACGGCCGTTCCCAGGCAATGGAACTCCCAGCTCCTTTACTCCTCTGCTACTTTATTTTGGTATTTTGCCCAAGTTTCCTTGTAACCAATTAACTGTGGCAGGTTCTGAAAGCGACTCTCTCAAGGCATCGATCCTCCTGTGAGCTAAATTGCTGGCTTACATGCGTTGGGAGATGTGGGCAGCAGATTGGCTTCTGGAAACAAGGGGAAATTTAGGCAATCTTAGAAAAAGTGGTGGAGAAAACAGAATGAGCTACTGCAAGGCCAGTGGCAGATCTGATAGTAAGCAGGATTGTCTGGTCAATTACCCACACTCTTTCCTTAGTGAAAGGGAAACGATGGAGAATATTCTCAACTTGCTGGTGACAGAACAAAAACAGCACCAACAGACCCAGGCACTGCTACTATATCTCCTACTTGGTCATCTACACTACACATGCCTTTCAATGGTATGTAGAATACATGCACAGCTAGCCCTCCTCCCATCGCACCCCCTGCCCACCATGCAGGGTATAAATAGCAGTATAGATGCTGAGGCACTGCTTAGGCAAGCAGAGTAAAGATGCACTTGAAGCCTGTGGGTATGTATCCAGGTATATACACTACACAGTTCTCTACATGTCCAAGCAGTACCTCTCCATCTACACAACTATTTCTAGCAGTGTAATCTCCCACTTGCTTAGAGCCTTCTGTTACAGGGAAAGACTTGGGCAGTGGGGAGACAGTGGGAAAAGGCTCCACCAACTCCATGCCACTGGAGCTTTTCCCCATCTTAGTGAAAGATTCCATCAGTGGACAAAGGCTCTGGCAGGGGGATGCAACATGAAAAGGTTCTAGCAGCTCCCTACCCACCCCTCCTCCCACCAATGCCTTTCATTGACGCATGGAGCTACGCATCACAGTGTGGACTCAGCTTGATTTTCACAGTTGCATGTAGTTACACATATCCTACATGCCACCAATGTGCATGCAATGTCGACCTAGCCACAGAGTCAGCAAAAGCAGCCATAGGCCTAAGATCAGCAACAGGTGCAGTTCTGGAAACACCTTGAGAGGGCTCCAGTGAGCTGGAGAAGATAGTCCAGGCCTGGCCCTAGATCTGTGAAGCTGGGGCCAGAATATGACACTAAGGCCTTCCTCTGCACCTCCAAGTGGTTGGCTCGTGCAAGTACTGAGGCCAAGGCGGTATACTGAGCCATGAGTGGGCAGCAGTCAAGCTCATATCCAGTCTTCAAAACTGCCATTTTAGAAGATTTGGATTGATTACAGAGACATATCATCACCAGTTCTAGGTTGAACCATTTCAGCTGCGAGTATGTCCACATATAGTGACCCACTGATTGCAGAACTTTGCTACCCGTTGGTTGTGTCCAGAGACGAGTTCCAATGACAGAATGATGGATCTGGTTGTCCTGGAACAATTGGTGCAGCTCCTGCCTGCAGGAGTCCAAACCTGGGTAATGCATGTCCAGCCATCATTTGTGGGCCCGGCAGTGGAGAGAGCAGAAGCCAAGGGAGTTGAGTGGCATACCAAGCCAAAAATATCCAACTTGTGAAGGCAAGAATTGGGGATGCACCAACCAGGGGATACAAGGGATAACTATCAAGGAATAGAATCATTCTTAGGAGGTTTGAAGAGCTATCATTCCCAAAATCTAGTGGAAATTCCACCGGGAGCTGCAGAGAAACCCCACTCAAGTGTTTCTGATTCGGGAAAGCAGGGAACATCAGGACAGATTGCCCACAAAGGGGAAGCAACTCTCTGGAGTGGTATTTCAGCTGGGTGGATGGGCTGGGATCCTCAAGCAAGAGCTCATCCCCTAAGCTGAGTGTCAAACCACAAAGGAGGAAGGCTCACTCCAAGAGCTGCTTTGGATGTGGGATTGTAGGACAAATAGTAAAAGGACTGGGATCTCAAAAGTGGATGTTGGCCCTGAATAAAACAGGAAAAGGAAAAGCCCTGCAGACCAAGAGAAAGTCTCCAGAGCAGAGACCTGCATAGTTTAACTGAACCATGACAGGCCCAAGTGTATGAAGAGGGAGAGAGGGGTCCTTTCTTGGAGAAGGGATATGGAGTACAACAGCAGAAAAGTGATGTTGGGGGCAGCTGTGGCAGTGATTTCAGCAGCCTCTACCCAGCCGACTGATCTAGGCATGGACAGGCGCGATCTGGGGAAGATGGTTCCCGTGGCTGATGGAAAAAGGGCTGAAGTCTTTGCACAACTTAGCAGTCTAGAGACTCAGGTGGCAGAGCTCTTGCAAGAGCTGGAAGAAACGTGTTCCCCAAGGAATAAGGTTTGGCACAAGCCATAAATAGAGCACAGGAACTGATCCACTTCCGAGTAAAGGGAGAGAATGGTGAGCAGCAAATCTTGCTGCAGGAGGAACAGCTGATAAAGAGTCACTGCACTGCAGAAAGGAATGAGACGTTGAAGACACTGAAGGCTGAGGTGGCTGTTTTTAAAGGGGGAAAGTCTGCATCCTCGATGAGGTTATGTGTGGTAGAGCTTGCCCTGAGCACCAGAGAAGGCTCTAATAGGGAAGGTATGTCACAAAGTGACTAGCCCCAGCTGTGAGTCAGGTGCTAATGTAAAGACACCTGGTCCTTATAAAGGGCAGCAAGAGCTCAGCTGAGCTAGAGGACTGCAGGAAGGCATCTGCAGGAATTATTGGCTGGGCGCAGTGAGGAAAATGCCCACTGGGGACTAACCCGTGTGGGACAAAGTAACTACTTTCATTGTGGGATTTTGCCTAAGTTTCTGTTTAACCAATAAATTGTCTCCCCCTCCCGAGGCCAGGCCTGAAATAGATTCTGGTGTGACATGGAGCCTTCCTGGGATGTGTTTTAAGGCAGACTCACCCACTTATCTCACACTACC
This sequence comes from Mesoclemmys tuberculata, assembly GCA_007922155.1. Lineage (NCBI taxonomy): Eukaryota > Metazoa > Chordata > Testudines > Chelidae > Mesoclemmys > Mesoclemmys tuberculata. The sequence continues at coordinate 18,212,958 of ML675650.1, forward strand.
CATCCTACCGTGCAAAACTCAGCACCAATCAGCGGCTATTTGACAGGTTGTATACTGGGTCTAGCAAGAGTTAGCCTTGTTAAAATTCCTAACATATATTTAAAAAGTACTCTCTCGCTTGATGTAGCTGCACCAAATGGGCTTAACAAACAAAGCCTTCTGGTGAGCCATGTGTTTGCTGCATGTTCTTGGCTCTTGATAAAAGTTAGGATGGAGAAACTGACTGGTGAAAATACCCTTGGATATCAACACCATATTAACAATTCCCATTTATTGGGCTAGATTCACCGCTATGTTGTAGCTGCTTTGCACTTCTCCAGCAACGCAAACAAAGGTAAATTCAATGTAACAGGCTGCTTAGGCCAGATTTACTGTTGCTTTGTGTCACCAGAGCAGCTAGTGTGTCCTGATGAATATGATCAGTCTTAATTTAAGGTGCAGTTGCTCCCTTATTATATAGCTTGAACGCTATCCTCAAGTCTATCTTAATGTGCAACAGAAAGAGAGACATTTTCAACAGATACACAAACAGTGCAAAATCAAAGAGCTCTTTGATCAGCCCTTGAATGAGGCAGTATGTGTTTTACATTAAGGGTTGAATAACCTTGTGCAAAATGCTGATTTGGGGAGAATTCACAGAGCATTCAAAAGCTTTCATTCTTTTCCCTTGCTTTTGGGGTGTGAGTGGCTGTACCTGGGCATGCATAAAGCACGTAAGGACACTAATTGATGTCTGACACACAATGAACAGCTCTAGATTTTCAAACAAGTAAAATATTTGGAAGTGTTTCTGCTCTTTGACATTCTATATGGGAGGAACTCTTTCGAGCTGAGCCAAGCTTAGCACTAGCTTCCTGAGAGGGAAGCTTTCTTGCTGTCAGTTGCTAAATTTGTTGATTATCGACTCCCCAAGGTCCTAGTCTGAGTCTTGGCTGCATCAGCATACATGATATTCACATAAGTGCAGCCTCTGGATGAAAGACTTCACTGACTGGTTAAGCGTCTGCTTGTGGTGCTTGAACACCATTTGGCAGGCACAGAAGCCTTCATTTACATCATAAGCCTGAGTTCATTTTATTTAGCTCCTAAGAGTGAACTTAAATCCATGAGGAGAATCATTCAGCTATACTCAGAGACAATTCAGAAGATGTCCAAGAGTTTGAAGTGAAAACACAAACTAGTTCAACATTAGAGCAAGCTCAAACCCCTAAGTACTCAGGAATGACAACCTCAGTCAGAAGTGCACAAGTACTCTCCGGCTCATAGATCGTGGGGCCGTTGCCATGGATGAGGGATTCCAGTGATACGGGGGGATGTAAGGTTGACAAAGCAGTAATAGGACAGGGACCTCTCAGACACCTTTAAGTCTCTGTCTACCTGTGAGGCTGGGAAACCTCTTTAATTAAGCTTTTGTAGGCTAGCTGTATCTTTGCTCCTGGCTCGGTCGGGGCCCAGGCAGTTCAGAGGAGGGCAGCAATCCCTCTGTCCTGATAAGGGTCTCTGGCCTTGAGGTCTGGTCTCTCACTTGAAGTTTTCTGTGAGACTTCATGGGCCAGCAGCTGGGTCTGCATAGCGTACTGACTTTATACAATGCATAAACTGAGCAGTTGATCATAAATTGAGGCCCTCTTTTCCTCTCAAGGCTACTTCTCCTCAGCCTTATTCTCCCCCTCTCACCAGGGAAAAGTCCTTGTCTTTTGATTGGTTTAAAAGGTTTCTGTGTCTTTTCTCAGCTTCCATAGGCTACTATCTGAAAAGATGGGGATCTCTTCCTGTGGAAATTGGGGAGAGAAAATAGAACTGGGTTTGATTGGTGGGAAAAGGGCGTATAAGGGGGAGTATATGGGAACTGATGGATTTTTGGGGGGGTAGGGAAGAGTTCCTACAAAGTGAATGTCATAGATCACCATGTGAGATGGAAACATTTTTAAAGGGAACTCCGTGTTATAATTTTGGCAGCATGTTACTACTCAGGATGGGGGAAGCAGGCCAGCCAACCTCACCCCACCCAGAGATATAGAGACTAAACTCCCTTGAAGGATATTAATAACTCCCACTGAAGGCAAAGGCAGTCACTTGTATTTGGGAGGAAGAAGCAAGGTTCTGGAGGGACCCAGATAGAAATCGCCTGCACCCATTCTCATTCTTATCCATATGCCATGCCTTGTGATATTAGAAGTCAAGAGGATGTGTGGTCAAAATCCAAATAAGGCAAATAGCTGGCAAATGAAATATTCAATTTGCCCACCTCCACCCAAGGTCACACAGAATCAGAGAGAGATTGTCTGCCTAAGAATACTTGAAAAGTGTGTGTGTGTGTGCGTGCGTGCATACATGCTGGGAAATTGATTGTTCAAGTTTACTCACCAGTACTGGTAGAAATGAACATTATGGAGGCAAACTGAAAACTGCTCCATTGTTTAACCACAGTCAGCAGTGAAAGTGGCAGCGTGCTATGATGGCTGCTGCGTGCATGCAGTTCTTTGATGTGTCACACAACTAAGTCCACATTTCAAGAGTTAGATGTCTTGAAACAATGTAGAGCGAACAGTGTTAAAGATTAGACTTGCAAATCTCAAAGTACAAGGTGTCACTCTAGTGATGTTAAAACATCCACTTAGAATAACTCACACAGTTACTGTAGCGTATTATAGAGAAGAATCATGAATATGCAATCAGAAAACAGTTTTGGAGCCTGATCACCATCTCTGTCAATTACAGCAGTCACTTTCTTTGATGTTGCCTTGTCATTTTGACAGTGATTATACCTTAACATGATGTATTGCAGATATTACGCTTCAGTTGTTTACAAATAGAACCATATCTTACACTTTCACTATAAGAGTAGGACGTTTTAAGTAAGGAAAACATTCCTCATAATAATTCTTCCACTTAAGTCAGTCATGCATGAGCACAAGAGTCTCAGCTGAGAAAATCATGCTGTGCCACAACTGTATGACACAATCAAACCTAGCAATACCATTATATACCTTAAATGCTAAGTCAATTTTGAGACTTCCAGTAAAGCAACCAGAAACTAATGTGAAGGATTTTTCATATACTAATGTGAGCACCTTGTAAAATAACAAGAGTTTATCAAGATAAACAATTTGTTTTTTAAAGCTATCCATAGCAATATAAAATTTTTGAAACAAAGGTTTTAAGTAAAGGAGGAAATGACCAGTCAGTATGCACGCACGCAAACCCACTCTCTTTCACACATATGTCCATCCGTCCCTTCCCTCCCCCCCACAAAATATCTCTCCTTCTTGAAAGGAGCCAAATAAGTTTTTGGCATGTTCACAAAGGATTAAATATCACAAATAAAAGAGAAACAATCTATTCCTCGCTAATCCTAAAGCAACAGCTAATTAGTTTTTTACTATTTAATGTCACGATTGTATTTGTGCATCTCTATCAGTTTAATTTGTTTGAGATAGGAATTAGAGAGTTAAAAAATGTATATAACTCAGTTGTTAGTAATTATGAATAATTATTAATAATGCTTAAATTTATTATACAGATATTAGCATTATTAATGTGCTCCCATATTCTAGGTAGTTGTAATGGGCTGTTCCTTTCAGAGACCAGGTAGTGTCCCACATCAAGAATCTCACCCAGCTGGATCCAAGTGAAGTAAATATAGAGTGAGTTCTGAGAAAACGTCAATAAATTTGTTGGTACCCCCTTGGTTATGTGTATATATCAGTTGCCTCCATGTCTGATATCAAACTACAGATATTATATTGGTCATGGTCCCAGGCAAAGTCTCCTGCCTCACTTTAGATGAAACCTGCCAGAAGGAGAAATTATATGGCTATTAGGCACTTTCCAGGTCAAGGAACACAGGTTTGAAAACTAACACTTTATTTTGTATTATAGCACAAATTCTGGAGTTGTTGATAGGGTTGTGGTAAGAAAGGCATTTAAGCAGGACTGAAATCCCTCTCTTTTATTTTTTAATGCTAGATTTTAGTGCCCAAACTTCGCACAGTAATTCTTCAGGGAAGAATTAAAATTTCCATGTAATCTTTTAAATAAAATATTTATTAACTTTTGAGGGAAAACACTTTAAAATATTTCCCTTAAGAATTTTGCTTTCATTTCACACATTGTTTTGAATTCTTATTGCTAAACAACCACACAAGAACGTCAGATTTTTTTTCCCAGAAAATTTTGACTTTCAAAAAAAAAGAAAAGATTTTTTTTCAGTGTTTGGCAATCACATGACTAGATGGTAAAGAGTCATTTAATTATGAGAAAAAATTACAAAATATAAAATATATAAAAACTGCCCTACACCACACCCCATCCCAGTAAAAATAGATATCACTTGTACCTAGGCATTTCAGAAAGAATCAGTACGTACAATTCTCATTTCTGAACTAATTATTCCAATGATTAAGTCATCTCTATCATTTTCTCCCACATGGAACCAATTGTATATCCTCAGTACCATTTAATCAACAGCCAATCAGAATGAAGAGCAAATGTTTATTTATTCCCAGATTCCTGCATGCTGTAGTTTATTAAATTCTTACATTCTGACTGAAGTGTTTGTGCCTGGAGGGGAACTTCTGGTTCACTAGGAGGTTTAATGTTCTTGATTTTGCCAGTGTTCATGCTTATTTGTCATGCCACTTTTTTGTGGCAGGGACAATGATTGGATAACCTGCCATCAGCATTATAATTCCCAGCTGAAAAATGTCTAGTCTTAAGTGACAGTGGTGTGGGGATGAAAAATGAATGGGGTAGTAAAAGTCAATCATATACCTCTCTTTGTCTCTTCTCATGTTACTTTTCCTCTCTGTAATTTTGTGCAATATTTAACCTAGTAATAGGTGCTATATAAAAACAAGGTGTTTGCCAATGAAATTGAAAGGAAAGAAATTTAAAACCGAAAAAATGAAATAAATGTTTATGTTGCCTAACTAGCTGGTCAACTTACTACAAGATATTATTGAGGTCAAGAGGATAATAGAAATCAAAGATGTTCATCTATAGGGACATTAAGAATATCCACAGTTCCTTTAGAGGTGAAAATGAGTATAAAACCCTTATGTTTCTGTCCATAAACAAATCACTTACCAAAGGGGATTAGAAGGAAATTTCTCCCATAGCCAGGGTATTCCATAATTGTCTGGTATGGTGGTTTTTGTTCCTTCTTCTGAAGCAGCTGGTATTGGCCAGGGTGGTAAATGGAACCCTAGACTACATGGACCACTGCTCACATCTGGCATGGTAATACCTATATTCCTATGGTAAAATAAAATGATCAGTTTACATAATCTCAGAAAACCTGTATCCATGCAACTGGAACAGAAATGTACTCGTTAGGATCTTTGGATTGGATTCCAAGTTGTAAAAACGTATTGTCCTTTATTCAGGTTTTGAATTTTAACCAAACAAACTGGCTAGCGTATTAAAAATGCACAAGTAGGTAAGACGTGGACAGAGCATTCAGCTGGGATTCAGAAGAACTGGGTGCTATTCCTAGCTCTGCCACTGGCCCTCCTGGCTCTTCGTAGTAAGTCACGTTACAGTTCAGGTTTCCCATCTGTAAAATGGGGAAAGTGATATAGGTTGGGTCTAAACTGACGGCGGCAAATTCACCACTGTCAGATCAATTGCTCTGGATTGACTGAGCGGTCTGATAATTACAAAATATATTCTTTTTTAGAAAAGAAGCATTGAGGTGTGCAATTATCTACATGTGTTTTCTCTATCTTGAGAAATTTGATTCCAATATTATAAAAATAATTAAATATGATCATTATCAATTGAACTAACATAAGTGTTGCCATTATGGTTCAGACTAGAGTCCATCTAGTCCAGTACCCTGTCTTCCACAGTAGCACGCCAGAGCTTCAGGGGAAATGTACAGAACTGGGCAACTGTGGAGTGATTCACGCCTGTTTTCTACTTCTGGCTTCTGGTAGTCAGAGGTTTAGGCTCACCCTAAGCATAAGATTGCGTCCCTGACTGTCTTGGCTAATAGCCATTGATGGATCTATCCTCTGAGCACTTAGCCAGTTCTTTTTTTAACCCAGTTACACATCTGGCCATCACAACATCCCATGGCAATGAGTTCCATAGGTTAGATGTGCATTGTGTGAAAAAGTACTTCCCTCTTGTTTGTTTTAAACCTGCTGCCTACTAATTTCATTGGGTGACCACTGTTTTTTGTATTGTGTGAAAGAGTAAACAACAGATCGCTATCATATCACTCCTTAGTCATCTCTTTTCTAAGATGAAAAGCCCTGATCTTTTCAGTATCTCCTCATAGAGATGCCATTCATATATTAGATTATCTTTGTTGCTCTCCTCTGAACCTTTTCCAGTCCCACTGTGTCCTTTTTGAAAGGAGGCAACCGGAACAGGACACAGTATTCAAGGTGTGGGTGTACCATGGATTTATACAGTGGCATTATGATATTTTCTGTCATATTTTCTATTTTCAGAAGCAGCATTTTCAGGAAGAGCTTTATAGAATTCTGGCTTTGAAAACACTATGTTGCATTATAATGGTCTTTCTAGCAGACTTTCAGGGCCAATTTCCCTCTTTTGGTATCACTCTTTGAAAAGATCTAGAGTAGTCATTCCTTCCCTGGCTAGCTCTGAGGGTTTATACAAAAGTGGGTGGGACTATGAATTTATCTATTTATGAATCTATCTATTCATCTATTTATCTATCCAGCTTCTGATATGCCCAAATCAGTACAGTATGGGAGCTGTTCCTTCTAGCCCACCCCGTTTCAGATACCTAATGCCAACCGAGACCCTAAAATAGAGCAATAATTGCATTATCCCTTCTGCCTTTCTAACAGAATCTTGTGCCAAATACTTCTGAGGATTTAGGCATGATACTACAAGCTAAACTAAACTACCAAAGATATCAACAGTGTCATGATGAAGATGACATTGTGGGCTAGTAATAATGCTCTGTTGTATCATTTGGAAGGTTTGAATTGGATTTCCTGTCTTACTCTAGCTTCCCCAGTAGGTAAGAATTTGCGATAGTGTTAAGATAGCACATCCAGCCCCTGAGAGGGAAAGAAGTCTGTTATATTCATCAGATTACAATGCAGCATTGATAATCTTGAAGAGCACTCACTGCTCAGCTGAAAGGATGAGGCCCTTGATACAAGACCATGAAAATTAGAGGGCTTTTCAGAGCTCCACTGAGGGGGGGGAAGGAATGCACAATAGAACTAAGATCACATATATTATCACATATATAATTAGATAAATAGAATAGATTTAGAATTAGATAAATAGATTATTTGCTTTCCTTTTTAGTGCCACCAGTGCTTTTTGCATTTGCACAGAGCAGCATATTGTACTCTCTGAATGTTCACAAATCATGCACAAGTATTCACATAGACTAAATTCTACATTCAGACGTGGCGATTCACCTCAGAAGGGCTTGTGCAGTCATCCTGCTGGGGAATGCTATCAAGTGGCTTATCTGAACAATCACAGCTAACCAGAAAATTGTTTGTGAATATAGGGTACCATATGGACACAGTTTAACAAAAATCACCATAAATATTCATTGTATACTTTCCAGTAACAAATAAATTAACAGAAACTGAGAACGGCTTGCACACATTCTACAAGTGGGGAAGAGGGCCTGATTCGTCAGATAAATTACTTCTTGAAAATTAATCACTCCACTCTCATTCTTATGGTGAAATCAGGAAAAACACAGGGTGTGTGAAATCTGTTAGAGACAAGAAAAATCTGATTGTTCCAGAGGAAAAACTAACAGCATTAATTTCTGACACATCTAAAAACCTTTCCTCTGGTTCTGCTTCCACTAATGCTCTCTATAGAAGCATGCAGTACCTGCAGTACATCTCTAGCAGTGAAACAAGCAATTAGATTGCAGTCATTAATTCTTGGACTGTTTATCTTCTTGTTTACTCTCCAACAAAATTATTGCTGTTTAATTATACTACAAATAGGTTTTGCCAGCCAATTGTACAGCAGATGTTATTTACTCCCTAAACAACCCTCATAAGACCCATGCTGCACATCTAACAAAACCAAAATGTAGTCTATCAAGCCACATTCACAGGCAACATCCACAGCTGTCCAACAGGTCTTTTAACTATTGTGAACTTATCACAGCCCCTTCCCACTTCAGGATTGGCCAGATTCACATTCATTAATAAGGAACACAGAGTCATTCAGAGCAAAAACATGTTTGTATCCTCAAGGGAAAAAAATTATTTAAAAAAATTAAAACCTTCTGGGCTAGATCTTTAGCTGGTGTAAATGGGCCTAACTTCTTTTAAGTCAATGGAGTTATGTGGATTTACACCAGCTGTGAATCTGATTCTCTAGCTATAAACATCCGCCTTCATGTTCTTTTATTGAAAAAAAACATAGCACGCTCCTTCACGCTCCCCTCCAACTACACCTACCCCACATGCCCCAATATCCAGGAAAACGTTGCAACAGCGGGGAAAACATTCAGGTAGATGCCCACAAGCAGCCCTGGCAGATACCGAAAGAATGTTTATCTTCCCATATTCATTATCATCATAAAAGAACCAAGAACACTTCTACCATAAAGGTGAGAAACTTTTGTCCATTGCAGCATACTTGCAATCAACTTGTTTCTATGCATTGTTTAAACCTTGCTAAAGTTGTGGGGTTGTTTATGGCTTCTGCTGAGATGGAATAAACCTTCAAAGGGAATTGTATCTCTGTCCCATTTGTAGGAGTGTTATTCATGTTGCAGGTATTTTGTTTGTTTGCTTTTAATGAGAGAGGATAAAAATGGTAAAAAAAATTAAAATTCAATAATCAAGGAGGTAAAAATCCCAATTAAATGTAAAATAGATTTCTATAATCCAAATGACTTCAAGTGAAAATGAAATGGAGAAAGAGCCCCAGACAGTTTCTCCTGTTTGTGAATCCTCATACTCCAAACAAGATAACTGTAGGATTGGAAGGAGGTGTGGGTGAGAGCGGCATCTTTATAAATCATTCTAATGAGCTGGTCAATCTGCATCTGTCATCCCTGTGGCTCAGACACTCTATTGCTGTTGCAGCTGCTTCCACAATTGCCTCTTGTATACAGAAGGGCAGATCTTGAGGTCCTTACTCAGTTTTTTACTCAGATAACCTCTCCCTGTCTTCAAGGAGAGTTTCTCCTGAGTGAGGACTGAGTCAATATTGAGAGCTAGATGATACGTCTTTGTGCAGAGCTGAACAAGAAACCCTTTCCCCTGCCTTCTGCAACTGCCTAAATTCATCTAATGAAATTAGTCCTTGCATTCTGTCTTGCCAAGAGAGCAAGCCAAAAAAAAAAAAAAGGGTGTGGGATGGAGATAGGGCTATCATCTTCGCACATCAAGCCACGGAGGAGGGCAGGCACACTGGGGAGGAAAGCAAACTGCTCCCTTCTATTGCATAGGACAGATTGCTTTCCTCCATGCACAAAGAGCAGACTTGTAGCAATTGTATCTCAAACAGGCCCAGTCTCCCTTGTGTTCTTACTGGAAAGGTAGTTTGTTTCTTTTTCTGGGGCTTTTTTTGTTTTTTCCTATCCTTCTAGCGCCAGTGTTGGCGTACCAGGCAGAAACCTGTCTTTTCCATTCCTCTGTCATTTGCTGCTGCTTCCATTTGCTCTATGGTATTGAGATCAACTGTTCTCTTTCTTCTAAGGGCTCTTCTTAAAGTGTCTATTGGTTGCCTTCATTTCCCCACACCAGTTGGTTTCCACTGCACAGCTTTATGTGGAAGTCTGTTATGTGGGAGTTTTGGCATCTCTGAGTATATGCCCCAGATATGTCAAGCACTTCCTTTTGATTCTGGTTGGGGATTTCTTGGGTGGTGGTGAAGTCTTTCCAGCCAATGGCCAGAATCCTACATAGGCACTTATTTTTGAAGGCATCTAGTTTTCTGTCTAAAGTTTTTGTAGGTCTCGAGCTCTCGTACCTATATGTTAGCCCTGAGATGATTACATTTGAATGAAAATTGTCCATTTTGATCTAGTGCTGTATATCTTTGATTTCCATGTTGTTGCGTTTAATACATGCTGTGGGAGCCTTTCCTCTCCTTTATATAATTGCCTTCCTGAGGTCTCCATTGGCTAATATGGTGCTGCCAAGATAGATGAACTGTTTTACTTTCTTGGGTATGTCTTCACTGTCACGGCAAGAAGGATCAATGCAGCAACATCAATTGAGTGGGTCTGTGTTGATCAGAGAGCACTCTCTGGTCAATTCCATTAATCCACCTCCCTGAAACGAGTAAAGCTGTGTCAACAGGAAGGTGTCTCTCGATGCAACTCAGTGAAGATGCTGGGCTACATAAATGTAAATGTAAATGTAAATACATTCATGGGAGATATGCAAGCTATCTCCGATTGAACACCACAGCCAGTGTAGACCAAGCCCTTGATATTTTTGCCTTTTAATGCAATGTTACTTCTTGGTGTCTTGGTTTCAAGAACGTTTGTTTCAGCATAACTAATTTTGAGCCTGCTGTTTTTGCTGTTTGGCCTGCTGTTTTTGCCAAGTTGCCTGCCTGTCTTTTGGAACTTTTCAAGGTTGTCACTCAGTGCAATATCATCAACAAAGTCTAGGTTTTCTGGAGATTTGCCATCTACCCGTGCTGTACCTGTGTCTGTGTTGTTAATACACTTCTTCATTATCCAGTCTATGTCAGTGCCAAAGGTGTAGATAAAATGCAGCCCCATTTCATTCCAGTTTCCACACTGAATCACGTTTTTGTCTGGTTGTTCACTGTTACAGAGCACTTCACATCTCTATATATGGCCATGATTGATGTTGATGATTTTGGTTGGGATTGTGTAGAACTGGAGAATATTCCACAATGTACGTCTGTGCAGGCTGTCAAATGCCTTTTGACAATCAATTAAATTGGTGAAGAGGTGAGTTTACCGATCTGAATATTCTTCTATAATGGTCCCTAGGGTGATTATCTAATCTACACAGGATTTCTTGGTCCTGAATCCAGCCTGTTCTTCTTTAAGCATCCACTGTCTCTTTCATCCTGTGTAGTACCACACAGCAGAAGGTTTTCCCAACAACAGAGAGTAATGTAACTTCTCTCAAGTTGTTACAGTCAGCAAGATCACCTTTTTGTATATTCTGACAATATTCAATATTTCCATTGGTCAGAATGGGTCTCTTTTCCCTTGTACTGAATTGAAAAGCTCTGTCAGTTTGTTAGTATGGTGGTATCAAGTAACTTTGGCATTTCTGCTGTAATTTGATCATCTACTGCCACTTCGTTATTTTTTAACTTTCTGATGGCAGCATTGACTTCTGATATCTTTGATGGATCAATGTTAATGTCAATTCATAAGGTTCATGTTTCATCAAAATTTAGTGTTGAGGTGGGGCTGGGTCTATTGAGACATCTTTGAAATGTTCTGTCCCTCTGTTTTGCTGTTCTTCCTCAGTTGTTGTAATTCATTTTTCATTTTTTGTATTTTATTGGCACATTTTCTGTTTTAAAATGTCCACACAGGGGTTTAATCAGTTTGTAAACAGTTTTGTGGTTTCCTATCATAGCAGCCATTTCAGCTGCAGGATATTCAACATATCATGGTTTATCAATCTTTCCTTCCTTTGCTTTCCACTGATTTGTTTGCTTTGTTACACTCCTCCTTTACGTTTTCCAATAGCTTGTTGATCTTAGCATTCAGGAGTTTTCCTTTCAGTATTTTTCTGTCCTTGATGAGATTCCACATCTCTTGGCTTATCCAATTCTTGCTCTGTTGATGCTGTCATCCAACTGTGACTGCTGCAGCTTGAATCACATTGTCTCTGAACACTGCTCATTTTGATTCACTTCCTCTGCCTCTGGTATGCCTCATACCTCTTCTTTAGTTCAAGCTGAAATTTCTTGCAGAACTTATTTATCTTCAGTTTTATACTGTTGATTTGCCTTCTCACTTTCTGTTTAAAATTGATATTTTTTGTTTTAATTTCATTTTAATAATGCAAAGATCTGCTGCTCAATATGGCATTGCATCTTGGACAGATGACCAGAATCTTGAGCTAATGCAGATGTGATCAGTTTGATTTTTCATTTTGCCACCTAGTGAATTCCATGTTTATTTGTATATGTCTTTATGAGGGGACAGGGTACTTGCAAGAATTATTTTGGACACCAAGAACAATTTAAAATGTCTCAACATTTTGGTTGATTCCCAAACCATTGCTTTTTCCATTCTTTAGTTGCCACATCCAACTTCAGCATCAGAGTCACCCGTCACATCATGTGTAGATATTCTGTCAATTACACTTTGACAAACTCAACTTTATCATCATCACTATGTTCCTCTTTTGCAAATGTATGATTGACATCTTTAGGACTTTGGTTTGGGATTTCATTGATAGATTCCCAGTTGATTGGGGAGGGGTTCCCTCAAAAGATTATAGAGAGCACTACTTCCTCTGAGTATTTCCTATCACTGTGACCCGAGTTAATCAGATGTTTCTTCTCTTGTTTGAAGCACTTCTTATTTGTACCCATCAATCTGTGCTCATTGATGCTCAGCTCCCTCATGTTCTGCAAGATATTTGATACTTGAAACATTGTTCTCATATTCCAATAACCAACTTTGAAGTGTCTTCTTGATGCTAGCATCAACTTCTGGGGGCCCTAGCTTCCAGAGACTGGCTTTCACCTGAAGCCTTCATACAGCACAAGGGGTTGGCAGTGTTCTCTTTTCTACTAGAGTGATACCCTGATTCTATTTCTATAACTGTTGGTCCAGCTCCAGTAACCACCATGCTCTAGCTCTGAGTATAAGCTTCAGGATTTCTCCCAGGATGGTTGGTCTTCTTTCTTTCTTTCATATGACTGTACAAAGCAAGAGTGAATGATGAACTAAGGATCATGGGTTGGCATGTCTTCTGACTAATCAATGTCACCTCTTGTATCCATAAGGGGGACAGGACGACTCAACTTTGTAAATCTCTTTTCCTAAGTAAACCTGATGTGAAAATCTTCATCATCTAAGAGACGCCACTGTGTGTTTATTGATATAAACATACGGTACTTTTCCCAGCGCTAGTCAATGCAGCTGTAGGAGTCTCCTGTCTGAGGCACAAGCATCTGGCTACATTAGTAAAGAGTCTGGCAGTAAAATGTGTCAGTTTATAGCAGAGCTGGGAGACGCTGCCAGCTTTCACTTCTCAAATTGTTTTTCACAGCAAAATGGTGACATTTTGCAAAAGTCTACATGCCACAACCTCTCCCTTAATTTTTTCAGAAGCTGTCATTCTTCCAGATTTTTCTAACATTCACACAAAATTTCACAAATTTTTAAATTAATCAAATAATGGAAACCTCTTGCTCCATAAAATTGAATTGTGTAAAGGAACAGATGCCTTTTCTATTTCTGGAAGTGGCAGTGCAGTGTTAAGTGTTTACTAGTGATAACTGACATTTACATTAGGTATTACTAGCATAATCAGTTCAGACGAATACTACAGCACAATAGCGACATGTCTTCCTCCAGCAATAATAACAATAAATATTTACATATAGCATTTCACACTTTCAAAGAATGATATGCTATTAACTAATGAATTATTCCTCATAATAACCTTTGTAAAGTAGGCATGAATTATTATACCCATTTTACAGATGGGAAAAATGAAGGTACATCTACACTCCTTTCAGCACTGCATAGAATGTATACACTACATGCCTCTCATTACATGTATAAATAACAGTTAAGATGGTAAGGCACTGCTTAGGCAACTAAAGTAAAGACTCTCCTGAATCCTGTGGATATGTACACATGGGTCCGTAGTTGCCTGATCTATTATTCTGTGTTAATTATATTGGTTACCTTTGAATTCCCCTTTAACAGTCTGAGACTTGGTAGGTTCGTGCTCCAAGATCAGGCCCAATATTGTTAGCATTACTGTTTAGCTGAGATCCCTGATATTCATGGTTGTTATCCTTACACTTAGGAAAAAAGCTTTTGAATTTTCAATAGTTTTATTAACACCATTAGTAAAGTAACAAACCCTCCAACCCAGGAAGATAGATGGAGACAATACAGAATGTACATCTGTGCATCCATCTACTCTCACCATCCTTTGCAGAACAACCTAAACTCCCAAGGCACACAGATTGGGATACAACTTTTATAATGTGTTATGTTGATGCCACTATACCTAATGAATATTCAGTAGGGGCTACATCCCCTTTGCATTATTTATAGTTCCTCACTCTACTCATATTAGGAATGGGGATGAGGGCTTCTCCCGTAGTTTACTAGGCTTTTACCTCAAGCTTATCAGTATATCCGGCAGTTAGTTACCAGGACACCTTTGTGGCCAGACAGCTCCTGATGTTCCTAACTTAAAAGATCCCAAGTTGCTTGTACTTACCTGCCAGCAATTTAGTCCTTTCAGCATTCTACCTTATGCTAGCTTATGATCTAAGGTTGCTCCTGGTTAGCTGCTTATGCTAAGGCTTTGGGACCTTATGTCTTGTTTAGCTAAGCTATTGTCTTATTGGCCTTGTAGGCTCATTACATTACTGCCTTAACTTATATCCATGCCTTACCTAGCATATACCTATAGGCTACACAGCAGTATGTACCTATAGGGCTCGCTATGTGTCCAAGCAGTGCCTCGCCATCTATGCTGCTATTTTTAGCAGTGTAGTGTCCCACCGCTGCCCCCTGTGGAAGCCTTCTCCACTGCCTCACCCCTGCCAGAGCCTGTCACTGATGTATGTAGCTACACACCAAAGCATGGACACAGCCTGCTTTTCAAAAAGGCTCGTATTTACACGTATCTCTTGCAGGGGCATGTATGGTATGCAGTGTAGACATAGCCTGTGACACAGGGGCCCAGATCTGCAAAGCTGCCTAACTCCCAGATTGGGGCTTGTGCTGTGATGTCTGCCCCACACTGGCACTGAAGGTGTTAAAAGAGCCCTAGGGAGACTGTGTGGGAAGCAGCAAATAGGAGAGGGGCTGGGAGGACCAGCCAATCACAGCCCAGCAGGCTGTATAAAAGGATCTGCAAGGTGCAGAGCCCTCACTACAGGGAACTCAAGGAGGGAAGGTTGTCTCTCTTGCAGACTGAAGGGACCTGCAGCACCTTGGACAGAGCTACTGCTCCCAGGGACCTGGGCAGCAAGAGGAACTCCTGGCTGGCTGCTGATAGTGGGTAGTTGAAGGCCTTGAGGAAGGGTTAGGGTGGTGAGGAAGTGGCCCACAGTGGCAGAGACAGCAATTTGAGGTGCAGCAAGAGTCTGGGACCTGGAGTAATGGGCAGGCCCACATCCCCCCCACTCACCACTGGGGAAGTGGCAGGACAAGTTACTGCAGTCACCACTGGGGAAGTGGGTGGACTATTGAAGAGCCAAACCTCCCTGGAAGGGGGAGCATGGACAGCAATATGGCTGGAAGGCTGACCTGTGAAGAGGATGCTGTGGTTCCTGACAGCTGCAAGAAGGACTACAAGTGAACTGCAGAGAAAGGTTGATGGTGTGCAGACCACAGACATGAGTGTTGGCCTTGAGCTAATCCCCAGATGACTGGCAGGAGATGCCAGCCTGGCAGTGAGGGGTGCAAACAATTACAGGGCTCCACTGCTGAATTCCCACTCCGCTGCCACCTAACCCTGTAGGCACCTAAACTAACTCTGCTCCTACATTTTTGCTGTAGAAGTTTCCTTGGTGCCTAAGTTTCTGCCTCAGAGCATGCTGCCCCATGCTACATGTCTGGACACCTAGCACCTGCCTATGCTATCTATCGAAGCTAAACTATTCATGGACCAGGGGAAGATGGGTTTTCACTGCCCAAATTATATGTGGGACACTAATCAATAGGCATGCTCAGAGACCATCTCCCAGCTCAGGTCCCATTCAAAATCTGGCCACAGTAAAAGAGGTTATGGTATCCATTTAAGCCAGCAGTTAGTGCATTCAGCTGGGATGTGGGAGACCCAGGTTCAATACACTCTTCTCCCCCAGAGGAAGTAGCGAAAAGATTTGAACAGGGGTCTCCTACCTCTCAGGGAAGTGCTCTAACCACAGAGCTATGGGATAGTCTGATTGCACAATCTCTCCTGTTGAAGTTGCTCCACTGTGGCTAAATAAATAGTCATTAGCAGAGGGATACTGGACCCTACTTTCTGGACTGGGTTTTCTACTTCCCAGGTGGATGCCTAAGGCACCAGGATCAAGAGTCGCTCAGCCTCAGGATCTTCCTCTGGCCCAATGCCTCTTTAAACATATACACAGGGGAGCGGCTTCAACAGGAGAGATTGAGAGCATGTCCCCTAGTACATCCCAGACCTCTGTGGTTTGCACACTCTTCTCAGAAGTTTGGGAGACCTGGGGTCAAATCCTTTCTCCCCTTCAGGCACACGGGGGAAGTAAGGGGGAACTGAACTTGGGTCATCCACAGCCCAGATAATTGCTGGGCTAAAAGATATAAGAGGGCTCCTCCTTTGTGTTGTGGGGAGTGAAGTGCTTGCCTCACTCATTCCCAAGATAACTTGCTTGGCACCAGATTCCTGCAGAGAGGTTCCCAGCTGTGGACTGCAAGCAGGTAGGTGCTATCTTTATGAGGCAGGATTGGCTTTGTTGATCCCATTTTTAGGCACCTTCTCTCCCTCTTCATTGTATAGGGAGTCTAGGCACCTAATTCAGACTTTGTGGACTTCAGTGTCATTTCTGTGAGTTTTTTTCTAAGCCCCTAAAAGTTAGGCACCATGATCCTTGGCCTTGCAACACCTCAGTCCCTTTGTGGATCTGGACCTGCATGACATCCACGGCCAAACATGGCACAAATTGAATTTGGCCAGCATAGCAGGATTAACAAAGGATAATGCAAGCAGAAACTATTGGGACATCAGTTTTCTGTCACATACTGATACCTCCAGGAGCACGTTGCCTCCTGGTATTATGCTGAGGCATTGATTTATTCTTTATTAAGGTTCCAATCTAATTTTTATTGAAGTTTAATAAATAGAGGCCATTTTTTATTTAAAAAGTTAGACAAATTTTCACCAGCTCTACCCCTTGCTTTGGTGTTTTTGGTGTTTGGTTTTTTTATGCCTACCTTGACGCGCCTTCTAGAAGTCGGATTTTCAGAAAACGTTCAGCACCAGCCCTCTGAATATCAGACCCCTCTTAGAGAGTCTCAGATTGAACCCTCTTGCACCCCCAAACTAGAGGCACCTAAGATCACTAGTTACTTCTGAAAAGCTTGGCCTGGGCATGTCAGATTGTACTGTGAATAGGTGGAACATAAACAGCTCAGTGTTCTCTATAGCTGCTTGGCTGCAAGCACACTCGAGGCTTATGAATAGCATAGCTATTTCAGGTTGCAAGAATGGTAGGTTCCTGTATTACTAAAGCCCCTTCCTCTTTGGGTCACCAATTGTAGAGTGACTTTTGAGAGTGCACAGCAATGTGTGTTGTATGTAAGGATACAATACTACTGATAGGAGGGCAAAGACTGTTCACTTGGCTTATTGATGGTTTTTAATTTTTCTTCCCTTTCCTTGCCTATAGCTGCTTCATAATGGCAGTGAGAGCAAAAGATCTTTTGCCATCTCCCTTCTCTCTCTCATTTTTAACCCTCTGATTCAATAGCATTTCCCAGGCAGCCCTTGGAGTCAATGTTCTGGTAGACATCCATAGATTTCAGCACACAATGCCATATTAATTCCTGTTAACAAGAATCATGTTCCTATTCCTAGTGGCTTCCTTTATGCACAATGAGCTGAAAACGTACCGCCTAATGAATGTTCTGTCAGCAGGAGTACCATGTAGGAGCTCCTGTTACGGTCTTTTATGGGGGATCAACAAACAGAATGTTTCCAGTGAGGGTTTTTCTCCCTTATAAAACAACAGTCTTTGGTAGATTTTATTGAGCCTCTAAAAGCAGGAAAACAGCTTGTTCCATGAAAAATGCTTCCTTTTCTGCAGCCAAGAAATCACTGGTCTGATGTTAAGGGCCAGCGATTAGTCTTTCTTCAGCTGAGCAGGTGGCAACTGTTCTGTATTCCAATTCAGCTCCCCAATGTCAGAGCTGTGAATCTGGGTAATAGCTGTGTTTATTCTGTGCCCGTCTTAAAAGTCTACAGAGAAATACTCTTTCTTGTATCTCATTGAAAAAACAGTCTGGCTCAGAAAGACTTACTTCTTGCTTCTTGTCTGTAGTCTATTTCTTGAAGTTTAAGTTAAAGTCAGATATTTGCAGTCTAACTTCATAGGTGATCAAAGCAAATAAAATCTATCTCAGAAAACAAATGGCCTCCTCTGTGTAGGCCAATCATTTTTTTTAAAGTTTCCAGTGAACTGGAGAACTCAGAATGTTACAAGCCACGCACAAAGTCTGTTATCCCCTGACCAGTAGACTGAAGATTAAAGAGTACATTTTTAAAAGCCCCCTTTCTGCAGAAAAAATAAACTGTGGTTGGACATCACAGGTGTTTGCACCTCAAAGTATTTGTTTTGTATTTGCAATCAGGTAATTAAAGATGTAACCTCCCAGTTTTGTAACCTCAATTCAAGTGTGGGTACAAAAATTAAAGTGGGGCCAATTTTGCAGAGGAAATTGTAATCTGTTTTCAAGGATTGGTATTGAAGGTGTCAGAAGGTTATATAAAGCAACAGTGTGGTGGTAGAGGCCAGAATCACTACAAGTATGTTAATTTGGAAGCAGCTGGCAAATATAATAAAAAAAAAGGACAGAGGTGAGGAGATTATTCATTATACAGCACCAAAGGTGTACATAAAACTTTATAGGAAAAGATAAAGACACAGTACTTGATTCTTCATTGATAATAATTTACATTTCTGCAGAGTGAGGTGCTAAGTAGGTGTAAAATGCTGCCAGCTCAGAATGGTGTCATTTCTTACCCATTTTCCATAGGCATAGATGATGTACACAAACTGCCAGGCAGTGGAGAATCAGGCTCAGTGTCTCTGCCCCAATAGTGCCATTGGAATAAAAACATGATTAAAAAACCAATAGACATTCATAGATGAGGAGTGGGAAAATGCAAACTTTGGATATAATTTTCCGAACAAGCCATTTCATGCAGATATTGCACCAGTTTAATTTAAATTGGTTCTTAATCCCGTTTAAATTAAATTGGTGTAAAACCACATATGGGCACTTTATTTTCCAGTTTAAGTGTGGCTTATTTTAATTTATTCTAAACCTGTTCCTGACTAATCTAAGATAACTCAGTGAAAACCAGGTTTGTATTGCTTGGAGTGCCACATAGCCTGTTGCACAGATTTAGCTAAATCAATTTTAAATCTCACCTTTAATTAAACTGTGCAAGTCTGAGTGTAAACAAGGTGCTAGTTGTAGCTTGAATCACTGTACCTGTTTTGTTGTTGGAAAGTTTAAGTATGGGTATTAAAGAAAGAAGCATGTTTCCATGGAAGATTAGAGTTGACAGAATTTGTAGATGTGAATTTTAAGAAAAGATTTTAAGTGATTAAAAGGTGGAAAATAGGTACATGCAATGGAGAAGGCTGTGGCATGCAGGAGGGGCAACACGGAATGAGGAGACAAAGTGATTGTGGGAGAAGGGTAGTAGGGACTTAATCAACTTGGGAAAAGAGCTGACAGGGACAAAGGTGGCTTCATACCATATCCTCCAATCCATCCTATGGCAAGCCAGAGCCATTTTGGCCACCAAGCAAAGCGAGAATACCCTTAGTCCTGGTCTAAAGTCTGCTGACTGATAACAGGCCATTATCAGCTGGGATTTCCAGAGCACAGCCATGATCAGTCCAAGCCCCTCCCCCCCGCGCGAACCGGACCTTTGGTTGCTGAGGTCTGCAAAGATGGATGGTGTAGAACCAGCATATTCTGCTTTTCAACACCCAAGATTCCCACACACTCGGTGAATCCTGACTGGCTGATTAACTCAGCTGATTATCTCTTTGTACTAGTGGAGCAGCACAAGGGGATAGTAGAAGAGGTGAAGAGCTGGCCCCATAACAGCAATTAGGTGGCATAAACTAGTTCATTATGTATGAAAAGTTGTGGAACTCTGAAACCCAAAATAAAACCAGATTAATTTTATGTCTGTGACAGAATCCTTATTACACTTGTAGCAAATGCAGTGCTTTAAGAAGAGTCAAACTGGAAGACTAGGCTAAACCAACAAGCACATCCAGAATGACAAACTCTTAAGCAGCTATAAACATTTATTCTGGCACTGCATCTGCTCCCACACAAGAATATCCCTTCAAAGCAATTTGTTACTCAATAGCATCTTCTGGGAAATATCCCACTTTTGCATTATCACCAGGGCAGCTGCTGCAATAGTAGTAACTATGGGAGCTCCACTAGAGAAAGGATGCTGGTCTTTTACCATTGTGTCATTCAGAGGCTTACCTAGAATCATAGAAATGGAGGGCTGCAAAGGACCTCTAAAATATGATCTAGTATAAATGCCAATGGCCTACCTACTTCAGTACTTCCATCATTGTTCCCAGCCTTGGAGTGGCAAAGCAAGGATGGTGAATATTCTGAAAAATTCCAGCATTTATGGGTCAGCCATATTTCTTTCTGGCTCTGATGCTCGTTGTTCTAATGGGTTGGGGAACAAAGGAACCCCAGCTAGTATAGGTGAATTAAAAGTGGTTTGTTACAGGTGCAGCTATTGTTTTGGGTAACAGGAAATTGTTCCATCATGAATCATAATGCATGTCACTAAAACAACAGAAGCATCCCCAAAATGTTTCATTTATGCTACCTCCTTGTCCTGGATGTTCAAGGTTGACTTATTTTGTACTAGCACAAAGGGTTCTGCCATCCGCCGGAGAGATGCAAAGGGTCTGCAGTGCAGTCAATTCACAGGAGGAATTCTGGCTGACTTGATTCTTCCTGTGAATTACTGGAGACTACATGAGTGAGCAATCACTCTCCGCCACCTTTCAGATGGTACAAGATGCACTGTCCTCTACACATGCTGCTTCCACCCCCTCCCTGCTTTTTCACGTCTCTTTTCAGATGGAGAGCAGGGGCTGCCCCTCCCAATCAATCATGCTGGCATTTGCAAGAAGAAATGGGGAAGTTTTCTACACCCCCTCTTACACACATCTAGGGCTTGGTCACAGTTTTGCCCAAAGCCAGTTAACAAATTGGTTAAAACAAATGAACACTATGAACATTTCAGGCTCTGTCCTAAGCTACAAAAGCTATATGGCAAGAACTCAGAGTTTCAGTGTACTAGATTCATTTATATTTCTCGATAAACACTGTCTCAACTTAGACAACATACCTTATTTTCTATCAATGAAAAAGGTGAGCTGCATCATTTTAAAGTCCAGTAAATGGAGTCTTAAAGATAATATCATTAACACAAGGGATAAAAATATGACATTGGAAACAGTACAAATCAATTCTGCAAACATGTTTGACGAATAACAAGAGGATTAGGAAAAGCCTTTGGAAGGAAAAATGGTCATTCTAGATGTTCAAAGCCTTTAATTACCAACACAGACAAGTGGCCAGATCCACATTCTAGTCAAAGGTACTCAATGGAACAATACCAATTTACATTAGATAGTGACATGGCAAGATCTCCCATTTTATTCTTCATATAGAATCCCTCCTGTTTAACGTGGTAGCCTGGGAAACCATGGTAGCCGGAATCATAACCAGCTATGACTCAGAGTCTGAACCAACACCTACGGAAGTCAATGGGAGCATTTCCAATGACTTCAACGGTCTTGAAATCTCGCCCTAAACTCCATTTCTATACCTATGCATGCACTCTTCATTCAAATCCCACCTGAAATCTCACTCCTTCCAGAGCCTCTCTTTCCCCACCAAATCCTAATCAAAATGCTGTCACCCACTAGTGATACATTGTTGTGTAAAGGTATTCCTAGGATTAAACCATCCTCTGCGTCTCCGGGTGAATTTTGCATCTGATTTATTTTTCAGTATATTTAGTTCCTTACATTGTTTGGTGTAGGAACCAAGACTTCTTGTGCTTTGTATGACACCAAGCTCATTGTCCTCACGTACCTAATTGTAATAATTTCATCCATTACTTAACAGCATTTCCTAGTTACAATCTGGTCTCACTTCCATGAGGTCTAAACTATCTTCCAAGACAGAATGGATCATCTTCTGCTTCACACACTGAACTAGGTCACAGGTGATGGTTCAATTCTACATGACTTTGGGTAAGAGACTTAAATTCACCATGCCTCCAGTCCCTCTCTGTAAAACATAGCTAATATTACTCCCTTTCTCCCATCTTTTCTTTTTTGTTTATCTTGTCCATTTGGATTGTAAAGTCTTTGGGCTGGGCACTGTCTCTTACAATGTTTATGTCTAGCATGATGAGGCCCTAATTTCTTTTGGGGCCTGTAAGATCCCATCCAAAAATAAAAATATAAGGAAGTAAAACTTTTAAACTCTTCTTTCATGGTATTCTTTTTCATGACACATTACATATCTTTATCTCAATCCTGAGAGGTTCCTTTATCTTCCTTGCCTCATATGACACAGCCCCCAAGTTCACTAAAACCCTTAATACAACATACGGAAGCTTGCAGTGCTATCCAACAAGGGCTAGGTCTTGCAAACATGAACAAATTCAGGCTGGAGATTAGAAAAAGGTTCTACTCATCAGAGGGGTGAGGTTCTGAAACAGCCTCCCAATAGGTGTTGTAAGGGGAAAACAACTTAATTAGTTTTATGAGAGAGCTGGACAAATTTTGAGTGCAATTTTGTGACATGATTGATTGCTCAATAGACCTGGGGCTCACTTCCATTTTGTCTAATGTTCTTAAAAGCTCATGCTTCAGAGTTTCAGCTGGCCATGTACAGGGGTCAGGCAGTGGTTTTTCCCTCCAGAGGATTCTGGGAGGGATTTTTTTTTTAAATCGCCTTCCTCTGAAACATCAGGGATGTCTATGATTACAGACAGGACATAGGATGGGGAGAGCCAGGACTTTGAGGTGGCACTGAGATTCTCCGTCCGGTGCTTGGCTGCCTGGTTCTTAGTCCCTGATCATGTGAGCTACTGATTGCCATATGTGGGAACCAGGAAGGAATTTCCGCCACGTAAAATTGGCAGTGACTTGTGGGAAAGAGGGGTTGCCTTCAGTTTATAGATGTGGGTCACTTGCCTGGATTATCTGGATATATCTCTCAACCATTTCCCTGTGGTACGGTGAATCTAAATTCCCTCCTATTTGTTACCTGTGGCATATAATACTTTGTTTTAAGTTTGATTTTCAGGTGTAGTGCAGTGGCATAGCTACAGGGGAGCCTGGGGGAGCCATGGCCCATCCACTTGAAAGGAGGCCCACCCAAACTCTTCATAAGCTACCTTGGCAACTGGAGTTCTCAGCTGGTGGCTTCTGAACTTCCTGGCTGCTTCCAGTCATGTAGCCAGAAGCAGGAAGTTCAGGAAGCGACCAGCCAACAATCACTAAGCTGCCCAACGCTCCAGTTGCCAAGGAAGCTTAAGTGCAGTGTCAGCAGTGGCTTAGCCAAATGCTCCGCTTAAGCTACCTTGGCAACTGGGCTGTCAGGCAGCTTAGTTTCTTGACTGGTCACTTCCTGAACTTTTCAGCCAGCCCATCCATGTCAGTCACAGGCCTTGCCAAAAAAGTCACTTCTGGCTGTGCCCCTAGTGTAGGGTGCAGGATCTCGTGGGTATTGATGACCTGTGATATATAGGAGGTCAACCTAGATGATCTGGTGACCCCTTCTGACCTTAAACTCTGACTGTGACTCTGAGTCCTAATTTCTTTTCTTGACTGTAATAAAAATATCTTTAATCTAAGTTCATTTATATTACTACTTTAATGCAATTATATGATTGGAAAATTTATATACAAATAAAAATATGTACATCAAACTGTTAATCTCAATTTACTTATGGTAATTTTTAAATAATTAACACAATTAGCTTTTTAAATCAATTTATTTACTATTCTTACCCCTTCTTCTCCCCAACCCTCTCCTCAGCAATAGCTAACCATTCATTTTTTACTTTTTAAAATGATGTAATTGGATTTTCTGGTCACTTCCATAAACTTATTGTGAGCTTATCTTTCACTTTTGCATATATTATGACATTTCATTTCAGCTCTACTTTTATTTTGTCATCTCTGGTAGCACCCATGATATGCTAGGTGCCCTACAAATGCAAAAGTGTTTTGTTCTAAAGAGCTTACAGTCTGACACACATGCAAAACAGAAAGGAAAGCGGTACGACAGCCAAGAAAAATGGACTGAATAATGATTGGCCACAACTTGATAATACACTTGAAATAATTCCCAACTAATATTACTAGAGAAACAGATAATCTCCATTTGTCCTCCAACCTGCCATTATAAATCAGCAAATATCCTCTAGGTAACATGACCTTGGAAGGACTTGAATTCTCAGGGCCTGATCCAAAACCCATTGGATTCCACTGGGAAAAATGTTACCAGTTTCTGTGGGCTTTTTATCAGATCCCAAGAGGATAGCTGCTTTGTGGAGTAGTTCAGGAAGTTGAATAAGTAGCTGTGAGAAATAGTTGTGAAAGGAGCGGATAAAAGTGCATTGAGCTGGCATTACTGGCAGAGCAGAGGAGATGGAGGCATTGGAGGACAATACAAAAAAATAAGGCAGATAAGTAGGGCAAGGACAAGACAAAGACAAGAAGCTTGGACTTAATATCTCTGAAGAAATAGGAGCCTGTGGAGGGTTGAGAGTGACAGAGTCAGAATTTAAGCCAAGAAGAGACCATCAGGATCACAAGTCTGACCTCCTGTATATCATAGGCCACCAAGACCAACCACACTAAATCCAACGACCTGGCCAGAATGCTCAGAAAGGAAGATAATCTTGGTAGCTGTGTTTTTTATGAAGGCACTGGAGTGGGGAGATGTGCCTGCCAGGGAAACCAGAGAAGAGGAAGTTACAGTAATCAAGACAGGAGATGAGGGCCTGGATAATATTTTTAACTGTGTGGAGAGAAATAAAAGGATGCGCCTGGGAAATGTTTGGATGAAGAAACAGGATTTGAATATGGCTTAGCATGAGGAGGAAAGAGATGAGTCAAAGCTGGCAAGGGTCATGCTGTTAACCATGACCAAGATTGGAAGACGGAGGAGGGTGAGAGAAGAAAGATAAGGAGTTCAATTTGGGCCATATTAAATTTTAGTGATACCAAGAAAGACATTCAGGAAAAGATTTCAGAGAAACTGGCTTATGTGTAGGGTTGGGTGGACAGTCAGGAACAAGCAAGTAGGTTTGTGAGGTGATGGCTGAAGCCCTATGAACAGATATCTTCACCCACTGGACCACAGCGACAGCTCTGAAGTATTCCTATGAAAGATGTAATAGGCAGATCTGTTGAAAGACACACTGATTACTAGATACTGTAGTTGCTTGGAATACATAAGAGATTTTTCTTCTAAGGGAGTAAATATTTAACGGTCACCTTAACTGATAATTATTAATCTTATGCACATGAGGCTAAGTAATTTGAGTAAGCAAATGAAATCACATTCTTTGTTTGCTGTTCACACAGGAATTTCCTAATCTATATTTATTTAGCAATCCCCACTGGAGCCAACTGTGGAAGTTTTAAGTTATTCCATGTTATTGAGAAACAAATAGAAAACACTTTTCCATTTACTTATATCTACTGTATAATTTACTCCTCTCTTTTGTGGTCTACTTACCATAATATTTCAGTTATGCTCAGCTGCAGAAATATATTGAAAGTGTTTCAGTAGAAAGCTAAAATAACCTAAACTGTACCCTAATCCTGTCTGGCTATCTGAACCAGCAATAATGTAGTCACACCATATTGGATACCAAAGGTAGATCAGCAGGATATGCAGCATTCATTTTAACTTGTCATTTCAACAGACAAACCGTTGTGCACCTAACTTCAAAAGTTACTAGAGCTAACTGGAACATTTTCAACAACACTTCATTTACTTAAAGGCAAAATGTTTCTGATGAAGTTGGGAGGGAGTAGGTGAGAGAGAAAGATTCTCATACTCATAGACTCATAGGTCAGAAGGGACCAATATGATCATCTAGTCTGACCTCCTGCACAAGGCAGGCCACAAAACCCTACCCATACACATTTATAACAACCCCGAACCCATGACTGAGTTATTGAAATCCTCAAAAGTGAGATTTGAAGACCTCAGCTAAACCCCGAGCATGTGGGCAAGACTCACCAGCCAACACCCAAAAAAGAATTCTCTGCAGTAACTCAGTTCCCATCCCATCAACATTCCCACAGACCACTGAGCAGATTTATCTACCGATAATCCAAATCAATTGCTCAAATTAAACTCTATGTAATCTGGTGGTTAGGGCGCTGTCCTGGGATTTGGGCATACCTCAAGAGAAACTGGGGAGTCTAGTACATAAAGTTCACTGTGGCCCCATCCTCTCCCATTTCACTTTATTTACATAGATGTTACACACGTTTTGGGGACCATCCTGAGCTTGAGGGCCTGTAACAGTTGTCATCCTGTTCTTTCCTTCGGCTCTGGGTATAGGAGACCCAGGTTCCAGTCCTGTTATCTCAGAGTGATCTGGGATAAAAAACTCTGCTCTGACTCATGCAGAGCAGAGACTTTCCCACATCACTCCCACCCACACATACCAATTCAAAAAGCTCAGGGTTTGATCCAAAAATGGATATTTTTGACAAAATTCTATTTTCACACAAATGTTTGAAAGGTAAGGTTTTCATTCCAATGTGGGAGAAAGACGAAATTTCAAAACCTTGAAAGTTGCTGTGAAATAGAATTGTAGTCAGCTCTGCACATAAATTTTGGTGCCTTACAAAAAAAAAATCAAACAATTCAACATCCCTAATCACTCTTGGAAATTTAGTCAACTGTTTCTGCTTGGAGAAAAGCTCACCTTCTTGGAAGCTTTGAAGATGTTATGCACGAATGTATTAATGCCTGAAGGTCAATATAGTTTCATTCAGAGAACATGACTGCTTTAAAAGAATCCCACATACAACTCACCAGCCAGCCAACTTGCCAGCCATGCTAATAAACGTACTGGGTACATCCAACTGTAGATGGACCCAAGCTGCAAAATACAGACGTTATGGAGCAAGGGTCCCTGAAGTTCAAGCCATCCTTTTCTAGTTCTGTAGTTCCACAGGCTATAAAGCTGCTTGTGGAAAAAAACCAGCAGTTTAAAAAGTGATCCATGTTTTTACTTACGAACCTACTAATTACCTTGCTATTCAGGCAATGCTATCACTTTGAGGAAAACGTCACAGCAAAGCAGGGTAGAGGCCATTAAGTGTTGCTAATAGAAATCACTTATTTCAGTCCCCAAAATACATCCAACATTTCCTGAAATGCTAAATATTTAATGCACTTTTAAACTTACACGATAGAAGTAGCTGCCCCCTGCCCTCATTATATCATGCAACACAATGGGAATCATTAAGTGGCAATGACTACTTTGTTGCATACATTCAAGGATCTCTGAGGTGTCAATTAGTCACCAAGATGCTATTCTGGGAGAAGGAATCACTGAGCAATATTCTGGGTAAGCCTATGCAAAGGACGTTGGAGATGAAAACTATATCAAAAGTAGAAGTGGGGGAAAAACACCTCATATCTTCAATTGTGCAGACACCATGAAATAAACTGAGATTGTGGAGGGAATGTGCTAGCAAAACTCTGAGTCATTGTATCTAACTCAGGAAAAAAATGGGATATTTTTCAGCTGTTATTCAGAACAGATAAAATTTGAAATTAGTTTCATGGAATGTGCTTGACTAAGATGCTGGGAAGTGCTGCAATGGAAAAATGTATGTCTATACATTCACGTTCTTCTCAACAGAGCAGGAAGGCAAAGAAAAAGGAGAATAAATATTGGCTGAGTAAAGCACTTGCTGGATTTCCTGGGAGCACACATTCTTTAAAAATACGTAAGCAGCAAATTGCAATGGACCCAACCCTCCCTTCTTTGTGTTTGAATACAAATCATGAAAAAAAAAAAAAAAAAAAAAAAAAACAATAACATAGCAGTGACTAATAGTTATGCAGTTTCTTATAACCTCATCATAGAAGTTAAGGTACTTACATACCTAGGCATTTGGCAGATGATTCATTAAGCAAACCACAGGAAGGTTGTTACTACCTGTACTCACGTCTTAGAGAGGATTGGCAGAATGCTCGATCTTTTGTGCTTATCATGATGCCATCAGAACGCCTTGATGTGCATGCATAACATAGCTCACCGTAGCATGGCAAATACTGCCTAGTATTACCTGGCCACATTGAGGTGTGCGTCTGGTATAATGGCTTAGAGGTGGCATCTCTGCTCTTTGCAGATGATATTGTCCTTCTTGCTTCTTCAGACTGATCTCCAAAGCACACTTCAATGCTTTGCTGCCAGAATGAGAATCAGCACCTCCAAATCAGAGGTCGTGGTTCTTTCCTGGAAGAAAGTGGAGTGTTCTCTCCAAGTGAAGGGGGAGCAGGTGCCCTTAGTGGAAGAGTTTAAGTATGCATGGGCCTTGTTCATGAGTGATGGTAAGCGGGAGATTGACTAGTGGATTAGTGCAGCAGTAGCAATGCGGGCACAGTGCTGATCAGTGAAGTGAAGTGGTAGCTAAGTTTTCAGATTTATGAGTTTATGTCCCAGTCCTCATCTCTGGTCATGAACTTTGATTAATGAGTGAGAGGACGAGATCGCGTGTACAAGCAACAGAGATGAGGTTTCTCTGCAGGATGGCTGGACTAACTCTCTGAGATAGGGTGAGGGGCTTGGCTATTCAGGAGAGCTACAGAGAAGAGCTGCTGCTACTCTGGATTGAGAGGAGTCAGCTGAGGTGGTTTGAGCACCTGATAAGGATGCCCCCTGCTAAGCTTCCTTTGGAATGGTCCCACTGGGAGGAGGCCCCCCAAGACCAACCCAGGACATGCTGGAGGAATTATATCTCCTGGCTGGCCTGGGAATTCCCCAGAAAGAGCTGGAACCTGTTGCGGAGGAAAAGGAGGTCTGGTCCCCCTACTTTCCATGCTGCCACCGCAACCCTCACCAGGAAAAGTGGCATAAGAAGAGGAGGTTCCGTTTGGCTAAACTTCTAAATATTTGTTCATCCAAACACCACATCTGTGGAAGACTTCCTATCTTGCCACACAACCCACCCTTAACTGGCCCTGAATCTCTCCTTATCTGCAGTTTTCTTCTTGAGGGAAGGCTAATTAAGCCAACTCATGTGCAGCAAAAAGCCTACCTCCTGCTAATGAAGATGAATCACAAGCATAACTCTGACCCAGAAGACCTGACACTACAGATAAGAAGTGCTGATAGGGATAATGGCAGATGGGGAGCGACTGTATCTCACCCATCTTCCATGAAGATGGAATCTTGCCAAAGCCCTTCTTTTACCCTTTCACAACAATGATAAGATTCACTGATGAATTTTTCTCATTAACCTGAAAAGAGAAAGGAACTGAGTGGCCAAGTGGCCAAGAGAGTTTTGACTGAGGGAGAGATGTGAAAAGGCAGTATAGGAGGTGTCCAGGAAGTTGGAGTTGATGCAGTGAAGCCAAGAACTGGTTTTTCACCCTGAATTAGACTCTAATTTGCAGGGAGTGCTTTGATCTGAAAGACCACCCCAACTTGAGCACTTATGAAAATTCCACCTTTAATATTGTTTAATAGAAGTTACTGTAAATGCCTGTAGAATTTTAAAAGAGATATCACCCTATATTAAGCTATTGTATAGATTTTATAACAGCGGTGATATTACATTCCATGGGCTGGTTCAAAAAACCTACAGAAAGAACATAAAATCCAGAAAATATAAAACTAAATTTGACAGGACTTGAATAAGGAGAAAGTTTTGCAAACTGGAATTTATATAATTTAATGTATATAAACTGCCCTCATAAGAAGTTTCAATAAGTACTTTTAAGAATGGTAGCTTTTCAATAAGTTTGATGAGACTAGACTTAAAATTGCACTGCTTTCCAAATAACCCGCTATTGTACGATTATCAAGTTTTCCTATTCTGTCCAAAAACGTCTCTCTACAGTTATGTAGCACCATTTTCCATAAGAGCTATCCTGGAGTCAGGGAAGCTGCAAGACAGTGACAGAGAAAATTGCATGGTTTCCACTTCACCAGGCCTAGAGATGAAAGCTAAATATTGTTTTTGTGTATAGTCATGTATAAACTTATAATCACGGAATGCATTCTGCCCAAATATTGTTATATCTTGACATTAATGTTGTCTGTAATATCCATCCTTAAATACTAGGAAGCTGTAGAGTTGTAGTAAAAGTAAAGGCACCAAACTTGTAAGAATATTTTGAGAAGGAGAGGCTGACTGAAAACTAAACCTCCCTTTGGCTATTATTGTCCTGATTATCCTCTCATTTATGCCAGAGTAAAGTGGGAGTAATTCCACTGAAATAAATGGTGTTACAGCAGCTCTACAAGATTATCCAGATGTCATCAGTATTATGGTGGTAAATTTCAAAGGAAGATTGGTCATGATAATATCCTTGAATATCAAGCACAACCTGAATCAATCTCTAGCTAGGTCCCTGAAGTAGTCCAGCTGGATATGCAGTTTATGACCATCACTGGTGATCTTATCATGGTCACCAAAAGCTTCAGCACCACATCATCAATGGCTATGTAAAGACATTCCGGGATCAGCATGCTTCGTAATTTGTTGGACTTCCATCCTCATATGGTCATACAAATAAAGCCACCAAAACCGAAGCAATGCTGATGGAGGTGTTTGCTAGGTTCAGCTTAGAATACTGTCATTTTATCCTGCCATTTGATATGGATCAGCTCATGAAAGAATCAAAAAAGCATCAAACTGCTGCTCTTCGATGTTCCTCGGTGCCCATGTTTCACCACCATACAACAGAGCTGGTATAGCCATGGTTCTATAGATTTGCAGCTCAATAGCAAGCTTGATATGACATCATCTCCAAAGAGGTCACCGAAGGGCTCAAAATATGGCAACACCTGCTTCTAAACAAGTGTCCACATATTTCATGAAATTATTATTTCTGTGCACAGGGACGCTCTGAGAATCTTTTATGCGTAACTCCAGGAAGCTTTCATGCAGGTACTCTGCAATCTTTTGGAGAAGGTTTCTTGGGAAGGCAGCCTTATTTCATCCACTATTATAGGGCACTTTCCCCAGCCACTCTTATTAATTGTGCAGACATCATCATGGAACGTAGCATAGCAGCATAAGCATAAGCCAGATGCTTGCAGCAAATCCTCCCTTTCTGCCTCTGTGACCCTCAGCAGGCGGGTATCATTCATGTTTACCTAGGGAAGATGGCACACATTTACAATAGGTGACCAGGAAAGTTTTTTTGCACAGCCAGGGATGTTTTCTTGGTTCAGCACACCACAAGTCCCTAAGCAGGACGTTGTTGCTATGGCCCTTGGTTAACCTGTACCCACCCCTCACCCTTTCTTCCACCTGTTAAAATCCTGATCAATTGGGAACCCCAAGTCCATGCTTCTCTAGGGAGCATGGACTTAAGCAGCATGGGCCCCAGGGATTTCACTAACACTGCTCCCACGGTGGATCTACCAACTCCAAATTGATTCTCAGGGGAGTATTCATGCAATTCAGGTCTGGGGAGAGCACTCCACAAAGTTCCAAGAAAGTGACCTTTTGCATTTGAAAGTTCTGCAGCCACTGCTCATCATCCCACACCTTCATAACAATGCGATCCCACCAGTCACTGCTTGTTTCCTGGGACCAGAGGCGGCTCTCCACTGACTGCAGGTTGTGCACGACAGCCTGCAGAAAATGGGAATGGTTTCGTTCGATGGCTTGAGCAAGGAAGCCTCCGTTACACACAATTTTCATGCTGCGGCTTCTGTCTCACCCCTGAAAATATTGCAGAATAAATTGTGAGCATCACAATACCTCACAACAATAGTGCAAAGCTGAGTTGGCACCATTCCTCTCAGGCAATGGTGTGCATGTGGCAGAGACTGAAGAGTTTGAAAAAAAAAAAAAGGGTGCGAAAAGGAGATCGTCTGTTTGTTTTGGACTGGGTCAAGAATAGGGGGAGAAGTAAGATGCAGCATGGGAGGAGGACAACCTTCCCAAAAGCCTCTGCAGCTAGTTACACTGTGAGGTAGCTACCCACAGGTCACGCCTTTGATTGTTGACCCAAGCACAGCTAGTGGGGACCCAATTCCATGGCACAACGAGCGTGGTTTGAGCACTCTCCTCCGACTTCTAAAATTCAGCGGGCGAAAGTCGATTTAAAAATAAAGTGACTTCACTCTGCAGTGTGTTCTTGGGATTCTTTTGCTGCCACAGCTCTGTACTCGGCCTGGGCTTCTGATCCAGCCACCAGTACACTAGGCTTCCAGTGGTCATCTTCTCTAAGCCCTGTCCTGCACTCCTACCCGAATCTAATTTGCCTTCTAGGATTCATGTATTTTTAAGGCTAGAAGGGACCGTAACATTCAAGTCAGTTCTCCAGCACAGGAATTTCATCAAGTGATTACTGCATTATATACAGCGCCACAGTGGTACAACTCCAGAGGGGTGTCTGGGCCGACCCAATGCGTACCGCTAGGGGAAAAAGCCTTCCGACAACTGTGTACACGGTGCGCACACACCTGCTTGGAATGGACATGAGCAACACATTTCTAAGAACAACAGTTATGAAAAGCTAGCAATAAAAACATGGTTCCCTATCACAAGACAGGCTTAAAAGAATTGCACATCAGTGAGGTACTGCACATTTCCCTTTTCCTTGCATCCATTTCTTTTTATTGTTTGGAACAGAATAAAGAATGAATATTAAGCAATACAATGCTAACTACTTCGTTATAGCTTCAGAAGCCTCTATATTTCCTGTGTCTTATGACCATATATTTAGACTGATTTGAATGCAATTCTCCACCAGCACACAGCATGCTTAAAATAAATAAATAAATAAATAAAAAACCAACCTGTATCAGTTGTTCCCAGTGCTATCCTTAAATTTTGGTCTGTGTATTATTGTCCAGCAAGTTCTAATCTAAAGCACCGAGGCCCGATAGCAGGGGCAGTGACTTTGGCCAGAAAAAAATAAATGGTTTAAGGAGATTTCTGAAAAGACACCAAAAAAAAAAAAAAGAAAAATTGAAGTCTTTAATTACAACCAAGAACAGAAGTTCACATTTATATCTGATCCCAGTCCCCACACCATGCTACTGGGTCAATACTGCCTCAGACAGAGGATAACAGTTAGTCACATATGCATATATTTTCTAACTACTTAATACTACTATTAGTTAGCTACTTCTTAGCTCTTACACAGCACTGTTCATCCATAGCACTATCCAAAGGAGGGTAACTCTAAACCATTTTACTGAGACAGAGCAGTGAATCACCTTGCCCAGGTCACCCAGCAGCTTGTTCTGAGAGCAAGAATAAAGTCCCCAGACTCCTTGTCTGGAGTCCTATTCACTCAACTATGCTGTCTCTCCCAAAGGTCCTCTGTATTTTGTGTATAGGAAACAAAAGGACAGTTTCCAACATTACAGGTCCCTAATGACAGTGAGCCAAATTCTGCCTCCACTTGTGTCTCATGCAATCCCACTGATACCAATAGGGCTGCACGGGGAATATATGTGAGGACAAAAATTCTGCTCACTTAATCATTACCGCTGTCCTGCTCCACATGCTTCTCCCTCCCTTGCAGCCAGACTGCTTCCTCTGCTTCAGGCACAGGAAGTGAGATCAGATATAATTAAATAGCAACCGGTGAGTTATTCTGCTTTCAGTTACATTAATGCATTACCATTAACTTTGGTGGGGTCACAGTGGTATAAGCAGGCAGAACTTGGGCCTGTGTTTTTCACAGTATCTTTTATGCTTGTTGAGACTAGATGACCCTTGTGGTCCCTTATAACCCTATGGATCTATGATTCTATGTACCTTTTCCATTTTGTCACTATCCCCTATTCTCTGAGACATATTGATTTGAAACCATGCGTATCAGGAGTGGACTGTAGCAAACTTTTTATTATATTGTGGTTTTAAATGGTCACTTTAATAAATAGGAGAACCAAAAATAAAGCACACAAGGGCTGGGGACCTACAAATGCTGTAATTTAAACAATGGTTTTTAAAGTAACCAAACCAAAGGACTATATTTTTTTAAAATGCATCTCTCCCAGAAAATGAAGCATGAAAAGATAAATCAGAGAGAGATCAAGCAGGTGTTTTCAAGAAAGTCCCTTGGGCAGATGAAATGCAACAAGAGCAGGTACAGATAAAGTACTAAAGAAAGTTGGTAAATGTAAATGGGAAGGGTCATGCTGTCCAACGCGAGGGATGGTCTGACTCATTAACCACTCCATTAATTACCTCCCTCAGTGCTGCTGCAGAACCTTGCACTGCTAACTTCAGTACCAGTTAAAGGTTCTCTGATATGGAAAGGAGCAGGCAGAAGCTCTCTAACACATTAACTAATGCATATTTTAAAGTCTAAAATACTAAGGAGAGATAAACTTTATAATCCTCAAGTTACTGAGAAAATTATTTTAAAACCTTGTACTCAGAGTCTCTGATTTTCACAGGGAAGGAAACATTCCATGCAAGAGATGTCACCCACAGTATACCTTGGTGACTCATGGAGTAAGGCACATAGTACATTTTTGCTCACCTTAATTAAACCGTCATAGATTTAGAAGAAATAAAGAACTCAGAATTAACAGTCTGTCACAGACGTTGTGATGTGACTTATGAGACTTCTTAGACTTACTTTTGTCATTGTACCCGCAACAAACTAAGAAATGATCCCCAAAGATCTTTTTAACCAGAGACAGAGGAAGAAATCAGAACATTGAATCTGAACCCTTTTGAATTAATTGAGGGTTGAGGGAATTCAAATCCACCCCTATTAGTTTTGTTTCTAGGTTGAATCCAAAAATCACAAAAAGGACCTGTTCTCCAATTCCAGTTCAAATGCAGCAAAAATCTTGAGAGCAGCTGATCTCAAGCAGTTTAGGTCATTTACAGAGAGAAAAATCAGACGAACAATTTATGAGGTTTTGGCACTGTGAATCCTAATTTGGCCCTGACACTGAACTCCAAACTCTAGCCTAAATCAAACAGCAACTCCTCAGTTCATTCCAGATTTAAATTTTTCTAGAAAATATACTGTTTGATTCGTATAAGAGTTTATATACAATGAGAACTGAACCTTCACCCCCAAACTCCAAACACACACAAGATGAATTCGTTTGAAGGATTGCAAATGTTTGGATAAATATTTTCTTCTATTTTGCACAGCTGTTTTGCACCCATGCTCTGGTCCAGTACAGAAAGCAAAAGTACTGGAATATTATGATAAGTTATTTTCCTGGTGTTGCTGGACTAAGCAGAAGCAGGAAATACTTAAAATCTCACATGAAAATCTAGATTCATAAAATTTTCAATCCAATTCTGCAGACTAAAAAAAATTCCTATCATATCTGGTTAAAACCTTCAAAAACATTGTCATCCTTGATGTCTTTGCCAGGGGAGAAAAAAAAGTGCACCAATACAATCATATACTCTGTCTATGAAAAATAATAGGAGTGATAAAAAGCACTGACTAGGACTTCATATTAAAGATGCTGAATGACAACATGTCAGCACTGATGAAGATCGTTCAGCAGTCTAATGAAACTCCTACAAAATGAGAAATGCTGTTAAAAATTCGTTCTACCAAATACGCAACACAAGATGGTAGTATAGATAGCGTCGATCATAAAGAGGTATGAAATTTCTCCTCTATAACATGAGGCACTTTACTACACATTTATTAGGTCACCACTAAAAACCAATTACCATCTATTTCACATGAGTTCAATCCATGAAAGCTCTTGGATTGACAACCTTCAAAACTTAAAGCCCCTACTTATCCACAGAGCAGGAACAGCAGCTGTTCACATTTCCCCACCAGTGTGACCTGGCTTCTCAACACTATGGGTAGGTGAGCATTGCAGAACAGGGTTGAGGTATACTAGTGGAGTAAGAGGAGGAAGATGCTATCACTACTCATTCCATATACCTGCCTTAGAATAAATAGATGACTTCAGTCTCCTGGGCTGTTAACCCACCACTTTCGTAAGTGCAAAATTCACTTTAAATTAAATGCAAAACACAACACTAACACCACTCAGGGAGCTCAGCCCAACTACTGTGAATAGAATCCAAACTAGCCAGTTAAACAATTGACTTTCATTTATTTGTGATCCACAGAGAATAGCAAAACAGACCTTACCTTCTAGACTATATTTTTGAGGAAGAGGAGGGACTTATATTCCCAGACTCTTCTTATGTGATGCATATGCAAATAAATACTCATTCTCTTACATACCTGTACCCACTCCGGGGCTCATTATGTTCTTACAGCTTAAATTTCCAAAACATAGCCAGCTCAGAGCATGTGGGGCTGAGGGAATGCCGTGAAGCAGCATGAACTAAAGATGGCTCAAGTTTTGTTAAGCACCATCTTTCAGAACAACAGAATTGCTGACACACAATTTTGTGGAGTTGGGGTTTGGCCTCCATTTTCATGATGCCACAGGAAAAAATATATCTGGAACTGGCATGTTACAGCATCAAAAATGATCATCTGTTGACATAGAGAGTCTGTTTTAGGAAACTCCCTTTTCAGCAGCAATAGTTACAGCATTGACATTACATCACACACTATTTGAACATACCTATGCATACGCTTGCATTCTGGAGCTGGCAGTCTCTATTGTCCCATTTCTATTTATATGACTCTTTATTGCTATTTTGCGATGGTGAATTGTTCTTGGGCAATTTTCACCACGGTACCAGCTGCTAGCATCTTACTGAAGCGGTTTTCTCATGGATTGTATGCTGTTATTGTTTTCCACCACTGTCCCTTAGCAATCAGTAATCCTGTACAAAAACAAAAAACAAAAAAAAAAACGCATGACAGTGCAATTAACTTCTGTCAATAGTATAAATTTAGGCTTATTAAAACAAGGATTATTAGTTCTTCCTGGGGTAATCAAAAAAGTACAATAAGATACAGCCGTGTAATTTAGTGGGTGATCATTAAAACTCACAAAAAGCAATGAAGAAATGGAGCATGAAAATACAATAAATTGAGATGCTTCAGTCATATTTTAGGATGCTGGAATTCTTGCATTAATTTTAAAGCCAGCCAATGCAACAACTCTGATGATCAGAACCTCTTGCAATAGGAGATTCTATTGCCCACACAGCTGGCTTTGTCAATGAACAGTAAGTGTCTGTTTTATGTTTGAATTCCTTCTTTTCATAAGTTCATCGATGTTAAGGTCAAAGGGGATCATCATCATCATCATCATCTAGGCTCATGTCCTGCACAAGACGAAGAGCCTCACTTGCTAATTTTTACATCAAGCCCATAACATCCATGGCCGTTTTCATTTCCCTGAAAGTAACATATGGGAATAAATAATAATAAAATGTGGTTCTGGAGCACTGGCAAAAAAAAGTGTCATTGGAATGATTTTCAGGGGGAAAATACCCTTGTCACAAAACCAAATTATTTGTTTGTTTGTTCATTTGTTTTTGCAAGAAGTGACTACTCCCTGGCTGCCTGCCTGGAAGGCTTTTGTAAGTTTCACTTTGTTCCAATGAAATGGGCAAAAGCTTTCCTGGAGGGCTGTTAAGCTAAGCACCTTGACACCCTGACTACCACCTCGCCCACCAGCTGGCAGACAGCGTAGGCATTCAGCCTCTCTGGCACTTAGAGCACCCGGGATCACTGCCTCTCTAGCAGGCGAGTAACTGGGAAGTCCAAAAATTCTCTCTTGTTTTCCTGAAATGGAATTTTCCTTGAAAATTCTTCCTGCAAAATGAATACATTGATTAAATAGCATTTTTGATGTTTTGTCATGGTTTAGAACCATTCTTTCCCCCAAAACAATTTTCACAGGAAGGTATTTCCATTTTCCAGTCAGCTCTAGGTTCCACCTATACCGGTACTGGTCAGAAATCACTGATTTCTTCTGCAATCATTTTGGCAACTTGGGATGTTATCTAGTCAATCTGCACCAATGTGGCATCCTTCAGACCAGACCAACAGAAGAAACAAGCAAGCAACACCTTAGCAATGCATATGCACAGGGGCAGAATCTGGAAAGCTCTTAAAAACATATTCCCTCAGCATGGTTCTTCTGTAGTGTCATGTTTTAAGGACTTTTCAATTCAGTACTTGTGCCCTTTCTGACCTACATTGAGCTTACCCAAGCATAGCCCAAAAGCCTCTTTTCCACACTTAAGTGCTCACTAAACCAGGTTTAAAAAAAAAAGAGAGAGAGAAATTACACTAACATTCTTTTTAAAAAATTTTGCTTTCTCCACCTATCTGCAAACTTCAAAAATTTCATTCACACTCACCTACAGAGTATGCATCTATATAGCTACACACACAGGCACACACACTTTGGCCTTTTCCACTTGCCTTTTTCTTGCTTTGCATGGTGGATCTGTATGGTGCTCCAGCATCTTGTAAGTGTCTGAAAGGTGTCAAGCCCAGACAGACAGGAATGCATAAATAAAGTGTGTGGGGGGGAGAAGGGAGAATTCTCAATTCTGTATTTTCAGATGGATGTGCCAGCTTGTTCAGCATGAAAGCACCCAGCAGAGCCAGTTTTGTTTGTTTTGATGTTGATTCTAGCTTAATTAATTCTATTTCTTATCAAACTCACAAAGCAACAGCTATGCTGTCATTTATAAGCGACGGCCTTAAGTTAATATAGTTGAGACCAACTGTAACAAATACTCCAGCTATCCAAATAGCAGCCTGAGTACTTCTAAACCAAAATGACATATATTTAAAACAAATACTCAGGCTGTTGAGAGATTCTGAATGGAATACAACAAGGAATTATATGACTTGAAGTTTTTTTTAAACACTTGAAGAAGTAAAGTACCCCATTAGAGAGAGAGATTGTGTGTGTGTCTGTGTGTTCATGAGATGAAGCTACCACCTCTTAGTTTCAGTTCAGGACTAGTGGGGTTGTTGCCTTCAAGCAGAAGTACTGAAAATTACCAATCACAAAAGGACATCATCTAAGAAGAACAAGGAGGAAAAAAAGATAAACAAACAATTCAATACAAGCTTTGTAATGACCACATATTTCCAGCCACAGCAGGTTGCTGCTTGGTCCCCGCAGGAAAATGACAAATGAATGCTGTTTAATATTTTGCTTGAACAGTTTTTCCTTTCAGAAAACTATTTGCAATACGATAATGAGAGGCGCCGAGCTGCAAAGAGGATCATTTTGTAAGGATGACTACCTTTCTAGGGCATATCATCTGATACATGCTTTGTTTATCCAGAGTGAATTCAGTGGTTAAAATGATTAATTGAACCCATTTTATGTTACTCATATGCACTCTCGCAAAGGAGGCGACTGCTATTTTTTCCTAGTGACTCATACATAGAAGCCTACAGTATGCTAGCAATAACAAAATGACATTTCTAAATTTAGCCGTTCATAAATCTTATAAGATGCCAGCCCTATCCAGTGGGCTTTTTCCCCCCCTTTCTTTGGGGTTTTGCTCATAAATACAAAAGACCTAAATGTGTATGCAGGAGATGTAGAAAGATGCTCCCTTTGCTGCACTGCTGAACTCTTCCAGGATATCAAAGACTTCCAACAGGCATTTGGTAAAAAGCAAAAGGTTTTTTTTCCTTCAGCTGATGGAGAAAAAAAGACCTGAATATAATTGGTGAATGGACACGAAATATATAATTACTCATATTAAAAGAGGCAGCATGAGCTAGTGGATAGGGAACTACACTGGGGGCGAGGGGTTAGGAACCTGAGTTCTGTTCTTGATTCTGCCACAGAACTGGTGCATGAACTTGGGCAAGTCATTTCATTTCTCTGTATTTATGTTTCCCCTCTGACCCTTTATCTGTCTTGCCTTTACATGGCTAAAATGCAATGGAGGTGCAATTGCAGAACATGTATTCATACCAGAGTTAGCTCAAGTACCAACAGCAGTGAAGCCTGATAAGAGCTAGTTGCCTAAATATGAACTCTCCAGGGAGCCTGGGTACATACTTGGGCAGCTAACCAATGCTCCCAACCCTTACTGCATGAAGCTGCTAGTGGTATTCAAGCTAGTTAAATCAAAGCTAGTTTGCGTATGCAATCACACCTCCAATTGTAGTGTAGACATATTGTTAGATTTTAGGCTCTTCAGCAGGGACTGTCTCTCACTATTTGTTTATATGATGCCTAGCCCAGTGGGGCTTTGATATTAGTTGGTGCCTTTAGGAACTCCGGCAACACAAATAATAAATAACAATATTGCTGCAGAGTCTTTGCTCACGATAGTTTAAACTGAGTGGTCACGTGATTTATTTTAAGGTAAGAAAGCATTTGCAATTCTCACACCAGACTTCCATACCTCCACCAAAACTAGTTCCTAGA
This sequence comes from Mesoclemmys tuberculata, assembly GCA_007922155.1. Taxonomy (NCBI): domain Eukaryota; kingdom Metazoa; phylum Chordata; order Testudines; family Chelidae; genus Mesoclemmys; species Mesoclemmys tuberculata. The sequence goes on from ML675650.1 coordinate 18,253,430, forward strand.
TAACTTGTCAGTCAGGGAGAATATTTTTCTTCTCTAAATATAACACGTCACAATAGTGAACCCAGCCACATGTTTTGAAATCCTTCACCTTTAGAACTTTCACAAATGCAATCGTCACTACCGTGATTCAAGGTGCAGAGACTGCTTTCACCTAAACACCGAAGCAGAATTTATAGTAATACTACAAGTACCACCCTGCCAGCATGCAGATTTATGAATAATGTGGCAGACTGCCCGCTTGCCCTGGGGAGGGAGCCTCACACCTTACCTTCCTGTTTGTGGTCAGGGCACCCCCAGCTACCTCGTTTCCCCTGGCTATAGCGGAGCTCTGTCACCTGACCTGAGAGGGACCCTATTCCTGCAGCTGCTCCACACCTTCTGAGAGCTTCCCCTGCATTTGTTCCTTTCCCTCCTTTAGGGAAAGCGGGCTTTAAATACTCCTGGCTCTGCCCTTCATTGGGCCCAGGTGCCTTTAATTGCCCTATGGTGCTTTCTCTTCTGCCTGCAAGGCAGAAGGTTTTTAACCATTTCGGGCCCTCATATTGGCCCCAGCGCACCCTTTTAAAGCCATCCAGCCTGACTTTATCACAATAAGCTGTGATCAATCATTTCAGCTAGGAGTATTTGTAGTATGACTTTAAAACTATATACACATCACTAAAACCCAACCCATTGGTTAATAACAGTTCCTTAACATGTTGTTTTATTCTGTATTTTTCTTATCTCTGTTTTGAATTCTAACCAGAATGCCATTCCAAACCAGTTGGGCATAGAAGTACATCCTAGCCTGTGCTACGATACATCATTCATGTATCTTGGCTAGTATTGTGGGATACTTGACGTGGGTAAAGAGAATTGTGGGCAAAGCATAATTCATTTAGTTAACATAACTTCCCAGGACTTATATAAAATGTATATTATATTATATTATATTATATCAATACCACGCACATTAATTCTCATTAATGTGGTGTAGGGTATGCCTAACACATAGGTATTGGCTAACAATGTGATTCTCAGCTCCTGGACACTCATGCTCACTCTCATCAAGCTAGCATGGTAAAAATAGTAGTGTCGCCCAAGCAGCATTAGCAGCGGTGAGCAGAGGCACAGGCTAGTTGCCTTGAATACATACCCATGGGCTCTGTTGTGCTACCGCTTGCCACTGCCCATGCTACTGTGGCTATATTACTATTTTTAGCATGCAAGCTCGATGAGAGCTAGCTCAGGTATGTCTATGCAAGCTGGGAATCACACCCCTAACTCCAAGTGTAGATGTAGGGCTGGTTTCACTGCTGAACTCCCGATAGTGACACTGCATTGTATTTGATGGGAACTTTGATGGGATCAGGCCTTCAGGTAAGGAATTTTCTGAAAGAACTTTCTATTGCTATACTCAGAGTTCCTGGTTTAGTCCTACAGGAAAAGATGCTCCATTTGCTGCATTGTGACAGCTGATCATTGAAAAGTTAAAAAGTCAAAGGCTCAGTCCTGCGTGTGTATAGTCTGACCTTCATGCTGCAAAAGTGAGGGATCCACAAAGCAGCCGACCACAGCTTCAAAATCTTGGGAACTGCAGGGTCTAGTATACCCAGTGTAGGTTAGAGCAATCTCAGAACAGCTGTAAACTGCGCAGTAGCTAACTTGGCCTCAAGCAATCTTCCACTAGCCAGGGATTGCACAAATACAGCATGCACCATTCACTTCCCCTCCTGCCCCCAACATCTCCCTGACACTAAGGACTGGAGTGGGGACTGATATAGAGCGGGTTTTGCCAGCTTTTCATACATTGGGGACTAGCCCTACATCAGAAACACCCCGTCCCCAAACACACACAGCTGGCTGTTTACTCCAGTGTTCCATCCAAGCTCCGCGGGCATATGAAAGAAACTCCATAAACTGAAAATATTGCAATAACCTGCCCCTGGGAGAAGATTCTTCCTATATCCCATCCGCTAGGGATTGGCTTATACCCTGAAGCCTGAACCCAGAATATTGTTCTATCCTCTCTGCCGTAACAGTGGACATTCTTATTATCTACATGTAACCCCCTTCCTTCACTGGGTTACTTTGGAGCAGGCAACACTCATCAATGTGCAAGGGCGCCTAAGGTTTTTAACATAAAGGAGATCCTGAGTATCCCAGTGTTGATGTGGGGTAGTTGGGAATCCTCTGTCCACCCCTCTGCTGCAGTCCCTTTATTTCTAAAACAAATTAAAATTGGCAGTGCCTCCACCTGGCTGGCCCCTGCACACGCTCAATAGTGGCTTTGGGAGCTGCCAGGACTAGACCTAGTCTAAAATTATCATAATCTGAGACATAAGTCTAATTTAACAATTGCAATTATGCAAACTAAACATCCAATATCCTTAAATTAGAGTTAACAACCTTTACTTAACAAAATAAAGAAACATGGCATAACAGACTGAAATTAAACATAAACCACAGGGGCAGTTGAACAAACCAATTATTAAAACCAGTATTCAACTTGTCTACCAGGCATTCACAGTGCCACTATTTACCCCACCTCTGGAGTGGGCACTCCCCCAGAGTTCAGGCCCTGACCCCTTTCTTGCGTGGGCGCGCTTGAAGATCTGTAGTAGGTGAGGGCACTCTGTGGGGTCACTGCACCAGTGCAGCCAAAGCATCAGACTGGAGATTGGCAGTCCTGGCCCTGCTTGCAGGGACTGTGTCTTGGCCTCTTCTCCATCCCAGTCAGTCTCTCTGCTGTGCCTGCCTTACAAGCCCTCTGCAGCTCTGTGCTAAATCCTCATGTCAGCAGGCTCCCAGCAGCCGTCAGAGGCAATAGCAAGCTTGGGATCTTGTCCACCAGCAGTCACAGCAGCAGCAGCGTCAAGACCAAGCCAGCAGCTTCCAGCCTGGGCTGCCTCCGCCCCAGCACCAAAATGGTGTCTGCCACATGCCTTTCTCTCACTCCTGGAAGGGGAAGAGTCTCTCTCTTTTCCCCAAGGCATCATGGGAGTTGTAGTCCCCAGGCTCTTCCCCACTGCAATTAAGTTGGTAGGCCCCTAAAGTATAAGGTGTCTACATACATAATCATCTTTTTCCTCTTGCTAAGCTCTTTGTCTAAAAATCTTGGGGAGGTGAGTCCCACCAGTTAATTATGTATGGTGTACGAAGCATTTCTGTTTCGTTGACGGTCTCCTTGCTCTTAGGCATGCCTTTATCAAATCCTCCCCTTATTCTCCTTGGTTCCTCGCTGTTTGTTACAAGACAATATAGAACCTTTTTGTGATGACAGAGGCCATGTTGATAGGTTGTATCTGTAATTCTCTTCACTATTGTGACACTGGAAACACAGGGCCCAATTATCTCTTGTACTGTAGCTCTTCATGGCAGCATAAAGGCCCCTGGGAAATTGCCCCGCCTAAGGTGATTTCCTGTCTGGGGTAGAGCAGCTTAAAGTGCTCCCACTTCCCTAATGCAGGAAGCCCGTTGTGACTCAAGAGAGCATGGCTACAATATACTACACTCTGGGTACCCTCAGCTATCTGAGGACTGTTCTAAAGGGCTGTTTCAGCCAGAATGGAAATTAGTTAGGCTCCTAATTGCTGCAAGCCGATTCCCTACCCTCCACCGTAACCCTTCCTCCCAAGCATAGAGATGGAGCACCAGGGGCAGTTTACTGACATGGGCAGAAAAAGGACCTTGTTTGAGGTCACATCTGAGCAATAACATCTTTAACTGTGCCGCAACCCACTTACCCCTCCTCACTGGATATGGCCCCAAGTTGTGGTGTGAAACAGAGAGCAGTCCGCTGAGCCTCCTGATCAGAGGGTTACCAAATTTCGTATAATCAAAAGGCCACACAGATAATTTTAGTAGCAATCTTGGTGTGCCTGTGGCAATCCAGTTCCATTCCCTCTGCCATCTCCAGCCCTCATTTTCGGTTGCAGAATCTCAAGAGCTGCAGATGTTTGCAATGCCCTTGACGCAAAATCACCAGTAATCTGCTGGCAGCAGGGAAATTTATTTAAGCCTTTCAATGCATTTGGATGTACAGTTTGTGTTTGGGGAAATGGACAGATGCTGTTTGTCATGACAAACCCCTTCTAGTAATGGAAAAACCACAACAAACCGCCCACTTAAACAGATGCTGCAAAGCGAATGTGTGGAGCTCGTGTATGGCAATTTTATCTTCGTTTTTTATGGCCCGTGCTTGTTTCTGCTGTGGACTAACACTTCTGCAGCTGCAGAGTGTAAAATTAAGGCCTTGGCCATACCGCAGGTTACAATACTTGTCAGAGATAAATACTTTAGACAGAGTCATTTCTTCCTCAAAAAGAGATCTTCTGATGGGACTGAAAAATAACTTTTCCCAGCCCATCTCCATTTGTTTATCTACTCATTTGAAAAACAGCATAAGGACATTCAAGGGACACTGTCAATTCCAGTTTGGCCCCTACATTTTTTATTATTATTTATTCTTTGTATGACAGCAGTGCCATTAGGTGTCCCGCCCAAGATCATGGCCCCATTACGATAGCCGTTGTACAAACACATAGTAAGACAGTCCCCGCCCAAAGCAGTTTACAAACTAAATAGATAAGACAGACAAAGATTGGGAGAAAATTAAAGAACAATTAAAACCGTAGGTGAGGAAATGTTTTCCTTAAAATATATGGTCGAATTTGACTGTGTTGCTTTAAATGGAACATTTTTCAATCAAATATGGATAGAGGACTTTTTCTCCATGAGTGATGAAAGAACTTAAGTTTTAGAGTTTGGATTTGATTTAGAAAAACATCCAATATTTCAGCTGTGTTGTTATCCAAACTGGAAGTTTCATGAGAACAAAGTTCAGCTCTCATGAGAATGGCATCACTTCTGATGGCCGTTGGAAATTGCATGGGAGTATCATTTTTACGGTCTCTTGGTACTTCCAGATGAATAAACAGTCAGAACTGAGATGTGGAAAAACATGCCAACAAAGCTTCTCCCCCCCATTGCCCTCCTAAAAATTCTCCCCAAACCATTTTTTCTCCAAAAAGCTCAACAATGTCCAGGCAGGTGAAGTGACGTGACTGCTGCTTACCACAATATTTAAAATTGTCTCATTGTTCCTTTCTGCTCTCCCCCTTGTCCATCCCCTCAACTCTTTGTTCCTTACACCTGCTGTCTCTCATTTTATAACTAGATTATAAACTCTTCAAGGCAAAGACCATCTTTTTGTTATGTCTTTATACATTTCTCAGCACAATGGAGCCCTGATCGCAGTCCGTAGGTGTTATCTTAATACAAAATAATAACAATAATAATAAATAGTAATAATAATAAATATCAGAAACCTGTAAACAAATTTAAAATGTTTGGCTCTGGAAGTGAATTAAGGTCTGGCATGGAGTGTCTGCCACCTTTTTTCTCCAAAATGTTCTGTTATCCCTAATGTTTATTCATATTCATCATCACTGAATAGTTATGAGTTCAGAAAATCCTGAATGATGTTCACAAAATATTGCAACTAATACACACATCATCAATTGGAGACTTAGCAGCATTCTGTTAAATGCAAAATAAATGTTCTCTCCAGCTACTTGTGGTTTAAAAATGACGGCTTTTAAGGTTATTATCATGGTCACCCACTCAATAATATCTGCATTAAAATCTCTCCTTAAGCTGGTAGCTCAACTTTCCAAGAACTACCCCTCCCCCCTGCCTGACACACACCTTTACTCCCACCTATGATTCAACATGAGCAAATCCTTTTGAAGAAAAATTAAAATACGTTGTCACAAGCAAAATAAACAATCATAAGCTTCTCCAACTTGGAGTTCATCTAGCTCTTGGGATGGAACCCTGCGGTCTGATAGACCTTCCTCTGAGCATCTGTACAAGGGGAGAGAAAATGGAGCTGGAGTTATGTCCTTGTGCACTGTGCCTCTGCACCATGTATCCCTCTTTCTCCTAAAATATGGCCCCAGTTGGGATACCCAGTGCCTAGCTCAGTCACTGTGCCTGTGTACTGAGACAGGAATTTGGCCTTGGTGGTTACATTATATAACCTCATTTTATTCACATCAATGCATTCCTTTGCATAGTCAGTATCAGATATTATAATGTACCCTGATATAGTATTGAGAAATAATTTAATATTTTCTAACACATGCAAGCAGTACCTCTTTCCCCAAGGAAGAATAAAAACAGGCCTAGGATGAGCGAACTACCCGCTCAATCCACATTGCCTCAATGTTTTAGATTTCATACCTTCTCTATGGCACATACACAATGCTCTTGGCTCAGGGCAACTAATCTGACATTTTCCATATCCTTCACCCATATTGTCATTGGTGGGCAATTTTATGTTGCTATTATCCTTAGACTACAAAAATAACAATATATGCCACTGGGTCCAATCTTTCACTCTGCATATAAAAGTTGATGACTTTTAAAGCCTTACTTGTGATGATCAGATCTCCTTGTAGCTGACATTATCACTCCTAGGTTATCTTACAGAGGATCCTTCATACATAGTAATGTCAATGTCAATCCAAGTAGAAAAATAAAGCGATAATTAAGGTTTGTCCAGTATGTGTATATAAAGAAAGCATAATTACTGAGGAATGTCATTTTTTAAATTTAAATCTGTATGCTATCTATATTTCTTATTATGCATCAACTTTTTATTGCTAAGCAATGAATGCTATTTTTATTTGGATTTTGAATCCCAACTTGTGAAATAAATAAAAACAATCTTTAAAAAGTAAAAAATCGTACCTCCTTAATTCCAAACTAACGAGTTTAATAAAATCTTGGCTGAATATCATTTTGTTTTCAATATCTGTGTTCCCTCTACAGTCTGAGTTTGTCACCTAAGCAGTCACCAAATTTCTGGCTCCAAATTATCAATGTTACCATCACCTCTCACCTCATCTCTTTATTTATTATTGTTATTACTTATTTATATTCTGGTAGTCCCTAGGAGCAGTGGTAACCCCACTGTGCCAGGTGTTGTATGAACACAGACCAAAAAAGATAGTGCCTGCCCCTCGGAGGTTCCACTGTAAGTTATTTATAATTCCCACTCATTCTCCTTGAAAACTTGTCAGCCCACATGTGAGCCATTGTGAAATCTTCTATAGAATAAAACACAAATATATTACCCTGAATATTTTTCCTGAACCAAGAGGATTTGAGGGCATTCTGTCCTTTAATTCCGTTTTTGCAATATTATTCAGTTTTATTTTTTCCCAGTCACTTCTATTGACAAGCAATTGATTGCAGTCATAGCCCCACAATTTATGTGGCATTTGAAATTTTTACATTACTGCTATCCTTCTAAGCCAATTAAACATATCTCTGTTATGCCTCATGGTATGCACGTCTATGTATGCTAAATGATTTAATTAAAATCTGTCCTTCTCCACCCCCTCTGTCCATTTGCAGGAATTCCTTTCTCCAACTAGCAATTAAAAAGATAACTATTCATTAATGGGAAGCAAAAGGAATCATCAAATATTCCCTGGAGGTAAACGTGCAGATTTAAATTACCTTCCTTAAAAGTCTGACCTTACAAATATTCAATGTCATTTTGCTACATACAGCTCCTTAAACTGCTAATCTCCAAGGCTCCGATGTGTAATTTTCTGTTTATTCAAGATTGTATCAATACAAATTAAATGAAAATTACATATCACTAATAAAAGAGAGTACCACACAGTAACACAGGTTTCATCAACAATATTTAAGACGGAGGAGTAGATGGCTCTGGTGTAGTCCACGGGGCTAGCTTGCCTTTATTATATTCACTGCTTTCCATTATATTCAGCAGTAATGCAAGGAACCTACAGGCCTGTATACTGTAAGACATTAGCTTCAGCAAGTTAGCATAGTCTTGAGGCCTATGAACTTTGAACAGATAAAAGGTCCAAAGAAAAAACCCCAAGTACTGGGGTGCTAAAAATAGAGTGTTTAAGAAGAATTTCTAAACACAGGTACACGATCCAACCACAAGGGTATCATAGAATCATAGAATATTAGAGTTGGAAGGGACCTCAGGAGGTCATCTACTCCAACCCCCTGCTCAAAGCAGGACTAACCTCAGCTAAATAATCCCAGTGAGGGTTTAGTCAAGCCGCAGTTTAAAAACCTCTAAAGATGGAGATTCCACCACCTCCCTAGGTAACCCATTCCAGTGCTTCCTAATGTCCAACCTAGACCTCCCCCACTGCAACTTGAGACTGTTGCTCTTTGTTCTGTCATCTTCCACCACTGAAAACAGCCTAGCTCCATCCTCCCTGGAACCCCCTGTCAGGTAGTTAAAGGCTGCTGTCAAATCCCCCCTCATTCTTCTCTTCTGCAGACTAAACAAGCCTAGTTCCCTCAGCCTCTCTTCATAAGTCTTGTGCTCCAGCCCCCTAATCATTTTTGTTGTCCTCTGCTGGATTCTCTCCAACTTCTCCACATCCTTTTTGTAGTGGAGGGCCCAAAACTGGAAACAATACTCCAAATGCGGCCTCACCAATGCTGAATAGAGGGGAATAATCACTTCCCGTGAACTGCTGGCAATGCTCTTACTAATACAGCCCAATATGCCATTAGCCTTCTTGGCCACCAGGGCACACTGCTGACTCATATCCAGCTTCTTATCCATTGTTACCCCCAGGTCCTTTTCTGCAGAACTGCTGCCTAGCTTGTCAGTCCTCAGTCTGTAGCTGTGCATGGGATTCTTCAGTCCTAAGTGCAGGACTCTGCACTTGTCCTTGTTGAACCTCATCAGATTTCTTTTGGCTCAATTCTCCAATTTGTTTAGGTACTTCTGTATCCTACCCCTCCCTTCCAGGGTATCTATCACTCCGCCTAGCTTAGTGTCATCTGCAAACTTGCTGAGGGTGCAATCTACCCCATCCTCCAGATCATTAATGAAGATGTTGAACAAAACCGGCCCCAGGACCAACCCCTGGGGCACTCCACTTGTGACTGGCTGCCAGCTAGACATAGAGCCATTGATCACTACTCGTTGAGCCCTATGCTCTAGCCAGTTCTCTATCCATTTTGTAGTCCATTCATCCAACCCATACTTCTTTAACTTTTTGATAAGAATACTGTGGGAGACCATATCAAAATCTTTTCCAAAGTCAAGATATATCACATCCACCACTTTCCTCCACATCCACAGAGACAGTCACCTCTATGTAGAAAGCTATCAGGTTGGTCAGGCATGACTTTCCCTTGGTGAATCCATGTTGACTGTTCCTGATCACCTTCCTCTCTTCCAAGTGCCTTAAAATGGATTCCTTGAGGACCTGATTCATGATTTTTCCAGGGACCAAGGAGAGGCTGACCAGTTCTCTGAATCCGCTTTCTTCCCTTTCTTGAAGAAGGGCACTATATTTGCTTTTTTCCAGTCATTAGGAACCTCCCCCAATTGCCACGAGCTTTCAAAGATAATAGCCAATGGCTCTGAAATCACATCAGCTAACTCCATCAGCACCCTCGGATGCATTGCGTCTGGCCCCATGGACTTGTATATGTCCAGTCTTTCTAAATACTTTTGGACCTGTTCCTTCAGCACTGCATGATGTTCACCTCCTTCCTTTTTCGTGCTGCCCAGTGCAGTAGTCTGGTAGCTGACCTTGTCTGTGAAGACAGAGGCAAAAAGGCATTGAATATCTCAGCTTTCTCCACATCCTCTGGCACTAGGTTGCCTCTCCCATTCTGTAAGGGGCCCACACTTTCCCTAATCTTCCTCTTGTTGCTAACATACCAGTAGAAACCCTTCTTGTTCCCCTTCACATCCTTTTCTAGTTGCAACTCCAGTTGCACTTTGGCCTCCCTGATTTCATTCCTGCATGTTTGAGCAGGATTTTTATAATCGTCCCTAGTCATCTGACCAAGCTTCCACTTATTGTAAGCTTCTTTTTTGTGTTTAAGTTCACCAAAGACGACTTTGTTAAGCCAAGCTCGTCGCCTACCATATTTGCTATTCTTTCTGCACATCAGGATGGTTTGTTTCTGTGCCCTCAATAAGGTTTCTTTAAAATACAGCCAGCTCTCTTGGATTCCTTTCCCCCTCATATTAGCCTCCCAGGGGATCCTACCCATCAGCTCCCTGAGGGAGTCAAAGTCTGCTTTTCTGAAGTCCATGGTCCATATCCTGCTGTTCTCCTTTCTTCCTTTTGTCAGGATCCTGAACTCGACCATCTCATGGTCACTGCTGCCTAGGTTGCCACCCACTTCTACTTCCCCTACCAAATCTTCCCTGTTTGTGAGCAGCAGGTCAAGAGGAGTATGGTGTCAAGAGGAGAGTCATGGTAATGAATTGACTTACATAACAGGTACATGAGCTACATCCACAGATATCTAAACACAAGAGGGCTATGGTAACGAATTGACCTATGATAGTAAGTTGAGATAATTGATATATTAACCTATACGAGAACACCGCTCCAGCGTTAGTAAGGTGAGAAAATACACATAAGGAAAAGGGGAAAATCCCCTGCTGAATATGCAACAAATAGTGGCATCAGCGTGTCATATTATAAAAGTTTCATCCCTGCAGTTATAGGTTACAGCCCTGAGGTGGTAGGAGAAAGAGGTATGGTTCTTGGGAGGTGCTAGAGTGATGGCTACTGGTGATGGTGATGAGGAAGATGATGGCTAACATTTCAGGTTGATCTACAAGGGTGTGGATATATGGATGTGCAGGTGTATCTATAATATCTCCATCTACCTTACTGAGTTAAAGCTTTTGTGACTGTGCTAAATGTATTGATAAACTATATGTAATTACAGAAAAGTTCCTATAATGTGAATGTTGTAACTGTGCACGTTGGGGTTCCCAGCTATATAATAATTTGAATAATACTGGGCCTGATCTTGAAATAAGAACCTGTCAATCCCAAAGTGATAACTTGGAATTCTTACGTAATCAATATAATCTATAGATCAGGCTACCCCGGGGATTGGAAACGGGGACATCTTCAGGAAAATTCTGCCATCTGCTGAATGCCCCCACCCGCCCCAGACTGCATAAACATTTTCTTGGTAGTTTGTGGATTTCTTTTTTAAAGCACAATCACTAATGCCCTGATTCAGCAAAGCACTTACACATTTGGTTAACGTGATGCACATGATTAGTCCCACTGATGTTTTTGTAGCCATTGTTGCCTGAGGCCCTAATCTTACGAAAGTGCATGAGTATTGGGACTCAGTGTGGTTAGTCACCTGCTTCACATTTTTACATACCTAAGCATTTGCAGGATTAAGGCTTTAGAGGACAAGTGGTGCATGAAAATTTGAGATAGAAGGATACAATCAAACACATGCTATTTTAATTTATGCACAGATTTCCACTTTTAAAAATTAGCTTTATAAATAGATAACGTTTGTGACAGCCACAACCATATGCCCCTCAACCTATCTATTGATTGGTTGATTTCTTATAAGCTTCATGGCAAAGGAGCCCCTTGTACTATGATAGCATCCACAATGAGGTAAGCACGATTGATCTAGGGTAGGGTTAGGGTTTATGATCAGCCTACAGTTAATGTTATATAGGAAATTACAAGCTCTTCAACAAGAGTTTACTATCTAAGAAGCTGAGCAACAGACAAATTCTTTGGGTACAAAGATAAAACATGCATTCAAAAATACTTATTTCCCTTAAATAAATAGCAACTACACAAAACTTCCCCTTTACTTAACCTTTATTAGCTGGCTAGTTTCTCTAGCCTCCTAACAGAAGTGGGTTTTGAGGAGCGACAAGGTGGTGGCCTTATGAGCTAGAACAGAAAGGCTGCCGGGGATGCTTTACTGTGGTTCAAATAATTGATATCACAAATGAATATTAATAAAGCCTTTGATCTCAAAGTCACTATTGTAACGCAGCCCAGAGCAATAGCTACCAAAGGTATTATCATCTGGCAAGCTTTTGGAGATCTCTAGGAGATAAGAACGTTAGAATGGCTGTATTGGGTCAGACCAGTGGTCCATATATCCTGGCTTCCAAAAGTGGCAGGTGTCAGATGCTTCAGAGGGAGTGAACAGACAGGGCAATTTATCAAGTGATCCATCCCCTGTCATATAGTCCCAGCTTCTAGCAGCCAGAGGTAGACATGTAGGTGGTCTCAAGGCAGTTCCTAATGGGCAGGAATCTGCATTGCAAAACCCACCACCACAACCAGCACTGTTGCTGGTGAGCTCTTTAGAAAGATCATTATATCAGGCCCTAATGCAAGCCCATTGATTCCAGTGGAAAGACTTCCAATGACTTCTGGGAGTGTGGACCAAGCCCGCAATGAACAAGGAAAAATCCACTTTTTTGCTACTAGATGTCATCCCTCAGAATTAGGGTTGAGGCTGATTGGAGTAGAGCAGTAAGAGCAGCTTGCATTGTGATTGCCTATGCTATATTTGTCCTATGAAGACATAGTCATCAGTCACAGCATGTGAATATATTTACTTGGTAAACACACAAATCATGTTTACTTATATCAGACACGACAGAAACATGATAGTTAAATAATCCTGAAAAGTTCAAACTCAGCTTCTTTGGCAATTGTTTTCCAAACCCCTCTTCACATTCATAGACCTTTTACACTATTATTTATTTTACAGAGAGCACCATTAGTCTGGGCAAAGCAACATAGTGTGTCAAAATGCAAAAAACACAAGCTTTCCAATTCATCTCATACCAGACCTCACGAAATGTATCAAAGTCAGTTACTTTAAATATGAAGAATAATACAGGAATATTTTGAAGATCAAGACATCTTTTAACTAAATTAAACTATACCTTTCCTTTACTGAAATGGTATTGTTGCCCCTTTTTGACCCAAGTAGTTAACCAAAGTTTTGGGTCCTGTGAGTGTTCCAGCTGGGAGTAGAAATTGGTGGTAGTCAGGTATTTCTTTGATTCAGTTTTGTTTATTTACAAAAAAAGTATAAAGTCCTGTGTCTCTGAATGCAGAAGTAATCAAATAGCAGGAAACAGCTTACAGCACCAAGACCACTCTTTTCAGCCTGCACCCCTTAGCCAAAAACCTCTCCTCTGCTTTCTTTCAGGGTCAGCAACCGTGCTTTCAGCAGCTCCTTTAAACTGTCTCTCACATCTTTTTAGTTCACACCTTTACACAAAACAATACTCAGCAAAAGCTCCTGGATAACCCATATGTTATCTGAAGGGTAGATTCACATCTATCAATCTCAATCCCATAACAAGGTTTCACCCAACTCATAACAGTATCCTTTAGATCCAAGCATTTGGGTTATTTGAAGAGCTAGGCAGAGGAAAACTCCAGGTTTTCAATCTGAAACAATGTGCATGCATTTTAACACACAATATAAGTGTGAAGTATTCTGAAATCCTATTAGTTATTAGATTTACTGCTGCAAGAGAGAGTAGCTGGAAATCAATAGTGAATCTGCTTGAAATGGTTGTCCATTAGATGAACCAATAAATGTATCAGCTATAGGGGAAAAAACTAGCAATTTTGAAGTGATATGTGGGATCAAAAACATATCTAATCTTCCTTCCTCCATGAAACAATTTGAACAAACTCACCCACTGATAAAAACAACACAAGCCTCTAGCTTCCACAAACTTATTCAAGAAATTAAACCTCTAACAAAGACCCAGTCTTTTCCTCGTGTTCTAGTGATAGTTGATGTGCATCTGTCTGGGATTAAAGTCAGTCTTTAGAGGACATAGATCCATTAGATCTATTTCTACTTCCCTTTGGTCTCTTTAGCTTTTCATTCTCTCCTTCTCTCCCACACACCCTCCCTTCTCTCCTAGGTTTTCATCACTGCCCTAATTTGTTGGGAAAACAATCAAATATTAATCACAGGATATAACCGATCATTGACTATTTCAAATCCCATCATTATAAATTCTGATAAACCAACAGTAAACTTTTAAAGAGCAAGTCCTGTGTTCTCCCTAGAAACATTCTGGAAGAGGTGGCTTAAAAGGAAAAGGCATCGGAAGAGCAGAGAATGAGATCACAGTGCCAAATGTTCAGCATGGAGCGTTCATCCTTTATAAGCTCTCAAAAGTTTCCTTGCAGCATGGAGAGATTCCATTTTTTAAAAAATGCTACACAATCTCTCAGCATGAAAACAAGATTTGCATGTTTAATTATATTCCTTGTCTCTGCACAAAGAAATTTAATTATTATTTATACTGTAAATACTGACTGGCAATCACACATGTAGGAGTTAGAGCTAGGCAGCACATAGGGACTCCAATCCTACAATGAAATCAATGGGAGCTGAAGACACTCAGCAACTCAAAGGAAACTCTCAGTTTCTGGAGGCAAGGACTCCTGTAGAGCAAATAAAAATAATGTTGATCATTGCTCTAAGACAAGTGCTAACAGCAATGCTAGTGGCCCCAGTGTCAGTATCAATTGCAGAGCTGTGCTAGGGGAGCATTGCTACCTCTTTCCAAAGATGTAGGAAGAGCTGCTTCCTGGAACACTCCCCACCAGTGCTAGCAAAGACATTATGTTTGATCCAAAGCTTAATGTGGTTCAACTTCCATCCCTCTCCCCCAAGCACAACACTACCACCAGAGAGAGCCTAAATTTGCCCTAAATAATTTATCTATATTTTACATTAGGTGTTAAATAAGCATTTGAAGGGCAGTTGTACAGTTGCCAATCCAGCCACAGGAAACAGGAGCTGTATTTCTTATCATAGACTCCAGGTTTCATGTATAATGGTAGGAATAAAATCTTGGTTTCCAATCCTGCAAAATGCATGGCTTCAGCAGGACTATTCATTTACTGTACATGAGTAAATTTAAGCACAGTTCTTAATGTTTGCTGGGTCAGGGCCTTGCAGTGCAGAAGAGCACTAGCTGGTGATAAGGATCTCTTTCTCAGGAGGAATGGATAGACTGGATATATTGAAAAAAGCAAATAGTTTACGCGGTAATCAGAGTTATAGTTCTTGACAGTTCACATGGGAGAGGACTACATGAAAAGGCTTATACTGTTCTAGAAATTCTGTACGCACAGTTCCAGTGGACATCAGCTGGAGTTTTCCACATCAATTAAGACAGTAAATGTCCCTAAATGATACTGGAGTAAAGGGGCTTGGTCCTAGACAGAGTTTCCCATGTGAATATCCAAAGACCTCAATGAGATAACAAAAGAGTATGTGAACACAGAATTAGATGCTGAGAATTTATTTCATATTCCAACATCTTTTACACAGAGATCAAGTCAGATGCACTGGCCAAGATTTTCAGAAGTGGCTACCAATTTGGGGTTGCTCAGGATTTTGGTGTCCAACTTGAGACCGTCTAAAAAGGTCTAGTTATCAGAGAGTGAATGGAGCACCTATCTTTTAAAAATTAGGCTTCTCTTCTCCTTACATCTGAAACTAGGCAACAGAATCACAAGTCACTTTTAAAAATCTTGGCTACTGGGTCCAGTTCTGCAGTGTGACACATCAATACCATACACTCTCACTTTCCTCTGGCTTTTCCCCCCCACAATACAAGCATGCTTTTGTCTCTCTCATCTTAAATCAATCCAACTTGCCTCTCTAGCTACTGTCCCATCTTCCTTCTCACTGAACTAATTGAGCACACTATCTACAATCATTGTCTGTTGTTCCTCTCCTCCAGTTCCATCCTAGACCCTCTCCAATTAGCTTTTGCTCCTTGCACTCCACTGTAGTCACTCTCACCCAAGTCTCTAATGATCTCTTCCTAGAAAAATCTTGGAACATCATCCCCCTTAGACTCATAGACTCATAGACTCATAGGTCAGAAGGGACCAATATGATCATCTAGTCTGACCTCCCGCACAAGGCAGGCCACAAAACCCTACCCATACACATTTATAACAACCCCGAACCCATGACTGAGTTATTGAAATCCTCAAAAGTGAGATTTGACTTGTCTGCCATCTTTGTATTGTCATCCATGCTCCCTTTCTTGAAATCTTGTCCTTCCTTGGCTTTCATGACTCTATCCTCTCCTTGTTCTCGAATCACGTCTTCAGTGTGTACTTTGGAGGATCCATCTCATCCATCCTTCATGGTTCTGTGGCAGTTCCACAGGGCTCTGTCCTTGGCTCCCTTCTCTTCTCCTTGTACACCTCATCTGAGTAAACTCATCCATAAAGACAAATTCAACTACCATCTCTATGCTGATGACTCACAGATCCACCTATTTACTCCAAACCAGCCTCCTGCTGTTCAAACAAAAAACACCAGCTTGTCTCTCTGACATCTCCTCATAGATGTCTCACTGTTAGCTGATTCTCAACCTGACTAAAACAGCTCTTAATCTTATCCCCCAAGCTGAAGCTCCTTTCTCAGTCACTGTGGACAACATCACCATCTTGCTTGTCATCAGGTCAGTCACCTGGGCATCATCTGTGAGTCAGATCTGCCTCTGAGTCCTTGCATCTAGGCTATGTCTTAATCTTTCTGAGTCTTTCTGCATAACATCTCTAAGATACAATTCCTATCCATAGATAGATAGATTCCTATCCATATACACAGCTAGAACTCTCATCATCTCATATCTGTAACAACCTTTTCTCTGGCCTTTGCAAATGCCCGACTCATATCCATTCAGAATGGTATTACAAAGATCATTTTCCTAGCCTGTCGCTTGGACCACATCAGCTCTCTTTGAATCAATCCATGGTCTTCCCCTTCTCTATCACATCAAATATAACTTGTCTTCTCTTTCAAGGACCTGTGCTGCATATCTGCACCTTATCTATCATCTCAATTTAATATCAAAATGTCACCTCCAACCTCTGATTAGCTAGTGATGCCAGCCTCTTCGTCCACTTGTTACATTTTCAAATGGCATCTTCATGCTTTCTTCCCTACTGCCCCTTACACTTGCGAAGAGTTCTCTGTAAACATCCCCAAAGCTCCCTCTTTATGCTCTTTCAAACCCCTCCTTAAAATTCTCCTTTTCTTTAATGCTTGCAAAAATCTTGGTAACGATAAGGTTTTTAGTATTCTGAGACCACTGCCTGTCATGCTGACGAATATTGTCTCAGTTTCCTTGTTCTCCCGTCTGTATATTTTTATCCATCTATTATCTCTTGTCTATACTTAAATTGCAAGCTTTTAGAGTTTGCATGGTTTTGCCCTGTGTTTATACATCTCCTAGTACAGTGTGGTTCTGGTCCATGCCTAAGGTTCCTAATCATTATGGCAATATAAATAATGATAATAGAAACCCACTAAAGCCTATGGGTGTAACTGAGGGCAATGCTTGGCAATAAAGGAAATGTGGTACTTTTAAGATAAACAAAATAAATATACTCCTGCTGCCATCTCTTTGTCCAAAGAGAAGCTTAAAGTGAACTGTATCAAAAAGAAAATTAAGTTTCAATAGATTTAGAAACACAGTCTTATAATATGTTTTTATACAGCACCTAGCACAATTAGGCTTTGATGTAGGTGAGAACCTCAGTTGTTACTGTAACAAATTATTAATAAACAACAATTATTTTACTGCTGGTCTTTCAGGTTGCTTCCTGTGCTACTATTTAAATAAAGTTCCTTTGAATCCATTGGAATGTTAAAGTGTATTGATTTGATAGCAGCAAAATGGTTAAACGAAACAACAGCACATATATTTCTGCACTATAAATTATGCCACCATTTTCCAGCAATGCATCTTTTTAACTAAATTTTTGTACATTTTTCATGAATACAACTTTCTTTTGAAGAAACCAAATTAATTTTTCTCCTTGAAAGCAATAGTTTCTGTTTGTCGTATAAAGTGGAATATTAAAACATACACCCACTTAAAAATAATTCCCAGTAGAAACCTTGGGGACCATTTTTTACATATATTCATCCATCAGTGCTATACCAAAATGAGGATGGATCAAATATTTTTGCTGATGTAATTAAAAAGTTTTAATAAACAATTGCAACTTCTTTACTCTCCCTCCCACACCCCGCTGCCGTCAAGCAGAGACTTTTTGTTCCAGTGAAAAACAGTGTTATTGCAATAAATTAAATTTAATTTCTTTACTTTTCCTGGCTAAAATCAACAGTAAAGTCATTTTAAAAATTAGGTTTTTCTACATTACTATAAAGCTCTCTCAAATAGTTTGAATCTATCTGATATTTTTGAATATTACATTATAAAGTAGTTAGAGCTGCATAGGTCAACCATCAAAGGGCAACTGTTGTTCCAGTAGTTTGAATTAGGGTCTGAAATTTTATTTGTGCTTCAGATTTCATTAACATTCAGGGGCCTTCCAATAGATTCTTAACATTGCTTATTTGGCCAAAATGGGGGTGGGGGAGGGGGGAGGAGGGAAATGTCTTGAGCAATTAAAAGAGACAGAGAAAAATATTGTGAGTTTTGCTAGTTTTCATATTGCTAGTCCATATGGTACTGATCTGGTATGGGTTCCTCTCTTAGCAAGATGCCTAGATGGACTCTTAATGCCACAGAGTTTTCAAGAGGCAATCCTTTCAAATCCCCACACTAACCCAGGCCCTGCCAACTGAGCCTTTAATAAACCTCATGTCATCCAGGCTTTCTATTAGTCTTTTCTTTGTCCCAAATGATCTTAATAGCAGAATAACACAGACACTTCAAACTTCCCAGATGGTTAAAATTAATTGAAATATTATGCATACACTATATTTGAATAAATTAGGTTCTAATTAAATTAAGTTATTAACAATTGTTATATCTAATTGTTTGGATTAGGTAGGCTACAGATCAGACAGTCGACAGCTCAGGTAATTCTTAAGTGAGGAACCACAATCATTGTGGCATCAGAGATAATTCAACCAGTCACCAACTTTCCTCTGCAGCTAATTTGCATGCAACAATTTCATTGGTAGTAATAACTCAGTGATATGAGGGAAACTGGACACATACCATGAGTCGTGCCTGGTAGTGACACCATGATGAGAAATTATATAGAGATATATAAAATATATAAAGTCTAATGTGTCTTATAAAGTTAATTTAATATTCTTTGGGACCACAAACACTCAAGTGCCTTAATCACAATCATATGGCAAGGCATCAATACAGGGCAGAGTTAAGGATGTTTGAGTGCTTAATTTGTACATTTCTTACCTGAACCAGTTTGGATTTCTTTTTCGTGTAACCTTAACTCTCGCATTTCCTGATTTTGTAATGCTTGGGGTATTTTTAAAATGACATCATCCCTGTAATTTAAATTTAAGTCACTGATATATACGTCTAATCTGACTTGCATTAAAGATTTCTTGTACTGGAATTTTAATAAAGATACTTTTTTCTGTGAAAGAAGAAAGGAACTCTTTCTGTGATTCTTTACCATCATCACATACAGACCATCAGTTCAGGAGGTTCCATTCAAGTCCAGGTTTGGCAAAAGCTAGCACAGAAGCTTCTGTTACACTGCTTACCATTTTGTACCTATTCTCTCCATTAGTCTCTAAGGGCAAGAGTCTATTGTACATCCAGTATTTTTAATGACCTCTAGATTTGCTAAATTCACTTTAAAATTAAAAGAAATCCTTAATGGGGTCAGAAAAAAAGGCAATTTATATTTAGAAATTCCACTTCTATTGCTTTGTGCATGTAATTTGTATTCTTTCATAAAATTGAGATTGAATAGCTGTTTAATTTAATATTGCTTTTCCTACAAATCTATAGCGATTAGTATACAGTAGATTTATTTGTTCAATAAGTTGTGGGGGGGGTTAAGTGGACAAGACTGCATATTGCATCAACTGGGACCCAGAATCAAAGAACAGTAAATACTAGTCCTAAAATAGAATTGTAATCTGTAATATCGACCAACATGAAAGACCTGCATTTCCTACTGGCTAGCCAGCTCAGACATGATGGGTTCCTGATATCCCTTGCATGTCCTTTTGGGAATGAAAATTGTAATGGACTGTGTCTGGAGAGTCATTTTAAACAAAAACTTAGAATTACTATATTTAGTTTAGGAATGAAGATGGTGCTTTAGTCTTGGCAGATTAAAAACAGGCAAACAAAATACAAGGCCATACATATCTGTTTAAAATTATTATTAATTATTTGTACTACAGTAGCACCCGGCAACCCCAGTCATGGACTAGGACACCATTGTGCTTGGCACTGTACAAACAGAGAACAGAAATCTCTTTTCTTTTACCTACCTAAACATTTTATATATCATTTGCTGCCTAAAATTCCTGGATGAAATTCTGGCATTGACTTTAGTGGGGCCAGGATTTCACCCTTCAATTTCTACAACTTTGACAAAAATTCAGGAAGCCATTCCCATAGGAAAACACATAAGCATATGCTGAATTT
This sequence comes from Mesoclemmys tuberculata, assembly GCA_007922155.1. Classification (NCBI taxonomy): domain Eukaryota; kingdom Metazoa; phylum Chordata; order Testudines; family Chelidae; genus Mesoclemmys; species Mesoclemmys tuberculata. The sequence continues at coordinate 18,273,693 of ML675650.1, forward strand.
TAAAGTGTGCTTAAATCCCAATGAAGTTGATGGGATTTAAGCAGGTGCTTAAGAGCTTTCCTGAATCAGCACCTCAGCAGCCTTGAGGCTAATTTTCCATGATACCTACAAGTTCATTAGCTACATTAAAGCATGCATGTGAAGCAAAGCAAATGACTACAAAGCTCTTAGGACGCATGTTGGAAGAACAGAATGAAGTCAGCTACGTTATATGGAATAGTTCTGCCTATAACAAGGTTCTCTGAGGATTTGAAGTGGCAGCTCCCAGCAAATTTCAGCAGCACTGAGTGACATTCACTAGGCTTTTTCTTATCAGACGTGGACCTTGCCAAGCCAATAGGCAACAGTCTAAGCAGTTCCTCAGCTCCAACGTGCCACAAGGGACCACAGCTGGGATACCCTTAACTTATCCAACAATATTGTAAATCTATCCAGCTATACACTTAACCCAGAAGAAGAGTCTGTCTTGTCTCAGCAACTCTCTTTCTGCCCCACCACTCCCACACACAGTTCTGCAGTGACCTGGAATCCTACTTTTGCCATCTCCAAATCAAGGAATATTTCCATCAGACCACTGAACAACACACTAACTCATGTATACCTTTCTACCAACACTAAAGAAGAATTCTGCATGGACTCCTCCTAATGGTCAAAACAACAGACTAGACTTTTACATAGAGTGTTTCCACGGACATGCACAAGCTGAGATTGTAGACAAGCAACATCACTTGCCCCATAACCTCAGCTGTGCAGAACACAATGCCATCCACAGCCTCAATAACAACTCTGATATTATAATCAAAGAGGCTGACAAAGGAGGTGCCGTAGTCATCATGAATAGTTCAATTATGAACAGGAAACTGCCAGACAACTCTCCAATACCACATTCTACAAGCTACTACCGTCCGATCCCACTAAGGAATACCAAAAGAAACTACAACATCTACTTAAGAAACTCGCTAAAGAAACACAGGAACAAATCTACATGGACACCCCTTAAGCCCTGATCAGGGTTATTCTACCTGCTATCCAAGATCCACAAACCCAGGAATCCTGGGTGCCCCATCATCTCAGGTTTTAGCACTCTCACAGAAGGACTGTCAGGCTACATGGACTCTCTCCTCAGGCCCTATGCAACCAGCACTCCTAGCTATCTTCATGATACCACTGACTTTCTGAGAAAACTACAATCCATTGGTGATGTCCCAGAAAACACCATCCTAGCCACTATGGATGTAGACGCTACACCAACATTCCACACAAAGATGCCATCAGGCATCAGGAACATTTTCCCTGATGATGATATAGCACACCTGGTAGCTGAACTTTGTGACTTTGTCCTGACCCACAAGTACTTCAGATTTGGAGACAATCTATACCTTCGAGTCAGTGGCACAGCTATAGGCAGCCACATGGCCCCACAGTATGCCAACATTTTTAGAACACCGCTTCCTCAAAACTTGTCCCCAAGCACCTCTTCTTTACCTATGCTACACTGATGACATTTTCACCATCTGGACCCACGGGAAAGAGTCCTTTGAAGAATTCCACCATGATTTCAATAATTTCCACCCTACCAACAACCTCAGCCTGGACCAGTCCACACAAGAAATCCACTTCCTGGATACTACAATACAAATAAGTGATGGCCACATTAATACCACCCTGTACTGAAAACCCACTGACCGCAATGCATACCTTCATGCCTCCAGGTTCCATCCTGGACACATTACACAATCCATTGTCTACAGCCAAGCCCTAAGATACAACCGGATTTGCTCCAATCCCTCAGACAGAGACAAACACCTATAGGATCTCCATAAAACATTCTTAAACCTACAGTACCCACCTGGGGAGGTGAAGAAACAAATTGACAGAGCCAGACAGGTACCCAGAAGTCACCTACTACATGACAGACCCAACAAAGAAAACAACAGAACACCACTGGCCATCACCTACAGCCCCCAGCTAAAATCTCTCCAACAGATCATTAAGGATCTAAAACCTATCCTAGCAGATGATCCCTCACTCACTCAAGCCATTGGAGGCAGGCCTATCCTTGTTTACAGACAGCCTCCCAACCTGAAGCAAATATTCACCAGCAACCACACACCATACAAGAACTAACCCAGAAACCTATCCCTGCAACAAACCCTGTTTCCAACCCTGCCCACATCGACTCTAGTGACACCATCACAGGTCCTAACCACATCAGCCATGCCATCAGGAGCTCATTCACCTGCACATCTACTATGTAATATATGCCATCATGTGCCAGCAATGCCCCTCTGCCATGTACATTGTCCAAACCGGCCTGTCACCGCACAAAAGAATAAATGGACACAAATCAGACATAAAAAATGGTAACATCCATAAGCCAGTAGGAGAGCACTTCAATTTCCGAGGACACTCTGTAGCTGACTTGAAAGTTGCCATCTTTCAATAAAAAAACTTAAAAACCAGACTTCAGCGAGAAACTGCAGAGCTCGAACTCATGCAAACTTGAAAAAAATCAGACGGGGTCTGAATAGGGACTTGGAATGGTTCTCTCATTACAAGAAGTAATTGTCACAGTTCACACACTCTCACCTCCTAATCAATGGTTGTGAATAGGCCTCATCTACCCTTCCTGACTTGACTTTGTTAACACTTGCCCTCCCCATTGTTATTTTCTATACCCTTGGATGTATATATATACCCTATCTGTGGTTTCCACTTCATGCATCTGACGAAGTGGGTTGCAGCCCATGAAAGCTTATGGCCACAGAAATTTGTTAGTCTTTAAGGTGCAAGAGGACGCTCATTATTTTTGCTGTGTACAGACTAACACGGCTCCCCCTCTGGAGCCTCAGCAGTGGAGTGCAGATCCCTCAGAGTACCATCAGCTCTGGTCAGAGGGCATTCATCACTGATGTGTGGCGTAGTCTGTCTTTGATCACATCCACATATGAGATCCTTTCGCTGGCCCCAGATGTGGAGGCTGGCTGCACCTGGCCCCTGGCCCATTCAAAATCAGTTCAGAGGGGTCCTGAGCGAGCAGCACATCAAAGATGGGTACCTGCATGGTCAGGTTGGTTATGTCGTCTGCAGACCATTCTTCACACCGGAGAAATCTGGGCAGGGCAAGTGGGCCCACAAGAAGTGCCTCTATAGTAAATGTGCTCTTGGATGGTGGGCGAAGTCTGTGTCTAGGGTTAGGGTTGGGATTGCCAGAAAGCAATGGATCAGCAATCTTGTTGCACACTCCGTGAGTACCTGACTCATACCGTGGAAGCTGATGATCCAGGCAGCATTCGATTTCCTTTCTAAGGTTGAATCCTGGTCACTTGTTAGCAAACATTCCTGATGCAACTCCACCTCCCAACATTCAAGCCACTGAGTTAGCCCTGAGAAAGCTACAGCTCACCCTTGAGACATGATCAGCCGTCAAACACAGCATTATCAGTGACTCATTAGTGACTTAGTACACATTAATCTGTTGACCACAGCAGCCAATTAATTGGAAAGGCTTGGAAAGGCTGCTTGGAAAGGCTGACCAATTAATTATGTAAAATTATTTCCATTGTCTCAGCGATCAACAATATCAGTGCTAATGTAAAGTATATTCTCCTGCCTGTTTCATTTAAAAGCACAAACAAAAGTGCCACATTTTCTCTAGACAAGATGAGTTTCAGATCAGTACAGTAAAGATCAGTGCGGAGAGATCATAATTGAATTTTCCACCGATACAAATTTTGGGCCTGACCCTGTGAAGGGCAGAATACCCTGGCATTTCAGTAGGCACCCAGAGCACTCAGCGCCCCACAGTGAGTGTTGAACACCTTGCAGGATTGAGCCCTTCCATTGCTTTTTAATGCCTTGCCTTAAGATTTAAAAAATATTGGTAGATAACATGAACTGTTCCTGAACCAGGTGATGAACTGTGGGAGAGATATTCCTGGAGCTCACTGAGTTTCATTAAGTGACAGCAAGTGTTACAGATAATATTCTAGATCATTCAACCCTGTCCTACACCCTTTGATTTCCAAAATGAAATCAGGACAAAATTAAAGTCAAAAGTTTATTCGGTCCTGGGGGTGTTGTCCTTTAAAGAATAATTGCGAAATACGGAGCCTCTTATGCAACTGAACACAAGGCAGCAGCACCATCAAACTGACAAGAAAAAATGGATGGAGAGCATGTGATTTTCTAGGGTGTTTGGAAAGGGATATTGAACTAGCCAGCTTTGATTATTTTCCCCATCATGCATTCAGTAAACAGGGCAGCGGAAGACAGCATACAGTTTCCTGCCATGTTGTTGTAAAATGGATTAGAACTGCTAAACTGCTGGATAGAAGGCTTAAAATGGAAGCTACTATTAGCCAAAGACATGAAGCCATATAGATCATAATATGTGAGCTCCTGGTTATTTTATTTATTAGTAGTAGTGGTGTTATGGTAGCAGCTAAAAGCCAGGGCTGCTTGTGCAAGTCACAGTAACAACATATTATTAAGAGACAGTCCCTGTTCCACGAGCGTACAAACCAAGCATGGGGCAAGATGAAAGAAAAGACTTGCATTTAAAATCGGGAGGTAATTGTACAGCTTGTGTGGGCGCATGGAGACAAACACAGAATAGAATGCAGTGAGTGCTATCATGACAAATGGCTCTGGTCTGCATGGGTCAAAGGATTGGATTTCCATAATTACCTTAATTCAGAATTAATCAGTAATTAACTTGAAGCCCATGCGATAGGCATACTTAGCAGTGATTCCAACAGCTTGGGATTTGATCATTTGTTGGGGAGTAATAGGGGGGATGATTTTAGATGCTGGCATGAAGCCAGGTATTTGCACCCCAGAGACCCCAAATGGTGTTTTGCAAAATGCATCCAAGAAAAGAATTTTTTTTAAATTTCTGATAGCAAGATAAAAGTAATTTCTGAAAATTGTGAGAATAATATTGTATCTGTTAACTAACTGCTTAAGTGATCTTGGCCCTATCCTGCAAGATGTTGAGGTCCAGATTTTGAAAGATATTTAGGCATTGTTCCACCCAGCATTGGAAGGCCTAAATGATTCAGGGCTCGTTTATGCAGCAAATTAGTGCACGCCAAGCCAGGGTGTGAATCGACAGCACACCAGCTTGCCATGTGGTAACATCCTGTGTGGATGCTGCAGAGCACCAAAAATCCCAGAATGTGGTTTGCTGTACTGGTACTTGAAAGTATAGCATGTCAAATCACACTGTGGGGCTTTCATTGTGCTGTAGCAGTGTCTAGACAGGATGTTGCTGCATTGCAAACTGGGGTGCTGTAGCTTCACCCTGATTGGCTTTCCGCACAATAACTGACTGTCTAGGCAAGCTCTTAGAGAAGGCAGGTCAAAAATATGTCTTGCACTTGAAGCAGAAGGTGGTGAGGTTTGTGATGGTCCTTATTTCCTGTGATAGTTAGTTCTGCAATCTCAGGCCAGCCCACAAGAAAGCTCTTTCTCCTGCACACAGAAACGTTTACTCTTATGGTAGAAAGTTCCACTGAGCCTAAGACGTAAAGTTGCTGTCCACAGTCCTCATCCTGGAGCTTTAGGTGATCTTTTCAGCATCCGTGCCCAGGGTATTGAGCACCGTGAAGATAAAGGCCATGACCTTGAAATTCCCATTGACTTCAGTGGGGACAGAGTCATACAACGTTGAGCGCTTTTCAAAAATGGCACCCTAAATTTTCAAAAGCAGCCACATTTATGCATGAAGCTGTGACAGTTGATGCTTCCATCAAATCCACTTAGTAACAACCCTAAAGCATGGGTGGTAAAAGGGTATGTTTAATTATAGGAATAAGAAGAGTCTATTTTGTTCATTCTCTGATTATTTTTTTTTAATATCGCCTGATCTCACCTAATCAGCTTCATCTGAAGACCACTGGGTACATTGCCAACCCATTGCCTGAGAAACTGTTCAGAACCCAACCAAAAATTGCTCATGTAAGTTATTTGCTTCTTGCCACTAAATCACAGTTTTTCTGGCAGAAATGTGGCTTGGGGTTAGAACCTTGCATTGGGCCTCCTGGGTTCCCAGCCATTGTATAATCTTGGGCAAGTTCCTCACATTTTGAGGGTTAGTTAATGTTTTATAAAATGTGTTGAGATTCTCAGATGAATGGCATTATATGAATGCAAATTACTTTTAATAATAACAATACATTTATGGTAACATCCATTAACTAATTTTTAATATTCTAGTTGTTTAGAAAATTATTCACTCACAGCCACTTTAAAGTATTATGCAAAGAACAGGAGGACAAATTTCTATTGCTCTTTCTCTGTCACAACTCCCATTCACTTCAACAGACATTTTGAAGGACAACAGAATTTGGCTGAAGGTACGACTGTAGCTGTGACACACACTGCCTTCCAGATACAATGTGCTAGTTCATGCAATTTAAGTGAAATTACACACTGATATGTGAGAAGGATATTTTTTATTCCACAGAGTAAACTAAAACCCTAGTTACTTCTATGACACCTTGCAGTTGCCATTCAGCATTGGCACCATAGCTTTGTGGTTATAAAAATATCATATGTCTGACTGGATGTTGCAATTTGTATAACATGTTATTGCTACAGTGTTTTTCTCACTGTACACTAAGGTGTACTTGGTGATTGTACTTCTTTTGGAGCTGTGCAGAACTAAGATAGCAGATGGGAAGATTACTGGTATATTGTAACAGACATGTATTAACTCTTCCTCTGCTTGTCTGTGGTAATGTCCTATTGGTTATCTTAGATTTTATGAAACCACAATATTCCCCTTTTGTGCACAGCTTTGTAAAAGCTTGGGATAACTTACTGAAGAATGATATACAGCCAGGCTACAAGTTTTTAGAGTTCAGAAGCAGCTTTGAAGATGATGAAAAGTGATCTGGACTGACTCCACTCGTCAGCTTTATGATGTATTTATTCAAAATACGTGAAGGCAAATGTACAGAGGGCTGCAAACACTTGCAAAAAAGCTGATGCATAACTAGGTAAATATAGCTTCCTAGAAACTAGAAGAGGTGAAACACGAATGCCTTCTTGGACAATCCCAATGAGTGTGTTCACTGCTCCAATAGCACAGCGCCATGCTCTGGAAAGACCTAAGATATATAGAGCAGATAATAATTTGGGATTCTCTTTTAATAGTCATCATTTCAGATGTCATTTCCTTATCATGCTATATTCTGATGATGCTCCTGAAGACCCTTTTGCTGCTTTTTAATCTTTCATGCTCTTTCTACTGCAGCAAAGCTCTCCCTGAAGTCAATATGAGCTTTGTATGCCTAAGGACTACAGAATCAGGCCCTGTAAGTGCTTTATATCCTGTTACGGAGCTAACATTGACATACATTATCTTCCTGGCTTCTATGATCTGAGACATTGCTGTGCACAGCATCTTCCACTGAACCATTAATGTAGGAGAAGTGCTGCCCCATGCTGTCCTTTGTAGAATGTGGTTGTGTTTTCTCCTGATAATACAATCTAAAGTTTATCATCACTTATCTTCACAATAGGCACACAAGTCTTTCCCCTTTTCGTTGAGTGGAGAAGAAAGGATGCATAATGGAGTCTTTTGGTTGCCCTATGACATGACACAAGTGTTACTTTTTACTACTAAAGAATTCTCTGTAAAGTGATATGAATAAAACCTAAAAGTTATTCTTATCTTGAGTTACACAATAGCTGCAGAATATGGCCTCGTTGGGTCTCCAGAAGGGTATATTGGTGAGACAACCTGGGGGATCTGGAAAACTCTGGTTAGAGGCATACAGGTCATGAGGTAACATTGTCCAAAGGACAGGACATTGGCCTGAGGCGAGGTGATTTGGATTCTTCTGTCTTTTCCACTAAATACATACCGGCTTTGTGACTTTGAGTAAGTCACTTCATTTCTCTCCCTTTCATCTTTTGTTTGTCTTGTCTTTTTATATTGTATATTCTTAGGCCAGTCACTGTCATCTACTGTGCCTAGTGCAATGGAACCTCAGCTTGAGGGGCTGGCTAGAAAGGGAGCAGACAACCTTCTTCTCTGGAGAGGCATTAGAGCTAAGGAGATAAAAAGTAAGAACAAATAGACCATGTGGTTCTTGTGGCTCTCTCCTACAATGGATGAACAAACTTGTCAGTTCCTGAAACAGAAGTCAGAGAGCGACCTTAAGAGTAGCTTAACAAAGCTTTCCAATGGCAGTAACAATAATTTAGCTAGTCCTAATAAATCACTAAGGGCTGGATTCTTATAAGTCCTCAGCAGCTCATGTTCATTTAACTGGAGGTCCCAGAGAGTTTCAGGCTATGTCATGTGCATCGGTGAGATAGGAACTGACAAAGAGTCAGAGTGGCAGAGTTTGAGAGACGCACCTGACAAATGGCTCCTTTGATATTGCTATCCAGCATTGATTTTGTGCAGTTTTTAAGGTGCTGCTGTTGCCTGCATAGTTCCCTACAGGTGCAAGAGCAGCAGCAGTTGTAGCCAGAGTAGTTATTGTGTCGGTGCTATTTCCAATCCTCCACTATATCGTGTGCAATAGTGGATGTGGAATCATAGAATCCTAGAGAAAGGCAATCCCTTCCGTTAGGATAAATGGAGGGGACCAGATCTGGTGGATCTGACTGTGGGGTATGAGGAGCAAAAGTGGAGTGAGAGCATTAGTGACAGCGGATTTTTAGGTTGGAAGGGAGATGCAAATCAGTCTGACCCTGCCATAGGAAGGCAGAATTAGGGAAACTTACCTACTTCTGCTGCAGTCATCTTCTCCATTAAAAGCAGGGGCTGACAGCATAACCACCATTCTCCTAATGGCCATTCTAAAGCTTATGGGGTACTTCGCATAGGCTGCTGTCTATATTTATTGAAACAGGAGTACAAGAATTTCATCCTTTTATTCTGTTTATTGGGGGGGGGGGAGGATGAGAACAGGCTGTTTTCCTGTCATGGCCTCACCCCAAACTCTGATCTGTGGTGCAGTGGTCCTGGTTATTGTGCACCCCCCAAGAGATAGGATCAAGGGAATGACCCTCTGAAACCTACTTCTGGCAGAAGAGGCAAGTAGGGAGTCCTATAGTCTGTAGGAGAGAAGCAACTGAGGAATAGGGTATTTGCTGTAAATAAACTAGAGAGGTTCATTCACTAACAACAGTTGCAGGCAGACCCTGTGGCCTCTGACGTGTGTAACCAACACGAACCAAGCCCAGCAGGGTTGGTTTAATGGCACTGCCTAAACTCTCCCCCATCACAGCACTGAAAGTCTAGACCTGACAGGGATTTGGAACTACCACATCAGATGAAGTCAAATTGCCAAGGTCATTTTTTTCTGCCTTGGTGTGAGGCAAACTATTTTTCTAGGGCCTGCTTCGGTACTGGGAATTGTCGTCTCATCCTCACACAGTCCTTTATCCATAACCATATTCTCAGCCTCCAGTGGCATTTATCTCTGCAAAACTGAAGAGCTTAGTCAGGCTAAGAGCTATATTCTCTAACGTTTTGCTGACCCAAGTATTTTTGTTTACATCTAATTTTAGTTCGTGTTATCAGCGTTCGATATTTAAACTGCCATTTTTACAAATAATTATTCATTTGTGCTGGAAACAGAAAGTAAATTATACCCCCCCACTCCCGCCATCTCCCGTGTTCCCTCGGAGGCCCTCTACTAGATACAACACAATCTCATTAATAAAGCACCTTATCATGCAAAGATCCCTAGGCACTGTGCTCTTTTAAAGGGGATTATATATAAACTCAGATGAAAGCAATGTTAACAAGACAATCTTCAAATTAAAAACTTTTATCAAGGGAGCATTCCCCCATTCTAAGGCTGGGGAAAGGTGAATGCAAGAGAACTCCAGCTACAAAGGGCATAGTTATCAGTTCAGTTTAAGCTAATTTTTTGGGCCCAATTTTCAAAGAGTTCAGTGCCCACTGAAGACAACAGAAACTACAAGTGCTCGGCGGTGCTGAAAATTAGTCCAGCAGTTAACAGAGGCTCCCAGAAAATAGCCCAATATTTCATGAGTGGTCACTGGTGACTGGCTTATAAGCACATGCATTAGAGATCACTATTTATTCCCACTGGAAAGTTTATGTTTAAATGGGAGTTGTTTATTGTCAGGTGCTATTATTTTTACTACATAGAGTTCTGTGATAAACACACTGTGGAGAGAAACAAGAACACGTTCACATAATAAGTATCCTATGTGTATACTGATATAGTTAAGCTGTGGCAGTGGCTATATGAAGATGACTTTGGAGATGGGAGAAGAGCTAGCCGTCTGGTCTCAGACAGCTATCAGTCTGTCCAGAAAAGACTGAGGTGTTGTTGGTGAGATGGGGAAGCAGCTGGAAGATATTGCAGGAATAAGATCTGTCCATCTGATTGAGTATATGTACCTTTTAATACCCACATTTGTAGTTTAGAGGTCTGCTTAGATTCCCAGCGGCTACCGGATGATCAGGTCGCAGCAATGGACAGATTGACCACCACCACCCCCAAAACTGCTTCTAAAATTGCAACTTTGTCTCCAAGCCTTTGTCATCTCAAGATTAGATCATGAAAAATGTACTCTCTGTGGAGCTATACCTGGAAACCACCCTTCAGCAGCCTCTTATTAAGAGTTCAAACATTTCTCCTGAACAATCTTCCTCCTCTTGCCGAAGACATTCTTCCTGAATCTCAGTATGGGTTTAGACCATCTAGAGGCACTATTGACATTATCTCCACTGCTCACCAGCTGCAGGAAAAATGTAGAGAACATCACAGACCACTATAGTTGGCATTCATTGACCTCACAAAAGCCTTTGGCTCCATTAATAGGGAAGAGTTGTGGCAAATCCGTCTGAAGCATGGATGTCCACTGAAATTTGTCATCATTCTTCCTCTCTTTTGTGATGACATGCAAGTGGATCCTCTGTAATAGATCTACTGCATCTCCTTTTAAAGTTAAAACAAACATCGAGCAGGGCTGTGTCATTGCTACAATGCTCTTCTCTATCTTTCTTGCTGTGATGCTATATTTGATCACTGATAATATCCTGGTAGGAGTTCAGCCAATCTACCAAAGGATGGCAAGTTGTTCATCCTGGCCACTTCCAATCCAAAAACAAAACGTCACCAACTTCCATATGCAGATGACACTGTAATGTGTGCTCACTCAGAAATAGATCTTCAGGTGATCATCAACATATTTGCTGATGCATATTGGAAAATGGGACTGACACTTAATGTCCAGAAGAGAAAGGTCCTCCATCAGCAAGCTCCTGGTGCACAATTCCCAGCACCAGCAATGCAGATCCACAGTACCCCTCTATCGAATGTTGCACGCTTCTGATATCTTGGAAGCCATCCCTCATAGATAGCAGATATTGATGAAGAAAGCCAGTACTAGCTCAGATGTGCAAGCCAAGCTCTTGATCATCTGAGAAAAAGGGTGTTTGAAGATTGTGATATCAGAACCAAAACCAAGCTCTAGTAAACCTGTCATGATGTCCACCCTACTGTATGGTGCTGAAACATGGACAACATACAGGAGACATCTTAAGGTGCTGGAGAAGTATCATCAATGCTGCCTGCATAATTTTCTGCAAATCAAATGGGACGATGGATGCACTAACATCAACATCCTTTTGCAAGCCAGTATTATGTGTGTTGAGGAGATGATTATTTATCATCAATGTCATTGGGCAGTCCATGTTGTCTGGATGCCTGACTCCAGACTGCCAAAACAAATCTACTCTCAACTCAGCCAAGGCAAATGCTCCAGAGGAGGGCAAAAAAAAATTGCTACAGGGACATCTTCAAGGCTAAGATAAGGAAATGCAACTTTGACATCAACTCGTGGGAGCATATAACCCAGGACCAACAACAACAGGGGAACAGCTGGAGGCAGGGAACCCAGCATTTAGAGAATCAGATGCAATTATGTGTAACAGAAAAACAGAAGTGACAGAAAGAGCATGCTATGGCCCAAACCAACACCCAAGTTTCACCTGCCCTGCTCAGAAATACATGTCTGGAATGTGAAAGCGTTTGTGGCTCCAGAATAGGCCTTATCAGCCATCAGCAGACCCATAGGTAATTTGAAATGGACAATACAGGAACTACAATCATCCTCAAAGGATTCCAGATGAGGACAAAGTGGTGTATCCCTATAGAAACTTATTAAGCCAGCACTCCATGACAGGCACTAGCTGCCTGTGGGTTACCATGTGTAGTTTAAACTCTTGGATTTGACCTATAAAGCCCTAAATGGCTTTATAGTGATGTTACCATTGGTACATTTTCAGTTAGTTGTTAGTGATGAAATTTTGATTGGAAGTTAGATGCTCAGAAGCTAAGGGAGGGTATATGAATTCCCAGATTATAAAGATATATATTTGCCAAGATGTCACTAGGCCAGTCTCAGTGCAAACTTTCCTAACACCCTTTAAAAATATAAGGCTGCATCATCATTAACAGATTTCCCCCAATTTACACTAGCTGAGCATCTAGCCCATAGAATGTACAGAGCAAAAATTAGTTTTGCAAAGTGCTCCTGAACAGCTTATTACCACCAGCCTAATGATTTTTTTCCACTGATTGAAGTACTACAGAAGCTCTTGAAACACAACAGATGCAAAACAATTTGCAAACAACTCCCTACTATACAGGTGCCCAGGAAAAAAAATTGGGAAGATACAAAGTAATTTAAGGAAGATGCAAAACCATCCATCATGTTACCTGTCCTGGTCTTAATATAGATCGTCATGTCACTTTTGCTGCTGCCATGAGCGCAGAGCCTATCAATCTAACCATTTCACTGGTGTCCCACATGCCATTCTGCGCTTCACCAGAGTCTGAGTATTGGAGCCATTCTCTGCTGATCCCTGCCCTTCCATCTGCTTTGGCGTCTGTGCTAGAAGCAGAACCAAAGATTCACATCTGTGGTTTCTCTCGTACAAGCCTCCAGCACCAACTCTCTGCAGATGCTCTAAGCATGATATAATTAGGAAACTCATCCAATTGTTTCTCACATGCTGCACATGAGTTATGTAGAGCAAAAGCTGAATCCATCAAAAACAAAGTTTCTCCTGTTTGTCCAGATGGATGCTACAATTCAGAGAGACTAATATTTGTGTTGTAGCTGAATCAAGTCACTGATCTCAGTTTAAATTACAGGTGAGGTAAAAATACACAAACAAGAGGGATGTTTAAATAATATAAATGGCAACTTTTATCCTATAAGCCAATTTCCTATTATACGTCATTGATATACTGATTCCTATTATACGTCATTGATAAGACTATAGAGCACTGATGAATGAATCTTTATAAAATTGGAAGTTCATTTCCATTTGGATACCCATTCAGACTTTGGGTGTGTATTTGAAGCTGTTTGGTTTAGATACTGAACTGAAAAATCTCTTGTGAATAATGTCACCATCAGTTTTCCAGTACTTCCTGGTTTAGTCTAGGCAGGAAATACTTGTAAAATAGCAGTGCAGATTAAATCTGAAGGTGGACAGGCAAAACTGATGCACAACTGACACAAAGCTGAACTGTTCTTAGAGACAATATGTAAATGTGGGTAAATATTTGAGTCAGAACAGGAAGTAATTGTCACTGTTCACACATTCTCACCTTCTAATCAATGGTTGAGAATAGGCCTCATCTACTCTAACTGAATGGATTTTGTTTACACCTACCCTCCCTATTGTTGTTTCTTACCCTTGGATGTATATATACCTTCTATCTGATTTCTATTTCATGCATCTGACAAAGTGGGTTGCAGCCCACGAAAGCTTATGCCTACAGAAATTTGTTAGTCTTTAAAGTGCTACAGGACTCTCATTGTTTCTACCCTGAGGAGCTGCTGTTGAAACACAGCCTCCCTGGTGATACTTCTGCTTCTGGCTGAAAGATAGTGTGCACAAAAATGAAACAAACTAAGGGCCAGCTTCTGCAACCCTTTCTTACCTGACAGGTATCACAACAAACAATGGGGCAGTTCAGCTGAGTAGGGGATTACAGGATAGGTCCTTGAAAAAAATACATTCTTCTGAAAGCTTAAAAAAAAATAGCAAGGTGTGCTCCGTAAGAGCGGAGGGTTCGTGATTTATGATCTCGTGGCAAAAAGAGAGCAGCCAGACAATGAGAGTTGCTCAAATATAATGATGTTTTATATAGGTGATAACCTAAAAAGCTATGCTAAAAACACCTCTCACACCAGCAAGCATACCTGATAGACGAGAAGGATAGTTATTAACACAAATAAAATAATGAGCGATGTCATGGTTTTAAAAGCAATAACAATAGCAGCCACACACTACCGCAATCCCAAAGCATAGGAAGAAAGCACCTACCAACGACAGAAGAGTGGGGAGACCCATCATCCACCCCTTCAGTGAGTCGCAACCAGGGAACCGACCTGCCCGGAGCATCCAGTAAGGCCATGACGGATCCATGGAGAGTCTCTCCAGGCAGCTCCCGAGGGGTGCCTAATATACCCCTTTATCTCTAAGCTTACAATAATTCCTATTTAGCAATAATATACATAACTCTCAATCCCGTTTAGGGACTGGGCCTTAAACTTATTTTTCATGAGTGTATTGGCTAGTAATTACATCAGAAACAAAAAGTGGGAAGCTGACCTTTCCACAGTCTAAACTGGTCCTGCGGTTAGGCATCTGCTGGTTGGCAGTTTGGCATCCACCAGTTTGCGGTTAGTCATCTGCTACTTATCTCAAAGGCTTTTATACATGGTTAGTATAGTTTATGCAAGGCTAAACTTACTTTATAAAAACAAGCTAAAGGTTAGTTCCGCATTTTCTCTAGGGGACTTTCCACTTGGTTTTTCCCAGCAGGGGCCTACTCTTGTTCACAGCCTGAACTGAATTTCTAGGGCCTAGTCTTGCCAAGCTAAGTCAGTTTTGTGTTACAAAGTTCTTCCGTGCCTTACACAAATAAATATTTGAGAAAATGTTTGGGCCAGTTTTTTAATTAGCAATAATTTCCCGCCCCCCACTAATATCAAGTGAATAAAATTATTCCAACAGCAATTCTTATTTTTATTTATTATTTATGTCAATAACAAGAAAGTGTCCAAGAAGCCCACTGGTTATCTATTCATTTCAGGGCAGAGTTTAAGGAGTTGGTTTTGGCCTGCAAAGCTCTAGCTTCACTTGTTCAATATTATATAAAATAAACAGCATTTTTAAAGTATTTCTTCTCCCTTAAAGAACTCAGGCTTTGACATAAACCATCTCCATAGTCAAACAGTATATTGTTCTGTGTGTCTTTAGTTGATCATTTGATTTGTTTCGCCCTAGAAGAAATCGTACACAGTGTATGACATTCCTAACTTTTCTTGGATAACTATTTGAGTTATACTCTTGACGTGTGCCTTTTAAATTATTATAACAATTACTAGCCTTAGGCACTGATGATTCCAACAGTTTGTATCTTCAATGTGCCCGTCTGTGCCTCAGTTCTTCCTTTTCCCTCTCTGTGTTAGAAAAAGATTATTTTTAAAGCTGTCGAGCCCTCTAGTTTTCGGTAGAACTGTCACTTCAGTTCTATATTAAGTTTATTTTGTAAGCCCTTTGTGTAATCTTTTAGAACAATCTTCAGCCCCTTAGCTAGTTAAGACCTCAAGCCTGCCGCGGGATGACAGTGTTATTTAGAGATATGTAACTAATTTAAAGCTGCAAACAAGCAGTTCTTCTGATTTCCAGTGCTTTTCCTGCGGAAGATTCCTCTGAAAGTCTGATACATTCTTGAAATACTGAGGATTTGTTTCTGGGCCATCTAATTCCCTAACTCACATCCTCCTCATGGCAATGGATTGCATACTATCAACTGGCAGGCTGGGCCATTCAGGTATTTTTTTCAGTCATTCAGAAACAGTAATTCTTATGAATCAATGGAAGATGCTGTAATAGGAATTTATACATTGCTACTAAACACAGATAGATACATAAAACCACCACCTCTACAATTTAACTGATGATACAGAAACAAGTTTATTTGCAAACACTCTTTGACCATTTTCAATCAATCACTCTTGAAAAAAATCCTCATTTTCCACTTAGAGCACAACTCCAGATCACCAGATCCTCCTGGTTGTTAATGAGACCAGCTTTCTTCTTTCCTTCACATAGGCTATAAAACAGAGTGTTATCTTCAGTACAGATACACAAGCAAACCAAACAGAGACAGATGTCTTATCTAATAGCTATTATATTTAACTTTTAAAAGAGAAAAAAGAAGTTTGGCTAATGGTCAAATAACTTCTCTTCAGCCTAGATACCTACCTGGCCCCCCTCAGCATAGTGTCTGAGTGGCTCTTATCTTGTTCTTTCATCCCTGGGATCCTACTGAGTGGTCAGAAGCTATTGGTTAAAGTGGTGTTCTGCCACTGTGGAACAGGACAGAACTGTAGACTTGATCCCTCGAGTCCTTGCATAATACACAAAGTTGTTGCACACCTATATGAAAATATGAGGCAAAAGAAAGGCACAAGTAGGGGTAGATACCAGGCATAGTCTTCCACAGTAAGTCTCTTGTACACCTACTAATCCTCAAAAACAGAAAAGGGGCAGGGAATGGATGAAGAGTTAAGGTTTTTCGATGGGATATGGGCCTACATGAAGTACTGTATGTGCAAGTGGAGCACTAAAATACATCTTCCCCTTTCTAGCCTTGTGTCAACTAAACAAGAGTAATTTGGCATCCACACAGCAGCACATGTTAATACCATCAACTCTTTAGTCTGAAGCTACTGTTAGTCTTCTGAAAGCAATCATTAAGACACAAACTTGTCTGAATCTGGTGTTGTGAATCTTTCTTAGAGGTTGCCTGCTCTATAACTGTTTTATGGTTAAATCAAAGAAGGATTTACACATGCAGTATTTTCAGCTCCACCATTTCAGGAGATAACTATGTTCCTATACAGGGATTCTATCCAGGAGGTCTTTTCCCAGTTTAGAAATCTGTTCAACAATCACCACTTTTCTCTTTCTTATCTGTATTGTGATAGAACACAAGATATACATTAGGACCTAGGGGATTCCAAAACCCAAACTTTTAGTTTACCAAGCCAGTAGATTATACTCGGTAGTGAATACTTTTTGTGTCCATTATTATAGGCCTTTGTTACATGCTGTGTTCCACATTTGAACCTTAGCAAGTTGAGACTAGTGGGTTGAAATTTTCCAAACATTTTTCCTGATAAAATATGGAATTTAATTGAAATCAAGATTTTTCTTGGGAAAATATCAATTACAAAGAAATTTTCTGATTCTTTTTCCAATACAAAAGTTCTAAACACAATATTTCATTTTCATTGAAAATGTTGACAAGTTTTATTTTAACATTCCCTAACTGAAACTCTTCAGAATTTTTTGTTCTGCTAAAATAGTAGCTATTTTGACTTTTTGTCCCTTTTTTTTTTGGAGGGGGGGGGAGAACAAGTGACAAAAATATTGGAATTTCCCATGGGACAGAAATCCTGTTTTCCACACAGCTCTAGGTGAGAAGTTGGAATGAATCACTTGAAAGGGTGCACAGAAGGGCAAAGACGACATGAAGCTATGGCCCTTAACTCCCCAGAAAACCTGTTTCATCCTAATGGACAGCACTAAGTGCTCAGCAAGCATCTCTGGGAAAGATTTTCACCTCTTGCGGCACAGTTTCTCCTGGGTGCTCTTTCTGCGGTAGCACAGCTTTGGCTCTGTGTCCCAGCTGTGCAGGCACACAGGACTGCACGTGAACCATACAATCTAGCCTTGGGCTATTTAATATTTATTTACCCATGAAAAAGACTATATTGTTCCATTTGAGATGGTTTTTACCAAAGAAGTTTTAAGATGCTTTGAATCAAACAAACCATTTCTGAAGAAGTCATGTATACGCTTATGTGTACACCTTTAAAGTGACATATAGCTAGTGAATCACCCAAATCAGAGACATCATCAAAGGCAACAATGTTGAATAATTATTTTCAAAGGACAAATGGCTCCCTCTGGAACAGATATCATACTGTCTCAGGCACAAACACACTGTCCTCTCCTATTAAGTCTCCTCCTTTAAACCAGCTTCTAGTTTCTACTAATGTAAATATTGATACTTCAAAGTCTACCGCCATGATCTGCTGCTACACAGAGGTAAAGCAGAGAACAGCAGCAAAGATACTAAACAAATATATACTAAAACCCAAATCCAATACCTGTGTTCATAAGTTTGACCTTTGAAGTCAAAGGCTTCACCTCCAAATATACATCACATCATTCAAAGAAGCGCTAAATGTATGTCTCTGATATAAAGTTTTTAAAAATTAAGATTCATGCATAAGCGCTAGCCCAAATGATGAACTCTTTTACTGCTTGTTTTATAATTCTAATTATAATAGTCATTTGAAATCTGACTTCTGGGTGACTGATTGCAGTTTTAAGCCTCTGATATTTACAGCATTGCCACAGGTCAACAGTGCCTTTAATGCAAAGTTAGTTGAGTACATTTTGTACCTCATTAAAAATACAGATTACTGCATATAGGTATTTACTATGCAAAAGTAATATTCTGAAGGAAAATTCAGTACACACACTTATGTATCAGTATATCTATATATGCGCACTCTGCTTTTCCATGGTGATTTAAGCTGTCCTTGCTAGATAATAGCCCAAATATATCATTGTACCAACCAAGTATCCTCATGAGAGTGAGCTAGAAAGCTCATTGGAATGATAGTAGGTAGTTTTCAACCTCATTCCAAATGTAACGGACAAAGGGCACATCAGTCTAAAATGTTTGGTCACGCAGCTAATTAGAGACATTAAAAAACTGAAGGGATGTTAGCACTTCAGAGAAATATTGTTGTAGAGGAAGTATTTCAGTGCCAGCAAAGGCACTTATCCAAAGCCCATTACTGGGAGCTTTGGATCAGGCCCTAAATCTTTGGGCAAAATCTACAACTGGTAAAAAATCATTGTAGCTCCATTGAAGTCACAGCATCACTTTGACTTCAATGGCACTAAACCATATCAGCTGATAATCTGGCCCTTTGATATATGAGTAAATTAGTTTATACTAATTTAACTCTATTTTGGATTATTAAATACATACTCATTTCCTTGCCATCCTCCATTTTGTCAATGAAATGTAAATTGAAGTCTTTGTTTCACTCTGCCAAAGTTAGATCACTGGGTGGTGTGGGAGATGCAAGACTTAAGCCAATCTGAAAATGAGAGAACAGCTGCATCTATCACCCAAAAACTAGTGCAAAGCTGCATGTTTTATTCATTGTGCCATCCCTGAGCAAAATCCTTTGGTCTCTGCTCAAATTTTATTCAGGCAAAACACCCACTAATTTCCAATAGGTGTTTGACTTCATTGGGAATTTGTTTGAGAAAGGATTGAATAAGGACTTTGGGATCTGGCCCTCTAAAAATGAAAGACACTAAGAAAATTCATCCAGCAGTACTAAGAATTGCAAAAGCATTTAGATGTGTGACAACCTCCCTGCAATATTTTGGAAATGTACCTATAAACGATGAGGAATATGACAGCCACATATATTTTAGATATTCTCTGAGAGAATTACAAATCCACTGTGGGACCTGTGGAATGCCCCATTAACCATCTAAGGAGACACGAGGCTCCAAAAGAGCAAGGTAGGAACTAAGATCTGTGTCCAGACTATTCTGAGGATATGGAAGAATCACCTGCTGGTATACCCATTTCAAAGTAAAGCAGTCAGTATGCGGTGCACTCATGAAACAAACAACAAGGATAAGCTGTTTTGGTAAAGGACTGTCATTTACTATGCCCCCGATGCTCTCTTAACTTTAAGCATCAACTAAGTTCCACTGACACCAGTAGATCTTAAACATGTGCTTACAAAGGGATTCTTCTCTGAACCAGGGACTTTGGATATGTCCCATTTCGAACAGTACTACATTAACGTGCACTATGGAACTTTTAGTGTACACCAGCAAAGTCCACACAGGCCAGTTAGTGTGTGACATGCTAGTGTCCACTAGAATTTGCCACCCTTGTGGTATAGAGTAAGGCACTGTGTAGACGTGCCCAGTTTTACTTCCAGCATCATGGCTCCCATCTCCCTTTGAAGCTTACTTGCAATAGTGCACACTCAACAAACACACTCTAGTCACAGGAAAAATGACTCAGGCTACTCTCACTGGCTACCAAGTCCAGTCAGAGTTTGTGTCTGGCCATTGATTGACAGCTCTGACAATCTCTGGCTATGAAGTAGCTCTAAAATGATAAGGGATCAGGTTTCAAAGGATTGGCAGGTGGGGAGAGGATTAGCCATGCAACACTCATTACGTCATCTGCAATGATAGAGGTAAGTCTCTAGGCCATGGTTAAAAAATTATCCCTAAATGTCAAATAAAACATGATGTTCCGTCACAAACATTAACTGTTCTGCTGCCGCTTCCCATGCTAGGTACATTGGGCAAATGCCTCCAGCATTGCTTTGGGTCCCATTCCAACTTTGAGATCTGCTAGCATAGACCCCTACACTGATGTGGAATCTCAGCAAGGGGAACATCAGCAGGTTAGCAAAAACTCAGTGGTTCTGCAAGCAGATGACGACACAAGTTACTAGATGGATTGCCAATGGAGCTGAGTGATTAGTGGGAGAGTATCTGTGAACATTTTTGCTGATTCTGAATTGAATTTGCATTTGGTCATACCCAAAACCCCTCTTTTTTTTTTTCATTTCTTTTCACAAACATTTTTGCAATGGCAACTTCATTCTTATGTATTTGCAGAAAGCAAGTTATGCGCTGGTAATGTGATTTGTTTGCTCAAGTAGTCGAATGTAGTTCCTCAGTACATGCAGTTTGGAAGCAGAAGTAATTTGTAAAGGTGAGTATCCAATTATAGAAGAGAAAGAACAACATGTGACTGTAGAATAGTGACTTGTCCCCCTCCCTGTTAGTCTCGGAGGGAGGCCACGCCCCCTCGCTGCTGCACCTGTGTGGATACACTTTATGCAGGAGAATTAGCTTTCCATGGTCTGTAGTCTCCAAGCAGGGCAGGGGGCAAGTAAGCAGGCAGGTAAAGCCAGCAGTCTATAGCCCTGGCCATCAGTCAGGCTTGGGGAAGATAAATCAGTTTGTGGCCCCAGGCAAGGCAAACAAGCAGTTTATAGGCCCAGACCCTTCAAGCAAGATGGGCAAGCAAATAGTCTATGGCCCTGGCCCTTCAAGCAAGGCAGGGCAGGCAAAGCAAAAGGTCAATAGCCCTCAGCTAGGGTAGGGTAAGCAAAGTGAGATGGTGACTACCTATTGAGGCTTTGCAGGCCAAGGGGTGGTAACCCCAGGGTGGAGTGGGAGGCAGGCCCACCTGACTCCACTGCATCCGAGCCCAGGGCCCTACCAGGGACAGATGTCCCGCCACTGGGTCTGTAGGGATGCAGCCAAAACTCACTGAATGGTGCTCAGGCTTGAGCGCAGCCAGACTGAGGTCAGGTATCCCTGGGCTACTTCCTCCACACCTGTGCCCATGTACTTGTGGTCAAGGTTGTAGCCCATTTCCTTGGGGTAGAACACAAGGTAAAGTCCCAGCATGCCCTCAGCATCGCTAGCATCAGGCAGCTCCTCCTAGTCGCAGGGGCCAGAGTAGCTCCTCTGGCTTGCAGAGGCCAGGTAGCTCTGGCAGGTTCTCAGAGCCCCGGCTGGGAAGCAGCCCTAGCAGCTCCTCCACAGGACAGTGGTCAGGTTTGGGTCCCAGCCCCAGGGGAAAGACGTCCTCCTCCTTTGGCCACTCCCCCTTTCCTGAGCTGGAGGGCCCGCCCTTTATACTTCCTGTTCCTGCCTTGGACTCGCCCTTCTGCTTCCGGCATGGGGGCGTGTCCTCTCCGAGCCCACCCTCTGGGGTTTGAGTTGCAGTTCCTCCCTGTCAGTCTCGGAAGGAGGCCATGCACCCTCACTACAGTGACCTAGAAAATTATAAATACCAGATCAGAGAAGGCTAGATTGTGCCATGGAAAGTGAAGGCCTGTGTTGGGAGCTATGTGGCAAATCACCAGGAGAGGGGGAACACTGGAGGCATTTTGTCTCAGAAATAGACAGAAGGCCTCCTGGTTCTCACAGGGGACGAAGGGAGAGTACATCCCTTGAAGAGGTGCAGTATACCCCCTCTATTGGTTAGTGGTTGCAGGCTTGTGTGGGTGGATTCATAGCTCCACATTTTTCTGCCCCTTCCTGCCTCTGGTGGGATGCCAGACATCCTTGGAAGAAATTAGGGGGCAATCCTTGAGCTTCCAAATGCAGGGACTGAAATTCTGTCTGGTACTTACATGGGCGGAGCAAGAAAGTGCTCTTTGCTCCCTTGCCACCCATCCCACAGTGTGTACCAACATAAGGGCTATGCAGAATCCAGCTGTGAATGGATGCATGCTACAAGTAGGTCACAAGCCTCCATAGGCAGAAAATTATTCATAGGAGTTATCCATCCAGCAGTTCCAGACAGACAGACAGACACCTGGAAAGAGTGATCCTTACATGGAAAATTCAGGAAAAGGAAAATAGGGTTACATTTTTCAAATTAATTGCTCGCACTGTTCAGTTCAGCTAGCTCTAATCATAACATTCCAGTGTAATTTCAGACAAATAGGACATCAATGGAACACTGCTGCAATCCTGAGACTGAAGTGGAGAACCAGCAGTCTGAAGCAGTTAGAGGAAAAAGGATGTATCCTTCCAGCTGCAGAGCAGCATTAACTCATCAACTGTTCAATAAAGAACAAACATTTTGGCTCCCACAGCCTTGCAGCAAGTGTCCCTTGAAACATTATAGAATGATGCTTTTCCCAGCTCAAAACCCTCACAAGTGAAAAGAAACTGTGTTTTCCTAAAAGGCCCAAATGGCTCTTGATACCTAAGAGTATAAAATGCCTCTAGCTTTCACCTTGCACTGCCTGGAATCTATTGGTGTCTCTGGGCCCATTTCAGTTATTCCTGTTGGGTTTATTCATACAAACTGCTGAGCACTGCTGAAAGAAGGGCAGTCAGAGCATTAACACTCAGCATCTGTTCAGTACCTGTGCAGAAAGCCTTTACGAAAAGCCCAGTGCAATTTCATGGAGAACAATAGTCATCCTATAGAATTTTAACCTGGCCTCTAGACTTCTATAGCAGGGATGTGATTTTACCATTATATCAGCTGCTTCACGCAAATGTGATAGCCGGGTCAACGTCAATTTAGTGCTATAGATTTTGAGAGTAGTTTCCATGGCACCCTCTTGGTTTAGATTCTATTGGACTTTTTTGTAAAGAGGAGCTCCAGTACAGTGCAGGGAAATATCATCGTGAGCCACAACATGAGCAAACCTCTACCTCCACTCTGAATTGAATAGCAGCAAGTAGGGGAGAATAGGTGTGGATGGAGACGGAGCTTAGGTGCCTAAATGCAATCTATTCCTTTATGGGGAAAAAAGTCTTATGTGATTTATTAGGGATGAAATCTGTGGAGGCAGTCTATAAAATTAACCTAAAACACTGTTTCCATTGCCACACACCCCTCTGCATCACAAGCCATTGTTTATTACACCGACTTGTTGCATCTTGACTTAAATGATTTAAGCCCTTCAAGGCAGGGACTATTTTTTACTATGTGCCTGTACAATGCCTAGCACAATGGGGCCTTGATCCTGGATGCCATCAATACAAATAATAAATACCCGTAGAACATAACAGGGAATGAGAACCTCACTTTAGTTTTTCTGAACCATTCTCTACAATTCCACAACAGAGATCTAGTTCGTCTATTAACTTCTACAGGGTGGCTCAAAAGAAGCCTAAAGAAAGCTTATCAATATCTACTGAAGCAAATAAAAATTTTCCATGTGGGCTAGACATAATTAGTGTAAATAGCAACCATAGTTAGGATTTTCATCGACTCCTGCTGCCAATGAGTGTTAGTAGTTGACATGAGAACCACTTGTGGTTAAGAGCTGCAGTTAGAAGACAGGAGACCTGTAGCCAAACTAGAGGGACACCACATGTACAGTAAAAAGCTAGTGCATGTTCTTCTTTCCCCATCCTACAGGAGATATTGTGCCTATGGCAGAAAGTGAGAGGAGGAGCATTCTGACACAGAAATGCTTCCAAAGGCTCTTAGGTTTGCTTGGTGCTACCTGCTCAATGCCTCATGACATGCTGGGTACAGTGATCTTGGCAGTCTACTAGCCTGTAGTGCTGGCTTTCCTTTTCTTACCTGGCACCATGCTGGATAAGCCCTATCAATAATATTCTTTCACAGCCATCATCTATACACCTGACTTGAGCCCTCAGTTTTCACTCCATCAATACTCCCTTTGACTTGAACAAATGTTTTGCATGCATAAGGGCTAGGAATTGAATGAGGACTTTAGTATTTGGACTTCTGTATTTATTTTAAATATATTTTTCCAGAAACCCTTTTATTGCCATGAATTTCTATTTATGAGGCTAAGAAAATGAATCCCTGGCTGATTGG
The DNA here is from genome assembly GCA_007922155.1 of Mesoclemmys tuberculata. Lineage (NCBI taxonomy): Eukaryota > Metazoa > Chordata > Testudines > Chelidae > Mesoclemmys > Mesoclemmys tuberculata. Next base: position 18,298,184 of record ML675650.1, read on the forward strand.
AATACAATGCAACCCATAGTTTTCTCACGGTACCAGCCAGATAAAGGATCCCTGAGGCAAGAACAGTCCATGACAACCACAGGTAAAACACACCAATATTAAGGTAGTTGGGTGTATTCAAATTTCTTGAGCATCTGTATGCACACCCTTACAGGAAACTGGACATATACTCTGATTATATTAGACCTAAGGCACTTAGGACCGAATTCTAAAAGGAAGTCACTGACCATACAGTGCTTTTAAAATTTCTGTAAATCTTGCAAACGGATGAAGTTACATTATGAACAGAGATTTGTTTGCACAGTTAGCCATTCTGTATGAGTAAATGAACATTTGTCTGCACAATTATGCTTTCAGCCAATACCAGAAATTGAACTGGGCACCTCTAGAGATAAAAGAAAAAGGGGCTATAACTTGAGCTAAAGAGTGAGGCTCACAAACCTACCCGTGTAAAAGGACTATTCTTCATGATCTAGGGAGATCATGGGGTACAACTGGGGAGATGTACCACACTGACCAGTGGTTTTACACATGTGCACACTCACATTTTGCTGAAGGCACTTTTATTTGAAAGAAGTGGCCCTTCATTCTTTTTACAAGCAAAAACTACCTTTTCCCCATCACATCATCTTTGGACCAACAATGCAAATCTAAGGAACATGCAGTATTCACCAGTTTTGCCACCAGTGTGACTTTTCACACTGTTCAGCTGGAGCGCTTATCAGCTTTATTTTTAGGACAGGAATGGCATCACATCCTGGGGGAAGCCTGTCAAGACTTTTCACTCTGACCTCCCAAAGACTGTCTGCAAGTGTTGAGGGGGCAGTGAGAGTAAAAGGAAACTGGAACACTGACTGCTTTTTCACACAGTGACCACCCTTTCCTAAATGCTGAGTCACTGACAATATTTAATGTGAGATAACTGGCTTCCCAGAGAAATTTATTAATATTATTTATTTGTGATGCAGCAACACCTAATCTCTCCAATCAGGAACAGGGCCCCAGTGAGGTAGGTGCTCATACAGGATGACATGGTCCCTGCGCAAAGAACATACCATCTAATTTGAGGCTTTCATTCATTCTTCATTAACTGGTGCCAGCTCTCACATTTTTATTGCAAGACTCATATTTCAGGTTTCTCTTAAAACCCAAGCTCCTGGAATCATGAAAATCTCAGTTTAAAAAAAAATGTTTCTTATATTCATGGCTGTGGAAAAGCTGGAAAATGTGACCACATGTGATCTCAATGCTCCAAAACCTGAAGGCAAAGAAAAAGAACTCAAAATTTACTATTTTTTAAAATCTCATGATTTTGCAAGGCCTGTCTCATGATTTTTCAACACTTGGGGTTGCAATACTGTTTTATTTGCCGCTTGCAGAGTTACTTAAATTAGGTAGGAGGAAGGTGGGTATAATCGGATGCATCCCATCTCAGATCTAGAAACTGATCCAAAACTAAGCCTGTGATCCTAATAATCCAGATTTGGACGTTCAGATCTTGATCTATATCCAGGTTTACTAGGTCTAGCCTCAAAACTCATGTTTCAGGTTCTAAGCTGATTGTTTGTGGGAGACAAGGAAAGATTTTTTTCCCCACCCAAGTACAGTTCACTTTGTCATGTTCCAATAGCCCTTCTGCTATACTTATAAATATACGCATACACAGTACTTCTGGGGACACGATCATGGAGAAATATGAAAAGTGAGAAGGTAGCATAGGTTTGGATGTCTCCAAAGTTGTAGCTGCTTTATCTCCCAAAACACAGATATTTTAGCATCCAGATATGAAAAGGAATTTACAGATACTTCAACTATCAGTAATGTTGCTGGCTTTGGTAGAATATGAAACAAATCTGTGGCCACCTAGAGTTTCACAGTTGCCATAATGCTGCTCATCATGGCCACTAAGAATTTAACAGAAGCAACAGGGATTAAACTCCTCTCCACCTTCCCTAAAAACACAGACCTCTACCACTTGAGAAGGGAAAAATCGCTTTTAGCAGTATGGTACCTATGGCACAGTTGAGCACTTTGGATCCCATTCAGGAGGGACAACGGTATGCAGAAGCACTAGCCACTTCATTCCAACACATTTGAAAGCATGTCTCAAAATTTGCAGCAGATGGATAGAGCACTGGACTGAACTCAGGAGATCTGATTCTATCCTCACTGTTACCACTGGGCTACTGGGCAAAAACAGGAAAAATAACACTTACGCATCTTGTAAGGTACATTGATTTCTATTGATGAAAAGTGCTATACAAGATAGAGGTGTTATTACTATACAAGATCTTTTTCCCTCTCTCATCACCATCGCTATTTTGGATATGAAGCATGAACTATTTTTTGTCATATGTTTTTTCTGCTGAAATAAGCATGTGGCACCCAGCTAAAGCCCATTTAAATCTTTCCTTTGGAAGCATTTTTTTTTTTTTGTTAAAAAAGTTACAAAGAAGAGTAGATACATCCTAAATCACAACTACAATACCTATTGGATACAAAAACAAGTTCTTCTTCAGATCCTGCCCTAAATGATGATACAGAGTTTCTGCACACAATTTAACAGCTGGGATGTTTGATCCCAGAGATGACAGCATTTCAGTGATGGGTGAAGTAATCCCTACAGGCCAGACTGTGATAATCTTACTAACACTGAGTAGTCCCTCACTCCATAAGGAAACATTTGGGCTTCAGTGGAACTGTTGCTGGTGTTAGGCACTATTCCACATAAGTCCATTTGTCCATCCCCTGAATTAGTTAAAAATAACTAAAATTTGTAAAATTCTTTTAAACTGTAAAATGCCATAGGAATTTATTTACCATCATTAACAGGGAGGTTGCGAGGCTTAACTAATAGATATTTGTGAAATCCTTTGGGATATTGGAATGAAGGTGCTTTAGAAGTGCAAAGCAATAGTAGAAATATATACTTGCTAGGGCAAGTTGTGATACCATAACTCCCATTGAATAGCATCTTACACCAGGAGTAGTCCATTGAAGTCAATGAGACCACTTGTGGAATAAAAGGAGTACATTCTGCCCCTATATAATGGGGGGGGGGGAAAACAGGTGGAAAAGCTGTTTAGTCCTGTTGCTAATTCATGACATTCAGAGAGAGTTAAGTCTTTTGCCTTTGGCAGGCCAGCTCATTTTCTTTCTGGGTCATCACACAAAGTGAGGATGAGTAAATGATCTATCATTTTTAAAGTGATAATTAATTCTAGGAATAGCAGTTGGCGATTGTGAGGGTGCTCGGAAAAAATGATACCACATTCCTGAAAATTATTCTGTTTCTTGACGTGAAAGTCACACGCACGCCTGACTCTTTCCCTGACACACTCACACTGTCACTCTCCTTTTTATACAGTTTTTGTGGATACACTAAGAACATTTACATTTTGGGTATTTCCATAATACTGGCCTAACAGCACATGGAAATGTACACAGCTAGCTACAAATATACAATATATTGCAACAAAGGAAGCTCCCATCAACCGTGTCTCTGAAAACATGACTGATCAACACTATAACTTTCAAGAAAAGTTCTCTGCTAATCCCAGTGCAAATATCTAAAACTAGACTAGACCTCCCTATTCATGCTACATTATTTTAACTATGGCATCTTGAAAACTGATCTTGATTTATAGAAATACGACTTTTCAGTAAGAAAGGAGGTGGAGATAGCATCTGGTTAGTTACTAGGAAGAAGAGGACTTCATTCATTTTAAGGCGTTTAAGTTCTTACTTATTCTCCAAACACACTAGCCTCTCTGAGAGCTACCCATTCTCTGTCTCTAGTAGGAACAGCTATTCTTTTTGTCTATATGTTACCAATAACTTTGAATAAAAACATGCTAGCAAGAACAATATTACACAGTGTGCATTTTCCTTAGGATTCAGGGGAACATTTGCAAAAAAGAACAGATAAAATCCAGTGCGCCTTTGGTGTTCTTTCTATACTCAGGACATTCAGGGACTGAAGCCAAAGTTCCTCTCCCCCCACTTTTGATCCCTACAGGCAATCCCCAAGAAATAGGAGCAACAACCCTATGCCAAATCTTATCTTTGCTGTCTTCAGGAAGGGCAGCTTACCCTTGCTTCCTTCTGGAGCTAGATAGTCCCTTTTGTTCTTCCCCCAGGTCATCAGTGGATGCCAAATGCTCTTTCCTTTCCTCCTAAGAGTTTCTTCTGGGGGTTGCCTGACATGGTTGCTGATATCTCCCATCCATAAGGGTGTTCTGGTGACAATAGAATGTGTTCCCTTCCCATAAGAACAGGAGAGGGAACACACACCTTTTGCTTCCCTGTTGCGTATAGGACAGGAGCATTCGATAAAGCATAAGAAAAATCATGCACCATTCCACCATTATATATAACTAACGAATATTATAGCATGATCCTTTAAAGTGAGTGTTTCTGTGCACCGCAAGACAGTTGGCTAGCATTCAGGAGGGGATAAGCAAGGCCAACAATGAAGAAGAAGGGAGGACTAGCGAAAACCAATAAATAATGTTTTTTCCATGAACAAAACTACAAAACCTTCCTTACGGTGACCTGGGCCAGATTCTTCTCTCACTTACATCTGTATAAATCCATTACTTCAGTAGAGTTCCTCTGGATCCACATCATAAACAGAGCAGAATTTGGTCCCTCCTGTACAACTCAGATCAGGGCTATGGAGACTTCAGTCATGCAAGATGCAAAGTTCCACAGTCAACATGCCCCACTTCTGTCAGAGGGATATGCCTTGCATGAGACAGGCATCTTTTTTCAATCTTTTTCAATGTGATACCCAAAGACTATCATTTAATTCAGCATCTGCCACAGCTGCCTTCATTTTAACTTACTCAGGCTTTTTATCAATTAGGGGAAAAAATAGCTCCCTAAATACTGATTCTTGCATATGAAACCCTCTCTGCTTTTGCTCATCTTCAATCACAAGATTTTGTCATTCAGACTTTTAACAGACATAATTTATGCACATGGAGATATCACTTAATTACAAGTCTCTTATTTAATTAAATGCAGCTCAAATGTTTAGAACAGCCAAGTGACCAATCAGGGGGCTCCTTTCTAAAGTGCTGCATTCTCCTTTCCTTTGATTCTTTGCACAGGCAAAACTCCTAGTGAAGTCTTTTAACCGCAGTGCAGTCCTCAACTGCATGATACCTAAGTGGAAAACCCATTAATATCAGTTGCAGCTCCCTGCACTAAAAGAGGGCTACATGAGACAGAGCCACAATAGGGTAGATCAACCATAAAGTTTTGGTCACATGTTTTGAAAAACTGAAACAAAGTGGTCTAAATGACATTGTTATTGGATAAGTGCGCATATGGCACAAATCCCTTGATGCCTACAGCTGCACCAATATAAAGTCAAATTAAAAAACAACTTTCTAGTCAGCTCCTTTGTTCATTTTCCATGATTATTCAAACACTTAAGCTTTATTGGTGAGGAGTGAATTTTCAGGCTGAATATTCACTGATCGCCAATTTCAAGCTGTATATTTCCTTGTGACTTCCCAATTACAGTAATTTCACCCAGTCAGGGAAACAGAAATAATACCTTGTGACTTAATAACCCTACACTAATTAATGAATGAGGTGCAGATTATGAATCCTGTGTTGAATAGTTTGGAGTAATGAGGAAATGTGCAAATATTCAAATCTGTTTTTAAAAAAGCCCAAAAGGGAGGAGGAGGAGCAAAATTCTCTAATTATTCATCCATCTCAATTGGCACTCTCATCACCAATATTAGCAGGGACATCCAGGACCCAACAGGCCTGGCGGAACTACCCCCAAAGAGTTACCATTGAGGTAACTTGGCAAGGCAACACAAAAGAGTTTATGTCGCTGTTGCTCATGGCAACCATTCTCTACTGTGGACAGAGAATATTAATCTCTAGGGCTGTCAATCAGGCACATTTCATGAATACTAAATTCATGTGAAAGAAATTAAAAGCAGAGCAACTCTTATGGGCAAATCCCGGCCTCACTGAAGTCAATGGCAAAACTTAGTGTGAAATCCTGGTCCCACTGAACTCCAGAGCAGTTTTGCCATTAACATCAATGGGGCCAAGGTCTCTCCTGAGTTGACGACAGTGGAGTCAGGATTTATTCCTTACTGGATATCAGTCTGAATTGTCTGCCATTATAAAATGTGCATTCTCTTGGGGGTTTGGGCTGCTCATGTCCTCATTCTTCGTGGTAAAATGTAATTAATTAAGTCTAATATTCATATTAGTTGAACTTCTATACATACTCAGAACTGCTTCATTAACGGAATCTCGCTGCTGGAAAGGAGGGGGAATATTTTTACTAGTTACACAAAAAGCAAAGAATTTGCTATGTTTGTAACAATTTTTGTTGTTGTTATGGTGAAAAGAAAATCTGCAGCCAAAAACTATTGCTTTTTTCCCCATAAGTCCCTGCCAGGCTCAGAATAATTAAAAAAAACCACAACCTTCATCCCTCTGTGTCTTCTGGAGAAACAGAGACAGGGCATGCACATTATGATAGCTAACTTAAGCAGTCTGTTTACCAAAACTTTTCCATTTAGTCAGGTTTTTATACTACATTAATCACCAGTGTGTTACCAGAACCCCGAGATTCCTGGCCTTAGTCAATTGCCCTTTCTTACACCTGTCAGATTCCAATGGGTTTTGCAACTGTGTCCCCAGACCACATGTATCTATCCGTCTTTGGTACTTATGAGTGCCCTATTAGCTTAGTATCTGAGCACTCTCACAATCATTAATGTATTTAGCCTAACAACAGCCTTGTGAGGTAAAGAAATACAATTATCCAGTTTGCAGATGGGGAAAATGAGGAACAGAGAGACTAAGTGACTTGCCCAGGTCACACAGTAAGTCTGTAGTAAAGCAGAAACTTGAACCTGTGTCTCCCAAGTGCCTTAACTACTGGAACATCCTTCTTCTCTTATTGAAGTGCTTAATGGTCCAACTTTGAGAAGGGGTGCATTACTCACATCAGGTAATCTCCCTATGTGATTGAAAATGCTCCCACAATACAATGAAGCAACACATGGGAGATGGAGGAGCAGGGGGAGGAGGAGGAGACTGGAAGATTAGAGAGTTAAGAGGTTCCTAAATCAGAGAAGAATAACATTCCTATGGGACTTAGGTATTCCATATATAGGCACTTTCCTCTGCTACATTGTGTAAAGAACCAGGGTATAGGCCATTTGGCCTAGTGGACACAGCTAAGCTGAAGTCCACAAGTCAAGGATGACCACAAAGCAACAGTCGGTGAGGAAAGATCACAGCAATTACTAGAGTTAGGATCAAAAGGCAAGAGTTAGACCGGGGTCAGAGATAGTTACCAAGCTGGAATCAGGAGGCAAGATTCAGGGCTAGAGTCAGAATCTAGGCTGGGGTCAGAGCCTGGAGATCAGAAAACACAGTGATGTCTGGAGTCACAGAAAGCCAGAAGTATGCATGGCTGCCCAAGCAACTTCCTGTGCCACCTGTCAGGGTTAAATAGTGAATGTGGGCCAATCAGAAGGTCACAGGGTACTGTCACTCTGAACCCTTTGGGCGGTACTTCCTGTGGTGCTTTATCTCAATAGTGTTCTTTGTAGTGGCACTACATAGGTTCCCATTGGTGATGGTGGCATGTCAACTGTCCCACGCGTTACAGCCCTGGGTTCTAGTCCCACAGATGCTTACATACTGCTTCCCAAACCCCATAAAAGTAGTCAGGCTTAGGATCCCTGGAAACAGCCTGCTTGTTACTCATAATTCAGTGTTTCCCCTTACCTTTAAAAGGCAGGTCATGCTTTAAAGGATTTTCCTCTGAATCCCTCTTCATCCATCCTTTTAAGGGCAGTACATGGGAGCCCACAAAATAGATCCCTCTGTGTAAAATACAGAGGAGATATACAAACATGGAGAAGGAAAGCAAAACATCAGGCAGACAAAGTGAGGAGGTGGATGATGAAAGGGAAAAGGGCATTTATGTGGCCTGAGCAGATTTATGGAGCATCTTGTCAAAAAGGTAAACTCTGAAGCCATTTATGTAACTGTGTTAGACACGAGACCCTGCTAATACATCACTTCTGGAAACCACATGAGAATGTCCTTCTCTGACACAACCAAATCTATTCCAGGAAACATGAGTAGGCACTCACCTTAATGTAAAAGAGCATCAGTGAATTTCCTAGGAGCCAGACCTGTCAAGATCCAATGGTTCTCTGTCATCAGTTCAAAATGCTGTATGAAGTCAGAAACACTCCCTATAGCATAGAACATGGGAGAACTATATACAAGGGACATAAATGTGAGAGTAACAGAAGGAGAGAAAAAAAAAGGAGATGTTGGTTTTACTCTGGCTTTTCATGCAAACTTCACACTGATGGCAACAGAAGTTCCACATGCAGTGTGGGAATGAGGGTGAAGCATGGTCTTAAAAAGATTATATGGCAGGGAATTACTCAGGCACTACTCACTAAAAGAGGGTATCTTCTGACCAATTGAAGGGTATAGTGAGATAAAGCAGGTTTTGTTCCTGGCTATTAGGAGGGGTCACAAACACATATCTTTGATTCTCCCAGGGACACTGACAGTCCAAAGCAGCCTAAGTTCACAGTATCTAAAACTGCAGCCCACTTAGGCCTAGGCCCTGTAGGCAGAGCTCCATTTAGACAAGGGGAGCCCTTCGTAGAACCAAGGGCCCCTTCAAAAGCCCAAATGTTGCCTTTAAAAAAGACCAGCTTCCTTAACAAAGCCCAGCTATCAGCCTCTCCCCCCAGGACTCCATTCAGGTGGGACAGGTGTATTTTCGGCCCCTCCCTGTAAGTTCAGTGACTGTTAGAAGACAGCTCTAAATCTGTATATAGTATCCTCCCAATTTTACAAAATCCCATTATCCAAACCTCCGCGATATCCAAATCTCCTCCTCATCCCCTACGTAGGAGTGAGTGAGTGAGCAGGGGTGTGCCAGCCAAAAGGATCCTTGCACTACCACAGGGTGGGTGACACCTGATCCTTACAGGCGCCAGGTGCATGGAAGGCTGCAGTTGTGGTGGGGCAGAGCAGAGTCCAGGGGTTGCTAGTCTGCCCCGCTAGGACTGCAGCCTCTCCTCCACACCTTGTGCCGGCAGTAATGGAGAGGGCAGGTGTGGCAATGCAGAGAGCCCCCAACCGCCCTGCTATCATGGGAGCGAGTGAGCGGGGCAGTGACAACGGAGCTGCAGAGGGGTTCCTTGTGGGGCCCAATCATCAGAACTCCTGATTAACTGAATAAAATCCATGTCCCCCATGCTATTTAGATAATCAGGAGTGTACTGTATACGCAAATAGATACGGTGTCAGTAGATGGAACTCAAGAACACACAGCACAGTTCCTAGGCTTTGTAGAATCAATAAAAGCCCTTGAGCACTGCAAATAGTTCCCTGTGTACAGCTCCTTACCCCATTCCTCTCCGGGCTGGTGGGAGGGGGGGTGAGGTACCTTCATTCCATCACAGTAGGTCAAAAATGAACACATTTACTCTGCCCATAAAGATGTATTTTGTTCCAGATTTGTTTATTTTCTGCCATGCTGTAAGGTTGTGTAGGTCTCCCTGAATGCATAGGTGGCTCCTACTAGAAGAGAAATAATTGTTTATAGTTTGAAAGGGTATAAAGACTGTGCTGTCTGTAATCCACTTTACACAAACATTTCTCTAGCTTTAGATTCATATATAACTCATCAGTGGCTGCTGACTTTCATATTTTCAGATGAGAAATGAATTTCTAAAGGGTATTTCTCCGTTTCTGCACAGATGGCTGATTCAATAAAACAAAGATCCAGTAATGCCGCTCAGTGGAAAAACCATGTCATAGCAGAAATCTCAAATCTAGGAACTAGTTTCCAGTCCAAGGTCTCTCTGCATCAAGTAATCCAGCCTATGAAAATGTATCATGAAAACTGCAGAAAAGGGAACAAAATCAGAAGTATGAAGAAGATTAAATTATACATTTATGTAAAAGCTTTATAACATCATTTGTATTCAGATGGAATTGTATTCTTATGGCAACCACCAGAATATTAATGGGTAGCTTGCAATAACAGAGTAACAGGATTACATTTAATTCTTAGATAAACTGAGTACAGGGATTTATGAATCAGAGTTTATTTTTAAGAGAACTATACCCAATAGTAATAATTACACTTTTCAAAGACATTAGCTGATCATATAAAATGAAGACTTGATTTTTTTCTGATTATAATATCCCTCCTGCTTATGTGATAATTTTTCAAATCAGAAGAAAGTTCTTTCAAATATGACACCAGCCCTAATTCTGAAATCCCTACTCAGGAAAAATTCACATTTATTTCAATGGCAGATTTGTCTGTGTAAGGACTTTAGGACCCCAGAATGCATTGGCCAAAATGAGTATAATCTACAGTAATGAGAGAACTAAGCCAAAAAAAATTACTATAATAAACATGAACCATTACAAATATATAAAAGCATAAAATTATACTGTTTAGGTAAATTATTATTTAATCTTTTAATTTCAAAGAACTAATATCAGTGGATGCATCATTCCAACACACAGGAGTTGCTCAAGAGGACACAGTTTATCTAGGATTTTTCCAATAGAAATGCTAAGACCACAGTGAATTTACTGAATGTAACATACAACCCAAAAAATATTGGCCAAAATTCAGATTGATAACTTCATCATGCAGTACTTATTCTGCCAAAACAGGCATAAGAATTACATTATTGGGTCTTTAAAGGTTAAATCACAACTACTAATCTAAACGCTCTAACGTAATGAAAGAGCCAAGCAACAGCATCATAAAGATTACACTGTTGGGACCATTAATTTATGGAACAAATCTACAGATACTATTAAATGCTGTGCTAGAAAACCTATTAAATTCCAACAAATTAGTGTTACTATAAAAGAAATTGCTCTTCCATAACTAGTAAAGGGGCCTATTTGTCAATCTGTCCTTTCATGCTTCTCAAAGGGCAACAATCCACCCTTTGCAATGGCTCCAACTAATAGATTGTACTGCAATAACGAGAACTACTATAATACAGTAGAACCCCACTAATTCACACTAGAAACTGGCAGACGTGTTACCAGTTATTGGTGGGGTCTCCCTCGCAGAGAATACTTTCCACATGCTAGAGTCGCAGCTACCATCCTCAAGCGTACTTCTGCTGGTGGAGGCCAGTGTAGGGGCTTGGGGCAGAGCATTCTCAGTGGAACTTGACCCTGTGGAAAGACTTTTCCAAGAGACTTGTGGAGTTGCTCCAACACTACTTGAAATTTGACCTGCTGTGTAAGAGCTTCAGCTTCTGAATAAGTGGAAGAGGGGCTGAGAGGGATGTGTTTCTTTCATGGGTTTCCCATGCACATGAATATTGACATTGAGTCTCTGGATAGTACTGAGAAGATGAGTGCTTTAGCAATGAATGTAATAATAATGGGCCAAATCCTGATCTGCTGACACCCACCCAGGCGGCCAAAACAAACAAAAACTTCCAGTAACTACACTAAAGCTAGAATTGGTCCAATAATAAAATATAATCACCACATTTTGCAGTTTGGCAAGCATAGAAACAAAAAATAAGGCTGCTGCACAAAATCCATCCTTCCAGCAGCCATTTCCACCCCATCATCTCGGGGCTAGATTCCACTACCCAGAGAAAGGATGAGTCAGGTAGCAGCAGGGATTCCCTCCCTGATCCCCTTTGAGAGTTTTGGAGTGCCTATCTCAGGTCTGGGAAAGCAGAGGACTAGCTGCAGATTTAGCAGCTCAGAATTCCTGGCTTTTGGCCGGAGTATCAGGCTTCTAGGATTTCTCAAGCCTTCAGAATTTTGTAGGCAGCAATGTCTTTCAAGTGCCACAAGCATCATGTGCAGTAACCACAATCATGAACGTGTCACTGAATAGATTAGAGGAACAGAGAGATGGATCTGGCTAAAACACACTGCAAAGACAACAGTTCTGGAATAACCGAGTCCCATGCTGTCAGAATTTGCTTAAAGAGTAAGTTAGATTACTGATTTAAAACAATACACAATTATTAGATTTTCTTTTAAACAAATATATGAGAGAAGCCAGGTAGGTGGGTGTCATAGGGGAGGTCCAGAGGGGCAGCCAAGAGGAAAATCTCAGCCTTTTCTTCAGATGGCTGGTGGGAGAGAAGAAAGGAGGAGTCAACAGGAGAAAGAAATTCTTACAGAGCCAGTTGCTCAATTGGTATAATCTGGTGCAACTCCACTGAATACCTATTTATACCATCTGAGGATCTGACCCAGAGAGCGATTGCAGAAACTGCAGGACAAAGAGTTTCTCTAGTGCTCCCTGGTGCTGTTTGTGTGATATTGCAAATAGCTGTTTAAACAAATTCTTGCACTCCTGGGGAGTCACAGGCCCCCATCCCAGCAAGACCCCGACAATATTCTTGTCTGACCCCTGTGCTAATGGCCCTGACCCCCGGAGGAGCCAGCCGGAAGAAGCAGAAGAGTGAGGTCAGGGGAACACTGCAGAATGGTCAAACACCCATGCAGATGTACTTGATATGCAGGAATTGGAGCCTTGTTTCCTTGGAGAGCATAGAGGCTTTGTTTTATTTCCAAATAGCACCCAGCTTGGAAACCACCCTTGCCTGAAGGAAATGCCACAGGGAATCTTCCCAGAGCACTTGCCTTCACTAGACAATTAGCTTGTGTTAGAAGAGGACCTTGTGGCATTGCATTAAGTAATATGATGTTCAACATGACTTTGCAGTCAGTGTGACTGGGACTGGTATGTTCACCACCATTTCAGCAGGTTGTGAGAAAACCTTCTGGAATCAAAGGTTACCGAACAACCAGACAAAATAAGGTTAAACCTAACTTGTGCCTGACTGCATTGGTGTGTTCAATGTCATGCTAGCTAACACAGTGCCTCAAGGTTGACTCTTACATGACCTAATTGTCTAGTTTATACAAGCCCAGAGTCCTAGTGGCCTTTGTCCCCTCCCTTAGTTTTTCTCTCCTGTGGGATAGTCAGGTCCCCCCCAGACAAGATTTTACTACTAGCACTGCAGAACCACTATAGTCACAGGAAAGTCATAGGTCAAGCCATTTGAAAAATAATTCTTTGACTTGTCAAGCAAGTATTTTTTATATGGAAGCCACTGAGTTGTTTTCTGGAGTATGACCACACTGTGCATTGAATGTGCCGGCATTTTAATATGTTTTCTTTCAATCCAATCCAAATATGCACTAAAAGTCATCCTAAAGCTTCTGCACTGAAACCAGACAACTACTGAAAAACAACTGAGTCAGTAACTACAAGATCAATAAAAGAGTCTAAGTCATAATCAATGCCAATTCAATTCAATGTAGCTTTACCAAAAGTGGAATTAAGATAATTTAAAAAAGGAATTAAAAGCATCAGACTTCCCCCCTTTGCCCCCCTCCCTTTGCTATGTAGTTCAAAGCCATTTAATATTAATTTGGTAATTGGTTCTTTATTCTCATTTCCTTATAAATTATTTAAATTGCAACTGAAATGTCAGTTTTGCCAAATTTTGAACTTGATTTATTTAGCTCAATCTGATTTAGCTTTTAAAACGAAAAGCTTTCATTTGTTAGATACATAAATACTGCAGTTGGCATGTGCAAAGGTTTCCCTAGCTTACCTCTAAACAAAATTATCTGCCATTCCTTGAACTCCAGCAATAAATTAGGGATCAGAAAACTATAGTATTACCCTTATCCTTTTCTCTCAGTTAAAAGGGCCTATTTATTATTGCATGTTGTTAAAAACTCAGACTGGAAATAATGCACAACTAAATCAAAGTCAAGAACCAAATCAATCTGTGAGATACAAGGTGGATGAGGTAATATATTTTATTAGACCAACTTCTGTTGGTTGGAGACACAAACTTGTCTCTCACTCACTTTGTCTCTCAAATATCCTGGGACCAATGAGCTACAAATACTGCATGAATCAATCTGTGATCAGTTAAGGGTCTGCAAATCATAATACAATTACTTCAACTCACTTAAAATACAGACATGGTATAAACATAAAGGTATTTTTTATATACTGTGCACAAAGAGGAAAGATGTCCACTTAGCTATTCAGTTAAAGCGGTTTCAGCATAATCTTTACCAACAATGGGGATCACGCCAAATAAATACAGTTTAATGTGTTTGGTATAGGTCCGCTATTATTAATTAAATGTGTCTGCACAAACATCATTGGCAATCAAAAATGATAACTAGATTTATTAATGCAGCTGATGAGTTTTGAGATTAATTGATTGAGACCTTACTTTCACATAGTAAAAATTTGAATGAATCATACCTACTAGATAACAGGATTATTGTATTTTGAAATCTCTTAATAAAATCAGTTTATTATTCTGATCTAAAGTGCTCAGTACGTCATCTAGGGCAGACATTTTGAAAGGCTTGTTCAGCAGACAATTTATTATTTATGACCACTGAATAAAATCTAATACTAACTAATTAAATCCTGACCAATAACAATTTGAGACCATGAACAACACACAAAGTCAATATATAGGCATGGAATACCTTATATAAATATAAATATGAATCAACAAACAACATTATTCAAGAAGATAAAAGCTATTATGAAGGTTTTTCTATCAAAAATATATTATATATCTTTGAATCTAGTTTCTTCTTCTTTGATGCTAGTTTCTACAATTTCTCTGGGACTTGCTGATAACTCTCAAAATCCAGAAACAAAACACACATGCAAGTTAGAATAGTTAAATGAATAAATCAATAAAATAATAAATAATAATAATAAAGCTAAATGGGATTGTCTGCTTGGTGTTTACTATATTCATGTGTCTCCTGATCGGAGCACCTTTCTATTTCTTGGTTACCACTGAGGTTCTATTAAACCCAATCCCAGTTGAGGCTTCAACTCTTTATATTTCTAGCTCTAAAGGGAAGATTTAACATCTTAAGAGTTTTGTTCTTAAAATTTAAAATTGTTCTTCAATTTACAGGCCCTCAGATAGGAGTAATATTAGATCTTGACATAACCGAGACTGCATGTGTTGAGAAAGAGGCAAATTCTACCGTCCTTACTTATGGAAAATCCTATTGATTTCATGGGGAGTTTTGCATGAGTAAAAACTGAGTGAGAACTATAGGATTTTGCCCCACAGGAGGAACTGCTGTGACTGAGGGCTTGCTTTCACAGCGCTTTAATCTGCACCAGAGGGACATGTCATGCACTAACTGGCCTTTGTGGACCCTGCTGAAGATCATGTTAATGTGGTCATGTTTGAATGGAACTATGTTAATTTTACAGTGCTGCCAGCCGTGTCCACATGGGCCAGTCAATGCGCAACACATCAGTGCACATTAGAATTTCCATCCTTCTGGTGAGAGCTAAAGTGCCAAGTAGACAGCACCTCAGTTAACTGGCTCATAAAAACTACTGATTGCATGAGAGCGGCAAACAGGTAGGACTGGTTACAAGTTTTCAACTAAAAAATGTTTCCATTGAAAAACATGGTTTAAAATTGCAGGGAAAATGCCAATTTTGACTGGAAAATTAAAATGAAAAAAATCTTAAATCATCATTTCTACTTGAAACATTTCATTTTGCATAGACCTTTCAAATAAAAATCACAATTTTTTTTCATTTTGATTTTAAAATGTTATTTAATCCCAGTTTTTGGAAATCAAAATTTTGATTTTTCATTTTGATTTGGGGGTCCCTTTAGCACCAATTTTTAATCCCTTCCCACCTTTTCCATTGTAAAGTGAAGGATGGGGTTAAAATTAGACAAGTGCAGAGAAAACTACTCTGTCACCTTTTGACTTTTTCAAATTGGAAAAAATTTACAAAGTGACAGAAACCTGTATATGGGAAATCATTTTTTCCCACACTTTAATTTTTTTAACTGAAAAAAAATGAGGGACAATGTTACTTCCATTTTTTTTAATATGTAATTTGTAATACTTTTCAAGTGGAAAAATGTATTTAAGTATTTCCCACCCTATTCTGTAAACTGCCCTCTGTTCAACTTTTTCTGGGGATAGGGGGAACGGGAGAAAGTGAGGAAAAGTAAAAAAATGAAGGGAAAAAAAAGTGGGGGGGGAGGAAGCTCAAATCCCAAAACAAAAACTCAAACCTTTTTCGGTTTCCAGAAACTGAAGTGAAAATATGTTTTAATAGAAAGCAAAAGGAAAAATTGGTTTTGAATTGGCATTTTGAAATGAAATGACTTTTTTGTTTAACTTGTAAATGTCCCACAGTAAAACAAAGGAAGGGAATTCAGTAAGCTCAGTTAGAGAAGGACCTAGTGGGTTCAAATCCTGGCTCAGCTAAAAGCTCCCTCTTAGAACTTGAGCAATTTGCTTTTTAGGCTTGTTTCCCATCCTAGTTAAGAGAATTGTAATACTCCCTTTCTCCTCCTTTTTTTCTGCCTTGTCTATTAAACTCTTCAGAGTAAGAATTCTCTTATTCTGATTATCTACAGCATCTTGCATAATTGGGCCTCAGTCTTGGTTGAGTCTATCACGGTATAAATAATAGATAAACGATGACCAAGAAAACAATGCTAATCTCATTGCTGTTTCATCTTCTCATACTCATTTTTAAATTATTTATTATTGAACTTTTTCAATCTTTTTTCTTCTAACAATCCAAACAAATTCTAAAAGTCAACATATAAAATTCTAGGTTCTACAATTTCTCTGGAACTTGCTGCTAACTCTCAAAATCCAGGAACAAACTAGGTCAGAGCAATGGTCCACCTGTCTTCCTAAAGTGGCAAATGCCAAGATCTTCAGAGGGAATGAACGGAATAGGTAATCATCAAGTGATCCGTCCCCTGTTGCCCAGTCCTAGCTTCTAGCAAACAGAGGCTAGGGATACTTCAAAGCACATACCACTGTATGGTCTGTTAATTATATAATTTCTTTAGTAAATACCTGTCTTCACTTAAGGCAGACACAGTGTTAATATTCCTTATGTGGATTTCTAACCAAAACCAAAAAGCACGCTAGGATTATTACCTAATTATGTTTACTTCTGAATAAATGTTAAATTCTAACTCTGTTTGGTTCCTGCTGCACCAGAGCTCCTCTGTTCTGATTAGTTTTAATTGTGCGACCCTGGATACCCATGCTAAAAGACAATCATTTAGTTAGTTTAGCAGATAAATCTCATAATGAGCAATTAAAATAATCAATTTTCAGGAGATAATTTAGAACCAAGTCAATGCCCCATTGGAAATCACTTTTAGGTTACTGTGGTTTTATCAAAGAGGCTTCTATAAGAACCTGAGAGTATTCCCCCTGGTTCTTACCAACGAGGAAAACAGATGATAGAGTTAAAGATTTAATTGTGGAAATGCTAAACCCTTTAGAAATCTTATCACCCACACATTTATAATTAAAGTTTCAACTTTTTTGTAAAACAGATTTTGACTTTTCCTGAATAAAAAACAGTTGGGCATATAATAAAATCTTTTCCTACACATAGTTGGACAATCTTGAAACAAAATTAACTCAAATAATGAACATCCAAGCATGACAGCTGGAGTCAGAGTAGAATTTGAGAAATATAGTATTCTTGATCCCCTACTTGATATACTTCCCTTTCCCCAGGATTAATGGAAGATCAGGAGTATCATTCCCAAAAGGGTTTAGTTTAGAGACTACTGCAAAAGGATAAATTGCGCAACACTCTCATAGCAATAGGAGAGCCTTCAAAGGTTTGGAGGTCGCATGTAGTTTGGGTGCTTAGCCCAACTTCACCTGAGCTCTCTGAATTCCTAAGTCTGCAAAGTTTGTGAGAGCAGACTGTGTCCCCTGCTAATGGCTCTGCTTCAGGCCTGACTACAAAAAGGAAGTTCGTATAAACCTAAAAAAGGAATAAAATAGCTTGTCATTATTTATTATTTAAGTTAAGATAGCACCCAACTGCAACTGGGGGCCCCTTGTGCCAGGCGTTGTACACACGCAGTGTAAGAGACAGTCCTTGCTCCAAGGAGTTCATGAAGAAACAAACAGGAAAGGTACAGGAAGTATTTATAGCCCCATGTTACCAATGGGGAATTGAGGCACCAAGATTGAGTGATTACCCTCAATCACACAGCATGTCTGTGGGAGAGTTGGGAATTAAACCCAAATCTCCAAAGTCCCAGCCTAGTGCTTTAACCACTATCTTGAAAATTTAAAGTGGTCAACTTTTTTGAACCTTAAAAAAAACGGTTTGGATTCAGCTTAAGTTTGGGGAGAAGGTTATAGATGGTTCTCATTCAAAACAGTTTGCTCTCCCTTAGCCAGACAAAGTAGAACTCACTGTTGAGAAAGCGCCTCTGAGTTATTGACTAGAAACAAGGCAGTCGGCTCGATCCATGAGTCCTATGTGTAACTCTAGTGGGGCTGGGGAGGCTACTCATCAGAAAAAAAAAAGCAAAGGCACTAAAAAGAAAACACACCATTCGTTTTGTTAAGTCCAATTAGTCTCCTTGTAAACCAGACAGAGTAGATGGTACAAGACAGAACAAACCAGTCATGGTTGTCATTAAAAAAGTAACATGACTTACTGAGATAATTCATTTCACCCAGAGATTACATTCAAGAACTAAATATTGGGATTCAAAATAAAGTCAATGCTAGGATAAGAAAAATGTTTCCTTTTTAATGTGAACCAGTGTGCATACATCAAACACATGCTTTTGCTTAATATTAACCATCAACAATGCATTCAGCGGTGTATAGTAGCCCCTACCCAACCAGCCTATAGGCTAATGGAAATGGTATTAGAATGTAAATTCCCAGATAAGCATAGACTGAGGTGATGCTGAGACATCACCCTAGCTGGACATAAAATCAGGAAAATGAGGATTGAGATTGCCTGGCCCTAATCTAAAGGGTTGTGAGAGGTGCAATAAAAAAAAAAGTACTCACATCTCAACGTAAGATTAGGCATTGTTCTATGGCAATAACGTTCCCAGCATTACCAAAGCAATTTCATGCACCTCACTCTTTGTGCCCCAAGCCAGAGGAATGCTGGCAGTACCAGTTGGTGAATTAACTAGCTGGCAGCTGCTCTTTGCAGCTTCTCAGGTCCCAACTTCTGGCAGTATTCAATTGTGCTGGCAGACAGCCCAGGATGAACATAAATGAGGTTAACCACAGCTTTTCTCCATGGCAGTTGTGACCCGAGATGTCTAGGTTTGCCCACACTGAAAATGCCAAGGTCAGGGCAGGCTGCAAAAAGGAAAGCAGATTCTCCTAAAACTGGTGGCACACTGTAGTTAGTAGCAGAGTGTGACGGGTTGGTGAATCTAATTCCCCACACGGGTGATCAAGAAGCCAGAAAAGAAATCACACAGCCCCCTTTATTGCATTTCAGTCTCTGGCTCCCAATCAGCAAGTAGGTCCAGTAAAGTGAGAAATTATTTAAAACTCTGCTCACTGTATAAAATGTTCTCCTGACCCCAAAGGATCAGCCACATTACCAGATCAATACTAATTTGGATCTTACCCAAAATACCATGCTGCCAGCTAATCCTTTAGTATCTAAGACTAAAAGTTTATGATAAAAGAAAAGAAACAAACAGGAGGAGAGATGTTAAATGAGCAAAGCAATCAGATACATACATATGACTTCACAGTCTCTCTCTTTCTATATATGTCAGATTCTTAGCGATATTGGTGAGTTTGCTGGTTTATAAAGTTCCTCTGGAGCACGTCCAATACCTGGGTGAGTCTGTCAGTATTCTGTTCAAAGCTTCAGTGGTAGAGAAACTGATCCAGAGGTAAGAAACAAGATTGACAACAAGATGGAGATGGTGCAGCTGCCTTTTAGATCCTTTGCCATGTGGCTTGTCCCAAACACAAGCTTACAACACATGGGCATAGGAAAGCTTTTGGAGTTCCCTGTTTACAGGCATGTCCCTGTTAGTCCTGCTGACTCAGACATAGACTCTGCTTCTCTCCCTAGGTATGTTCTATAGCTGATTACCCTTGATGGGCCATCAAGCAGGCTGGATAGTGCTGATGTTAATCTGTGTGTCACCCAGCAACACCGCACAAGTTTGAAATATAGCACACATATTTATAACTCATGATACAAAGATGATACGTGCATACAAATAAGCTTACCATATTTAGCAAACCATAACCTTTCTATTGATACCTTTCATGGCATATCTTGTAAGATTCATTGTAGTCTTGTAATATTGGTATCAATATTATAATAAATGGTCATTCATACTTCATACAGCATCACAGAAGTTTTGTTGGACGGAATCTGCTTTCAAAACAATGCCTCTTCTCCTTCAGTAGTTGGGAGGAACTCTCTAATCCTGTCATGGAAAAATGGGGCTGCCCTGGTGATTGCAAATGGCAATTCCTCTTCTGCAATGAAAGTAAATGAAACTTCTTCCTTTTGGCAGGAGTTCTACACAAGGAATTGCACATACAAAATATGCATTGGTGGATGCAAAACATGTAACTGGAGGCATATGCACTCTTCTCTGACTTTAGGCCTCTCCTTAAACTTATAAACACAAAACATCCGTGATGTCACCCAAGAAGTGTGCCATAGCTGCCAAGTTTCACGTAGTTATTTGTGTGACTTTATTTTAAATACTCAACACAACAGGAGAATGTAGCTGACTAAAAGTTACAAGTGAAGTTCCAGTTATACTTTAACAACCATACACCATTATTGTATTAAAATCAATAGTTTCAGAAAAAGTGGTTTCACTAAGGCTTTGTCTACACTTTAAAACGCTACAAAGGCACAGCTGTAGCGCTTCAGTGTAGACACTACCAACGCTGATGGGAGGGGGTTCTCAGAAGAATACTTCCCTTGTCTACAATAGGAGTTAGGGCGGTATAGCTACATCTCTCAGGGATGTGTGAATTTTTCACACCCTTGAGAGACCTAGCAATACCGATGTAAAATCCTAGGCTGGGTCTACACTGACGGCAGCAAATTCGCTGCTGTCAGATTGATTGCTCTGGGTCAACTGAGCAGTCTGTATAGACCTGCTCAGTCGATCCAGCAATAGAGGAGGAAAACCACCCTGGCAAGTGGCTTAGCGCTGCATCAGAGGGAACGCTCTTCCCATCGGCGCAGCGCAGTGTGGACGGCGCATGAAACAGACGCAGAGAAGTCGACAGGAGAGACACAAGTGATTTACATCACTTGCGTATCTCCCGTTGACTGCCGCTGAATCCCAAAGGTAAGTGTAGACTGGGCCCTAGTGTAGACCAGGCCTAATACTGAAATAGCCAACAATCTTTATATACAATACTGCAAGCTATCATCATCAAGGGATTTCATAATTTGTACCTACTTGATAAATACTTGCTGACTCTTTCTTGCTCTAGGGATACCAACTTACCCGCCTTTTGTTCTCTAACATTTTCCCTTTAGTGATAAAAACTTTACACCCTCATATGGAACTGGACCAACAACTAATTTACTAGCATTTGATTCTGCCCTCAACAGACACTGGAAAAGGATAGCCAGAATTCACAGGGAATAGAGAATCACAGATGAAAGGGTCACAATACTACAGATGAAAGGGTCTCAATACTATCTCTGAATCCAGTTTGTGCTGTCTGACAGTTGGACAGTATGCAGATTTTCCCCATTGTAACAAATGGCAATGTGAAGCCGCAGTGACGCATCAACAAAAAAGTGGACAGAAAATAGCTGTTAGGAGAAAGGATTAATAAGGTTCACTGCCCAGAATACACCTTCTAAACTCTGTTGATGATATAAAGAATAAATGCTTAATGTCAATGGTTAATATTTTGAAAACAAAAACAAAATAACAACAGTGAAATTAAAAGGGAAGGTAAGAGCGCTCCGCACAATGAAGCACCTTGGTCGATGATATTTCATCTGTCACTGGTTAATTGTTTGCTTAATGATATGTACAAATGCTGCTCTTTTGACATAGTTGCAACGAATGCAAAGCAAGATATCCATTTAAAAATATAATACTTTATGCTTCTTGAGTGGTTTTCATCTGAGGATCTCAAACTGCTTTCAAGATATTTAGTTGTCACACTACTCTCCAGTGGAGCAGATAAACATTATCCCCACTTCACGGAGGAGCAAACTGAAGTACAAGGAATGGAAGACCTACATTTTCAAAAATGTTTTCTAATTTTGGGGGCCCAACTCGAGACACGTAGGGACTCATTTTTCAGTCATACTGATCATCCACAGCTACTATTAGCTTCTTTTGGGGTTGGAAGAATCATAGATTTTAAAGTTAGAAGGGACGATTAGATCACCCAGTCTGACCTCCTGCATAACACAGGCTCTAGAATTTCACCAAGTAGGAGCCCTTAATTTTGGGGTGAGCTAGAGCATTTCTTTTAAAAAGACATCCAGCTTGATTTAAAGACTGCAAGTGATGAGGAGGAATCCACCTCAACACTAGGTAACTTTTCCAATTCTTCTTGCTGTTAAAAACATATGCCTTATTTCTAGTGTTTTAAAAATCTATTCCCAAATGTCCCAAAACAGATATCCAGAGACAGTGGCACCTAGAATTAAAGGACATTTTTGAAAATGTTGGTCTACAGGATTTACTCAAGCCCACAGACTAAGCAGCAAAGCCATGAATAGATCCCAGGAGCCTCAACTCAGAGAGGGACCTCCTTTATGACCATTCTTACTTCTTCTCTCCCTTAGGTTCTCAAATCTAAGATTCCATAGGCCGTGTCTACACACAGACTTGCACTGGTGTAAGTCAAGTTGTGTTTTCAAACCAATTTAGGCTTTGTCTACACCAGAAAGATTTGTCAATGCCCATTACAGCGATGATCAAAAAGCACTGTAATTACAACACTTGTGCCTGTCCACACAGCACTCGTGTCGTCAAATCACGTCCACAACTGGTGCTCCAGCATCGGCAGAGAGCAGTGCACTGAGGACAGCTATCCCACTGTGCAACTTGCTACCTTGTGCGGCTAGGAGTTGCGGGAAAGATGAAAGGATTGTACTGCATCCTGGATGCATCCCCGGATGCAATAAGGTCTGTCCCATCATCCCATTGGTTTCTGACTATGTTTCATGGCATTTTTCAATGCCTCCAGTTTCCTGAGTGCTCGCCATCTTGATCTCAAAGGATGGATCCTGCACTGCTTTCCATTGTTGTTGTCAATGTTCTGAACACATCACTGCTCCTCATTCAGTATATCATCAGCTCCCAATCGGAACTGGAATCCGAGGCACCTGACCAACTGTGTGCCATGCAAACCATCATCATCAGATTACTGTTTGCATTCATGGAGCATCTGCAGATGGTTCACCAATGCTTTTGGGCATGTGAATGGTGGGATTGCATCGTTATGCAAGTCTAGAATGACAAGTAGTGGCTGCAGAACTTTCAAAATGTGCAAAGCTGCCTTCATGGAACTGTGTGTGGAGCTCGCCCCTGCCCTGTGGCGCAAGGACACCTGAATGTCTCCAACTCTCGGTGGAGAAGTGCATGGTGATCGCTGTGGAAGCTGGCAATTCCCAGACCACTACCAATCAGTCACTAATGAGTTTGGAGTTGAGAAGTCCACCATTGGAGCTGCAGGGCCATTAATTGCCTTCTAATACAAAGGACTGAGAGTCTTGGAGGATTGCAGTGTGTACACCACCACTGTTTTGGCATAAAAAGCAGACTTTGTTCAACAAAACTGTATAGTGTAGGCTAGTCGTTCCTTAAACTGATGGAAGTTTATCTAATAATACCTAGCTTTTCAATAGCGCTTTTCATGAGTAGTTAATAAAGCATTTCACAGTCGTTAATGTGTTAATCCTCACACCACTCTTGTGAGGATAGACACCACTATTTTGGTTTTAAGAGTGGCTAGTTGTAGTTTAGCATGACCCAATAAAAACTGATGTAAGCTAAAGAAAAATAAGGATATCTACACACAAACTTGCATTGGTTTAAAACCACACCACTAGTTCTATCAGTGCAAGTTTGCATGGGGACAAGGCCTAAGTAAAGTTATTGAGAAACCTAATGAGTATTTTCAAAACAACGTAATCAGGAACAACGTGTACATCCGAGTGTATCAGGAAAAATGATTAACTCAGTTTAATGCTTTGCTTCTCATCTCTCAATCTGAGACAGTTACTCCCATGTGACCAAACACTTAAGAGTTTAAGCATTTGCAAGAGAATTCAGCTATTAAAAGAATTGTGAAAATAACGTTAAATCTGTGACACCATCACCAAAAGCAAAAAAATTACAACTGACAC
Organism: Mesoclemmys tuberculata; assembly: GCA_007922155.1. Classification (NCBI taxonomy): domain Eukaryota; kingdom Metazoa; phylum Chordata; order Testudines; family Chelidae; genus Mesoclemmys; species Mesoclemmys tuberculata. Next base: position 18,322,440 of record ML675650.1, read on the forward strand.
TGTCTGTTAATCACCCCATTATAGCTATGAATGGCCTCCACAGCTGGAACCAGATTCTGGCTTCTTCTGCCTTGGTTCACAAGCGGTGGAGAAGCCCCTTTACTACAGGGCATCTATTCAGGGAGCAGCCAAAGCTGGTGCTTGTGATCTTTGAGTACAAGGTGTGGGGGCAAAGGAAAGTGTTGCCATGGATAGCAGTACCTGGCATCTCAAATGGGACACTGATGGACCTGTCCCTCACTTCATCTCCCAATTCCCTCCTCCACTAACCGGGAGTTGGTGGCCAACACTAGTGGGGAAGCACATGTGATTTTTTAAGGGATATAGTAGTTGTAGCTCATGTGTGTGGTTCCCAGGCACTCTTCCTACTTATACCTACACTGGTAAGATGCCTCCAGTTGCTGCCAGGGACAGCAGTATAACCCAGAGAGCAGTGAGACACTATGTCTTGAAAGATGGCCAGTGATATCACATGGCAATAATGATGGGGTTAACTGCTACACATCCTGGAACCTCAGAACGATGCTCATGCTCTGATCAATCTTCTGTTCTGCAGAGTGAATTCCACTGAGGAACACCAAGGGCCAGATTTTAAAAAGTCTTTATATACTTACAGAGGGGTCTAGTATGATTTTTCAAAAGTGGCTAACTCCCATTGGGTCAATACTCCCATTGTGAGTTAGGTGCTTAGTAGTATTTTCAAAAGCAGTATCTGCATCTCAAGGCATCCACTACCTTAAAAAATCTAACCCCATGTCCTTGAGGGTGGGGAAGGGGGAGAACAGATGGACAGATGGAATTTTAAGCCTCTAGAACAGTGAATACTTGTGGGCTGGTGTATTGCGTTAACCCAACACTAACTTCTTTTGAATGGAATGGCACAAATTCTGCTTTCACCTGAACACACACAACCCCACTGTAGACTTAGTTTAACAATTAATTAATGGGATTGGAAAGATCTATGCTGGTCAATTCATTTCTTAATTAAACCTAAGTTTTTATATTTTTCTTATGTGGTTCATCTTTTGGTTGAGACCTTACTATCCAATATTCTGTCTGCTCCTTGTAGATATTAACAAACCATGAAGTTATTTCCTCTGGCATCCTAGCTTGAAATCTCTTTCCTTCAATTTAGTAGGGGAATTTTACCCAGGGGATCCTGACTGCTCCTCCCAGAAAAAAATGGTTAACTACTTGTTATTGTTATTCTTTGAGATATGATACAGATGAGTAGTCTACTTAGGTGTGTGCACCTCCAGTGCTCATGAGCCAGAGAACTTTGTCTAGCAGTACTCAGAGGGATGGCATTCACATCCTGCAGCCTTAGCGACTTCCCAGGACAGACAAAGGCAGCGCCACCCCAACCTTCTTAGTTCCTTCTTACCAAACACCAGAAACACAGATTCCAGTGCAAAGGGGACAGAGGGAAGGTTGTGGAATACATGTCTGCATCACATCTTGAAGAACAAGAGTAACAGGTAGCTAACCTGAATTTTTCTTCGAGTAGATGCAGCCATGTATTCTCCTTAGGTGACTCACAAGGAGTACTCATAGGAGATGGGGCTCAGAGTCTACTTAAATAAGGACTGCTGTACTATCTTCCCAAAGTTTGCATCTGATCTGGATGTAGCAGTAGTGGCATAGTGGTTTGTAAAACTATGCACAGAGGATCAAGTGGCAGCCCTGCAAATGTCCAATGCAGGAATGTCATTTAGGCATGCTGTTGATGTCCCTTCTGACCTATGAGTCTATGTTACCTGGCCTCTTGTGGAATAAGTTCGCACCATTTGAGGGGGCATAGCCTGGGTTACTTCGGATGCTATCGTGATATGGGAAAATAGCCACCTGGAAATCATCTGGGAAGAGACCACTTGACCCTTTATTTTGTCTGCATATGAGATAAGCAAACAAGACGAGGAGCAGAAAGGTTTGGTCCTATCCAGATAATGAGCTAAACATTGCCTGACATCCAGTGTAGGAAGACAATGTTCCTCAGGGTTAGAAGTGGCTTAGGAAAGGACACTGGTGTTGTGTATTTTGTGTCTTGCCTAATTGCTGGGCAATTCATTGGAGTCATCAGGGCTCTAATGAACTCAATTCTTTGGAATCATCAGGGCGCCAATTAACTCAATTCTTTCAGTTGGAACTAATGTTGACTTTCTGCTGTTTAGGATGATTGAGTAGGTGAAGTGTGAACTTGGCTTGACAGAGGATTTCTTCTATGGACTTGTCCCTCAGTAACTAATCATCCAGATAAAGGGAGATATCAATCCCCCTTTCTCTGAGGTACACTGTCAATATAATCATGCATTTGGTAAAGATCCAGGGAGTAGAAGACAAGCCAAAAGGCAGTGTTGCATACTGGTAGTGCCGGTCTGCCACAATTAACCGGAGAAACCTCCTGTGGCTTAGGAGAATTGCTACTTGGAAATAAGCATCCTGCAGGTCCAAGACAGCAAACAAGACATTGTGATTCAAAGCAGGGAAAATAATTACCATGGTGACCATATGGAACCTCAGTATCTGAGGTATTTGTTGAGATCACAGAGGTCAAGGATAGGTCTCATCAATCTCTTGGACTTGGGAACCAGGAAATACTAAGTGTAGAATCTGTTTTCCTGATGATGCAGGGGGATGCCTCTACAGCCCTCAAAGCCAGCAGAGACTTAAGTTGGTTGAAGAACAATGTCTTGCGAGAGGAGTCCCAGAAGGAGGACAGGGTAGTGACAGCAAGGAGGAATGGAGAGGAAGCGTATAGTATAATCCAATGTGATGGTGCTTAGGACGCACTTATCCAATGTAATCAAATCCCAAATGCTGTAAAAATGATTTAGCCTGTTCCCAGATGGGGGGGGGAGGAGAGGGATGGCGGCGAAAGAAGAAAGAGATTGGATCTCTATTGGATCACTGTCCTGAACACAAAAATCAAAATGGATGCTTGCTGGGAGTGGGATGAGCTGGCTTGTTAAATCCAGAACCTTCTCCTCTGGGTTCTGCGGCCTTTCCAAAAGTAGTCTCGCTGCCTTACAGGACTGTCCAAAAAAAATGCTGTGAATAGAATTGCTGCTGTTGCTCCTGACCTCTGTAGTGGTACCTCCTCATGGTTGGAGTATTTACTACCAAAGCACATAAAGTAGCTTGGGAGTCTTCAAAAGAGAGCAGGGTTTCATAGTTATTTTCTGAAAGCAAAATCCAGCCATCAAATGCCAGGTCAACAGTGGTCTGCTGCACATTGGGGGCAAGACCAAATTCTGCTGCCATGAGGCCCTCCTCATGGTCACAGCCAATGTCATAATTCTGGCTGCAACATCTGCCGCATCCAGAGCTGACCTCAACAAGGGTCTTGGCCACCATACAGCCTTCTGCAATGAATTCCATAAAATCTTCCCTGTAGAATTCTATAACTTGTTTATGAACTTAGATATAGCCGCCCAATTGACAAAGTCATATTTAGAGAGCAATGCCTGCTGAGTCATGATTCACTTTTGCAGGGAACAGGATGTGAAATCTTCCTCCGCTTTCAGTCCATCCTCTCGGAGTCTTCGTCCTTAGGGATGGACGTATACCTCCCCTGCCATGCCCTGTCATTTGCTGTAGTTACCAATGGGGAGTTGGGGCCAAGTCAGAGTAAGAACCCTCAAACCCCTGCATAATGATGAAGCACCACTTCTTCAAATGCTTCACCATGGGAGGTAACGACGCTGGAGTATTCCAGAGTGCTTTTGCTGGCTCCAAGAGAGACTGATGTATCAGGAGGGCAGGCTATCTCCAGTGCTCATGATTAGAGAGTATCAGCAGTTTATGAGTATTCTCCTGCAGGAATGCCACCTGGATACCCAATCTAGAAGCCATACACCTCAGGAGGTCCTGATACACCTTAAAAGCCTCGGGTACCGAAAAAGGAGGAGGATTCCGGCATGGTAGAGTCATCCAGGAAAGATGTGGAGGCAATTTGCTGTGCTGACAATGGATCTTGTTTCTTGAACCACAGAACTTGATTGGAATAGCCCCAGAGGAATAGGGGGGAAATGGCTCAGCAATGACTTGCAGTTGAGATGGCTTGGGAGCACGAGCCACCCCTGGGACCAGTGATCTCACTCTGGAGCAGATCAAGGAGTGGGACCTTAGGCACCAAGGAACATTCCAAGGAGGCCACTGGGCATACGGATAAGGCACTGGTGGTCAGTAGGCACTAGGCCAAGGGCCTTTGTCCCAACTGCTGGACAGATTCCAGTTTTGGTACTGATGGTGATCCAAACGCTATCTCTGGTGCATATCCAATGACAAGGGAGAAGATGATCCTAACCTGGTTCTTGTGGCATCTCAGATGTTCTCTGGTCACAACAGGGGAGCCAAACCCAAGAGGGCAAACAAACAGTCAGACTCATCTGAAATCCAATATGGGGGCAATATTGATGCCAAAGAAGAATGGCGGATCAGTGCCACTGGTACCAAATGAGGCATTCCACCTGGTATGTAGAGAGGTGTCATTGCAGAGCTAAGGATGGTACTGATCTCGATGAAGAGTTCTGCTGCCAAGACAATGACGGTGATGAAGGATGCATCAATGTTGAGGGGCCTCTTTGATGCTGGGCACAGCATTGGCCTCAACTTCACAGTCTGAGCAGTGCAAACTGTGGTGCTGATGATCCCAGGAACTCTGAGATGCAGCCAGACCATACCAAGGGTACAACAGAGGACGAGGTAGTAGAAGCCATGGCACTAGCAAACTCTTGAACCAGTAGAGTATGGGACTGAGCATGGAACCAGCATGGAGACAGTCAGCTCTGGTGCTCAGTGTACGCCCCATGGCCAAAACTGGCACTGTTCTAAACAGGATCTCAGCTGCTCTCAGGGTGGCACTGGGGAGCTCTGACTCTATCCATGGGCAATGAAAAGGAACTGAGGGGGTTGAGGCGCTGCCACCCTTATATGGCCAGGGGAGGAGCTAGGGCCACAGGTCATGAAAGCCTTCCCTATGGGTACTGGTAGGCAAACTTCTCGAGCTCCAATGTGCTGGGTGAACACACATCTACACCCACTCAATACACGGGTGCATCTATTCAAAGAACAATCACTGCCTTGCTGTTCTGGTAACTGTGGGTTGAGCATAAAAGCTGACCAACTGCAGATTTGCCTTCTTGGTATACTCAAGTGATGACAATGAACAATTTCTGTTAATTGATTAAGGGACTTAGAAACAAAAGCAAATAGGATTGTATGAGTTTTTAGAAAAAAATTTAAAAGTTATAAAAGTGTGCGTGCAAAGTCAGCATGGGCCAACCATTCTGGAAAAGTTGCCTGTAGTGTTCCTACAGTCCTGAAGCCAGCACCCATAGCATAGTCCAATCTCAGGGCCTAACTGTAAATCTTTCATGTCGACTTCATCGGGACAGCTCATAAGATTAACTACTTACTTGTGTGAGTAAGGGGTTCATCACATAGCTGAAGTATTTTTCCACAGTCAGTTCATTGTGAGGATATATCCAACACTTTTCTAATGGTGTCTTTCATCCGTTTATTAAGGTCCACAACCTCAGCTGGAGTAAATTGATGTTGCTCTATTAAAGTCAATAATGATCTTTCCCCAAGAACGTTAACACAGCACCCCTGGGTTCTGCAATTTGTCAATTTTGTTGAAGCCAAAAGCACTCTGGGTGAAATCCTGGCTCTGGCAAAACTCCCGGTTGACTTCAACATTTAATTTTACCTTCTTCAAAACATTAGCTGCCCCATGCATGGCAGTCACATTATCTTTGGGATCATGAATACATTTCTTAGTTTCACCCAGTCACGCCATAGAAAAAGATTTCTTCAGATCTTTGCAATCTCCAAGAGCTATCTCCCAGTCTTAACTAGGATTGTGGTACCAGTGGCTTCAATTAACTGCCATATGGAGTAGCTGACTGCTTCCTGTGATATTTCAAAGTTCTTCTGATTATCTGGTTGATGATGGTGATAAAGTATCTTGATTAGCACATCTTTATAATGGCACATCTTTCCATGCTGCTGAAAATTCCTTCCATTTCAAGGCTTCAGGCATTTTCACATCAAATCAGCTCTAATAATAAATTTCACATCAAGGAAAAAATATCTGAGGGGAAAAAAAAAAATCTCCAGATAGACAGTGTGTTTTGGAGAGGAGACAGAGATTAAGAAATCAATGGCTGGAGTTCATCACTACATGTTTCTCTATGAAGCAGTAAGAAATAAAAGCATTTTTGTAAATGATTTTTCAAGATACTCTGACTTTTAAAAACACTAAACGAAATTAGACTGAAATGGACAATTCATTAGTTTTTGCATTTTGATTTGTTTAATTCTTGCTAAATAAAAACAAATAGCACAAGGCACAAGGAAGTTAAGCTTCACATCTCATAAACTGTGGCCTCTCTCATAACTTATTCAGCAGCAAGTCTGGAAGTAGTATCACACAGTTTGTTTCCTAAGCACTACACTGCAAATGGGTAAATAATCAGAGAATGAAAAAGGTCCATTATTGTATCTAGTCCACCCCTTTGCCAATGTTCTACTGTTCTGTGAAGTGTGTTTTCCAATCCCATTTTAAATGTTTCAACCAGCAAAGGGGATTCTGTCACTGCCCTAGAGAGATTATTCCACAGTCTGAGAGCTCTCACTGTTTGGAAAGAGATTCTCCTATTTTGCCTAGATTCTCTTTTGCTCTCCTTCATCCCATATCTTTACAGAACACAGGAAATTCTGTGAGTTTTGTTTCCTGAAGCTTCTGCCAAATGCTTCCGCTGGGAAGAAGAGATTTAATGGGTCACAAAGTGTAGAAGGCATAACTCCCAAGTCCTGCAGAACCTTTGGCCTTTTTGCAGAAGATGAGTCCTTCTACATTGCCCTCTGGGACAGGCTGACAAGGACCCTCAGGAATCATTTTTCCAATGGCTACCCCCTCCAATACACACACATATGTCTATGTGATGCTCTTTCCTTTGCAGTGATAGGGCAACAGAGATGAATGCTGCATGTTCAGGCTGATGCACTGCTACATTGCCAGAGAAACATGCTACATAAAGCCCACTGCTTCCTCCTGAAGATCAAGCAGAGCTTTAAGCTGCTACAGTATCCCTATGTGGGTGGATGGTACACTGCCCCGCTTCTGCACTTTTGGGAGATTTAAGTTCCATTTTACTTTCAATCGTTCCTCTTATCACAGTGATAGTGAGCACAGGGCTGACAGTCATGAAGCTTTTGGTGTACTGTTCTCCTGAGTTAGGGCTCCCAAAAGGACCCAGATTTCTTGTTGTTAATTGATGCATTGAAGATATTTGCACTAGTTAGTTTCAGTAACAGGAATCATAATGTAACTGATCCCTCTAGGGATCTTAGAAGAATATGAACACATGGGCACCTAATTCCCGTTAATTTAAAAGGGAGTTGGGTGCATAGGCTCTTTTGAAAACACCCCTAGAGCTATCTGACACTCTAGATGCCCCTAGGAAACTTTAGGTACCTATGTTTTAGGTACCTAGCTAGAAACAGTAGACTGCTACAGGGTCTGCTTACTCAGCCTCTCTCTAGCACTTATTAGTTATTCACTGTTACTATTGCCACCTGATGGCCAAATGAAAACTTGTTCAACTAAAATTTCAATGACAATAGCCAGCTTTGAGTTACTCTTGCATAGGTGATGACTAAAGCTCAGCTCCTGGCCACAGCTGAATTTCAATGTCTTGTTATGTCCCTAGTAACTGATGACAATCAGGTCAATGCACAGGTAGCATTTTTTGGACAGTTGTGAAATTACAATGTTTAGCTTTGCTCCAAGTTGGTGAAATATCTTGTAATTTTTGCAAAACTCTTACAGAAGCAAAGCTTTTGTGAAAAAGGAGCACATACCACACACACACTATAATACATGTAAAAAACACACATGCACACGCACGAGACTGTGCAAGGAGATCTTGCTGCCCCTCAGTTCCTGTATCCCAGTGAGTTAGGGGTGCTTCCTATGCTGACAAGATTGCTCACTCAGCAAGTAGCTTGCTTGCACTGTTGATATTCAGACACCTCTGTGCCTGTTGGAATTCAAACATCTTAGTAAAAGCTCTTCCTTAGAAAAGTGTTATTTTACATATCCTCCCTTAAGATAAAAGAAACATATTCATTTGCAACAGACTTTCAGAAAGGAACATCTTCCCTAGATCCACAACTGACTGATTCCAAAGAATTTGGTTATGACTCATTTAACATTACTGTCTATCTTTCCAGAACAAGCAAGTAGTTAGATGTTCTCTCTCCAGGTCTATAAACACCCCTTTGATGGATATGCAAAACTGGATCCCATGAAAAAGGGGATGGATGTTTCAAAACAGATCCAGAGAACAGGGTTCTATGGAGAATATTAACTCTATGCAATTTCCACTGCAAGGAATCATTTTCTGGTTTGTTTTTAAAAAAAATAAAAACAAATGTTTTCAGTTTAACACTGAGTCCAAGGCAGTCATTTGGATACACTAATGTATTATTCTTGTATAGCAGTCCTAAAGAATTTAGCTATTTAACATCCAAATTAGTTGGATCCAAATCTTAATCTTCTGCCATGAACAATAATAGTAGGACAATAGAAAACATGAATGCTATGGGCCTCAACTTGATCCATTTGCAGTCAATGGCAAAATTCTTAAGATGGGACCTGCAAAGGTTCTCAGGTGCCTAAATCCCAGACTCAGAAAACTAAGGCCCGGTCTACACTTACCTTGGCGATTCGGCGGCAGTCGAGAGGAGATACACAAAGACGTAAATCACTTGCGTATCTCCCGTCGACTTTGCAGCGTCTCCTCCGCTCGGTGTCCATACTGCACTGCTCCGCTTACGGGGGTGGTTTTCCTGCGTCGCTTCCTGTATCGACTGAGCGCGTCTATACAGACCGCTCAGTCGACCCAGAGTAATCGATGTGACGGCGGCGAATTTGCCATCGTCAGTGTAGACCCAGCCTAAGTGTCTGGTTTAGGTGCCTATGTCACAGTTTTGGTTCTACTGCAATCCACAAAACTCCTGCTGAACCCTGTAAGCTTCTAAACTCACTCGGCACCTACATTTTCAGGGTAAAGTTTCCCTGGGCACCTCAGGCCTGGTCTACACTTATTGGCAAATTCGGCGGCAGTTGATGGGAGATATGCAAGCTAAATAGAGTAGCTCGTGTATCTCCCGTCAACTTCCGAAAGTCTGTTCTGCATGCCATCTCCACTACACTGCGCCAATGGGAAATGCGTTCCTGTCAATTCAGTGTTACTTTTTTCCAGGGGTGGACTCATTGAGTTGACTTCCAGATCGATTGAGCAGATCTTCACTTCTGCTCAATCGATCCAGATAAATTGTTCTGACCACGGCGAATTTGCAGCCCTCAGTGTAGACATAGCTTTAGTTTCTGCTTCTGAATGTGTGCATATCCAGATTAATGGTTTGCTCGCACATGGGGCCCAATGTGGTAGGCAGCCGCTAAGCACACCAAAACTCAGCTCCAGTCAAAATCCGTAAGGTGATGGTGGTGCCCACCTTGTAACTTCTAGCCCAATGGTTAGAGCACTCACCTGAGATGTGGGATAACCAGGTCAAATCCCCCCTAGTAGAGGGAGGAGAAAAGATTTGAATGGAGGTCCCTCACCTTTTGGAAGAGTGCTTTAACCACCAAGCTACCAATATTCTGAGATGGGCATCCTCAATCTCTCTTGTGGCCATATCACTAGTCATTGGGCTACAAAGAGAGAACAAGTGAAAGACCTTGTAGTCTAGTGGTTAGGCACTCACCTGGAAGGTAGGCGATGCCAGGTCAACTCACCCTGCTCCAATCATTCTTTCATCCTCAGGGGAACAGCTGAACAGGAGACTGAGGGAACCCCGGAACCGACTATCTCACAGCTCTGTGGTTAAAGACCATCTTTAAAGGTAGACCTCTGTTCAAACCATTTCTTCTCCTCTTGGGAGGGGCAGGGCGGAGAGGGGGAGTGGGAATTGAACCCAGGTCTCTTACTTCCCAGGCAAGTGCATTAACCACTGGGATAAAAGTTAACACTATGGGTAACCCGTCTTCTGTAATCCTAGGAGCCTAAGCTGCATGACTTCAGGTAGCACGTTCCTACTAGTGGCCTCCTAAGCAGTACTAGAACTTCATCTTCAAAAGAGGGGTGAAGCTTAGCACACGTGCCTCTGGTTAGCATCTCCCATTGACTAGCTTAGCAGGCTTCCCACTTAATGTGCTGGCTTTTGTGGATCACAGTCTTAGATGCCTCTCTCCTCATTCATTCATTCATTGTATGGGGAGCCTAGGCATCTATGTCAGCTTTGTGAGTGGCACTGTTGTTCCTGTGATTTTCTAGGAGCCTAAAAGTTAGGTGCCATGATGCTCTGAGTTGGAAAACTTAAGTCCCTTCACGGATCCCACCTTTAGTGCCAAGAGTTAAAAAAGAAGTGGGAGACATAGAAAGAAATGGACAAAGTAACTGGTGCTGAGGAATAAATTTCTGTACGACAATTCTTATCAAACCATTCCATTGTCCCACTGTTATTCCAGATATCTATTTTTCTGCCTTGCCTTTAATAAGGAGAATCTTCTTCCCTCATTCTTCAGACATCTGTTGATATGCATGCATTGCTGCAATGGGTATCAAGTGACTATGGATCTAGATAATACCTGGCCATGGATTCAAATTCTAAATTTCTTAGAGTGTAACTTGGATGACTGCTCTGTAGATTGTGGCAAGGGAGGCCTGACCCACCCGTGACTCCTGCGCTTCTTCGGCTACACCAGCGGTGCGGCTGGGAGGGGAGAGGCCCGGTCCTGCCCTCTACTCTGGGCCCTGGTCTCACACTGCTGTCCCGAAGATCAACTACCTTCCCTTGGTCACTTGTCTGTGGCTCCCAGTACTCGTGGTCCACTCCCTGGTATCGGGGGAGGGTGTGTGTGTGGGGAGGGGGGGGTTGCGCTGTCTCCACAGGAGCCCCTCTGTCTCTTGTATTGTGGCAGCAATGAGTGATAGCCCCAAGCTCTGCTCTCTTGCGCTCTGCTCTGGCTGTCAGCTCCCTTTTCAGCTGTCCCTGCCTGCCTGAAATGGAGGCTTTTAATTGCTGGGGCAGTTTTCCTTAATAGGCCCCAGGTGGCCTAATTGACCCAATTGCCCTGAAGTAGCCCCAGCTGGATCACCCGGGGAATAAGGCTTTATTGAGCCTGGAGCTAATATACATGCCGCCTTCCAGCACCCTTCCATAGCTCCTTCATGGAGCCGTGAGCACGGGCTTGGTACTTGGCGCTGTTCACTCCCACCCTGACACCTGCCCCTACTGCGGCGAGGGAGACCCTGGCGCATGTGTACCTGGAGTGCGCCAGGTTGCAGCCCCTCTTGTGGCTCCTCCAGAACCTCTTGTTGAGGTTCTGGCTGCACTTCTCCCTACACCTGTTCATCCACTCACACCCCATCCGTGGCCCTATGAAGTCACGGGACCTCCTCATCAGCCTCCTCCTAGCCCTGGCCAAACTAACCATCTACAAGACCAGGGAGAGGAGGTTGGCAGGGAGGGCTCCCTGCGACTGTGGGGCCTATTTCCGTTCCCTTGTCAACTCACACCTCTGGACAGAGTTCCTCTGGGTGGCGAGCACTGGTTCCCTGGACACCTTCGAGGAGCACTGGGCGCTGTCGGGGGTTCTCTGCTCGGTGTCCCCTTCTGGTTCTCTTCTCTTAAACCTGTGACCCTCACGCCCTTCCTGTTTTTTCATCTGTTGTCCCCCGTATTTAATTGAAAACCGGTCCAGTGGCTCCTCCCCCCAGGCTGGGGGGGGGGCCTTTAGCAGTGGGTGGGCGCTAGGAGCACCCTTCCATAGCCATCCAGCCTCGCTCTGTCACAAGATTTAATCTTTTTTTTAAACAAGCTTCTATGAACCCTGCAGTGAAAGCATATAGTAATAAGACTGTTCTAGTAAAACCACCACTCTATTCCTCTAATTAGCAATTTTTAATTTTGCTTGCATTGTAAAAACAAAGTATAAAAATGTGTAGCGAATGTGCAATTCTCACCTTAGTCATTCTCGCCCCTCTAAGTTATTTTCTAACTTTCCCCTACCCCATATATAGCAACATGTAAAGCATTTGCCCTTAAACCATCTATGTGAGAAAGAAGTTAAAAGATTCAAAGATGTGCAACTGTCAAAGACAATGAAGAGCTATGGAATAATATTTAGCACTTACCATAGCACCTTTCAGTGGGAGATCTGAGAGTGCTTAACAGAGGAAAAAAGAGATCTCTCTCTTTTCTAAATGGGGAAACCAAGATTAATGACCCAGTTCAGCAAAGATCATGATTAAATTTTATCAAGTGCATAAATCCATGGCTATCCAGCAACACACTTACACTTAACTTTAAGAATGTGTTTAAGTTTCATTGAAGTCTATGGCTAAATCTGGGGCAGAACGGCAAACAGAAGTATATTATAGCTAAGTCCTCACTCAGGACTCTAGCATTAAGTTCACTGTGTGCTATGAAGCAGAGGTCTCAGGTTGGAAAGTCAGAACCTACTTTCACAGGAATCGCCATCTTGCTTCAGATGTGCCCCTAGGATAGATTTAACCAGTGATGATATGGGGTTGGGCTGTAACCTAGCATGCTGGAGAAAAGGAAAGTAAAACCCAGACTGCAGTTGAAAGAAACAGCTTCACAAATGACAAGGACTATTCATTCCAACTCTTACAAAGAGGAAGGGCATTTAGATAGTGTGGCAAACTGCCAGCTTCCCCCGGTGGGTCTCACGTTTACCTTCTGTTCGTGGGCCAGGGCGCCCTCAGCTACCCTGTCTCCCTTGCCTGTAGAAGAGCTTTGTCTCCTGGCCTGGGAGGGAACCAACAACTGCTCCACACCTTCTGACAGCTTCCCCTCCATTTGTTCCCTCCCCCTCCTTTAGGGGAGGCAGGGTTTAAATACCCTTGGCCCCACCCTTCAGTGGGTCCAGGTGCCTTTAATTGCCCTGCTGTGCTTTCTCTTCTGCCTGCAAGGCAGAGGGTTCTTAACCTTTTCAGACCCTCATACCAGCCCCAGCAAACCCTTTAAAAGCTGTCCGGCCTGACTTTATCACAATAGCTATAAAAGTACAAATTCTGACAAAGAGCAGGGCTTTTGAAATAAGCCTATGAACTTTAATATTATGGTGCAGACGGTTGGGATCTGTAGTTCACAAGTAAGGCATTTTCTTAATTACATCTATGGACAAAACAGCAATATAAAAACAATAACCACTAACAATATCATTTGGTAAGCTGAGGGCTTGTCTACAGGTATGGCAATGCATACAAGGAGGTGTGATTTCTAAAGTGCGCTTGCACATTAACTGGTCTGTGTAGACCCTGCTGGAGCACGCTAAAAATTCTCTAGTGCACTTTAATGTAGCATTGTGTGAAACAGTAAAATGTAAAAGCACACTAGGGAACTTTTAGTGTGCATCTGCTGGGTCTACGGGAACCAATTAATGTGGCACACATTGGTGTGCTTTAGAAATCCCAACCCAGTACTGTGCATTGCCCCACTGCGTAGACATGCCCTGGTTTTGGCATTCAGGCCTTAACTGAGGAAAGCACTTAAGCACGTACTTAAATCCATCCCAACTAAAGCACATGTTTAAATGTTATTCTGAGCAGCCATACTTTCCTGACTCAGGGCCACAATGGAATCAAATGAAGCAGGGACATCTACTGAAACTTCAAAGTAAATTAGTATTGAAAGCTTGCTAGTTCCCATTGTATGCTAATACCATCAGTTGCAAGTGATAAAATTGTTGCATACTTTGGTAAAATATAATCATCAGGAAGATATAATTTAACAAGCCAGCTCTCCATGTAATTAGTCTTCATAATTATTTACTCTTTGCTTATGCCTAACTCTGCCCATATCCTCTAAGCACCTAGATAAGTTCCTGATGTTTGATTGAAATAAACTTTAGTTCTACCAGATAAAGAGCAAAATAAGAAAAAGAAAAAAATAAGACCAACTTCAGTGGGAGTATGATCAGGCCCAAATCTGACTTTTGTTATGTTTTCTAGATATAAAGCAACAAAATCAGAATCAAAATACTACCTCAAAAGCATGTTTCTGTTTTAGCTGCTATAAGCACCTAAGAGAAATTTCTTTTCTAGTTCTGCAGTCCTATTGTTCAGATCCTGCAAAACTTTGACTTTATCCACATCTACAGGCCTGTTGAGCTCAACAGGATTGCTCACATATGCAAAGTTAAGCATACATATATGCAAAAGTCTTTGCAGGGTGGAAGTCTAAACATCAGGCCTAAGAAGTAATTTAACAAGTGTTTTAAACATTTTGGGGGACCCAATCCTGCTGGCCTTACACAAAAGAAAAATCCCACTGAAGTCAATGGGACTTTACACACACACGTAGAGAAAGCAAGTTTTGACTCTCTGTCGCACTTGTAACCTGTTTCCTTGTAACACACACAGACTTCTTATGATTTAAACAGCAACTCTTCAGAATTCATAATGTAACCATTAAAGGAAAATTTAAAATACCGGATTATGTAAGAGAAACATCTCTCACCTTTGCAGATATTAAAAAATAATTCCTTATGAACCAAACCGTTAATTTTCTTTTCACACTACCATCAAATTGCAATGAACTAGAATGGCCAGCAGATGGTGCTCAGTTACTTTGACTTTTTTCATTGTTTAGCTATAAGATTTCCAACACAAGGTCTACAAAACTCAAAACAAAAATAAATGTACAAAGAAATTGTTTGTGCTGTCATCATTTGAGAAGAATTTTATGAATGAAAATATCTACAATACAAAAAATAAAATAAAAAAATCCAAATATAACCCAAAGTATGGGTTCTGTTAAGTGTAGGACAAAGGACTGATCTTCAGAAATTCAAATCCCAAAGCTGATGAACATTTTTTATATTTGGACCAACACTGTTAAAATATAGGTGCCTAAAATCAGGTTCCTACATCCACATTTAGAGCCTGATCTTACAAAGACATTCACACAGCCTTAACTTTACACATTATGGGCCAGATCCTGAACTGATATAAATTAGTGCAGCTATATTGACTTCAGCTGAGCTATTGCTGATTTACCACAGTTGAGAATCAAGCCCTGAGACTTCAATGGGGCTATTTTCAGAATGTAAAGTTAAGCAGGTCCATACATTTTTCCAGAATCAGAGCCTTTGAAACCTGAATAAAGATTTTCAAAAGTGGGGGGCAACCAGCAGCTCCTATTTACTTCAGTGAGATCTTTGGAAAAATCAGGCTGCTTATTTCAGTGCCTAATTATGGCTGATTAAATTATCAATTTAACACTAAAGACCCATTTTTGAAAGGCTTGACCTTAGTCTCGGAAGTCAATGATGCAAACAAATATACGTAAACAAAGTTGATTATCAAACGTTTTTAAAAAGGGAGAGGAATGTTAAAAGTTGTAATGGACTTTTCTCATAATCCAACTCTATTTCTGTTCACAAAACAAATATATCCTAGTTACAATTTCATTTACAAAAGAATTTGAAGACACTATAAAAACTAAATGTATGCATATTAAAATCTCAATTTTAAAATCAGTGCTAATTTTTAAAGAAGCTCTTCACATCAGATATTCTGGATGGAAAAATACACAGTTTAAATTATTTTCTTTTTTGCTTAAAAGTTTCAGTTTTGCAAGTCATTCTACATTAAAATAAACCACGTTCAAAACGTGTAAGACACCTCATTATTTTCTTATTTAAAGGAATGGGAAGTGTTCTGCCACATCTGAAATAATATTCTATTGACTGGGATTACAGCATCCTTTGAGGCTTGACATATTAGTCCAGATGTCATCACAATTGCATAATTTATAAATGCACTGTGAAAGGCAATATGCTAAAGGCATTACTTGTTTTCTTGATTTAGCCTCGAGTAAACTCCATTGCTAGTGATTGACTCTTTATTCGGAAAGTAAGAAGCATCCTTGATCACTCCTGAAAAGGAGCAGTCCATTGCTGGGTGAAAAGGCAAAGTTGGAACAAGTCCAGATGTTAAGTAGGGTGACATAAATCCAGGCAGTCCTCTTCCAGGGATGGAATAAGTCAGTTTTAGAGGGCTAATCCCCAGTCTAGGATTTAGGCCATAAAGATTTGTTTCACTTCCAAATGAAGCCGAACTGGTTTGAAGAGGGGAGAAAGCTGATTTATTGACAAGTGTTCCAACACCTAATCCGGTGAGGCTAAAATTAGAGGCTCTCTGTAAGGCACTAAATTCAGATCTAGGTGGGTTTGCAGAGTCTTTGACATCTTGTTTATTCTCTTTCCTATTCAAGATCTGTTCTATGGCTTGGACCACATCACCTTTGCAGAACTGCAGAATACTCTCCAGCTTTCTTCGTTTATGACTAGGAAAAACTTTGATGAGAATTCCAAGTGGGTCTCTTTGTCCTGAAGCAGTAGAAGGTGGGCTGGAACTGGGGGCAGCAAAATCTTTGGACCATTCGCTTTCATTTCCTGATTCCATGTCTGAAGAAGAGAGGGATCCTGAACTGTCTAAGCCTTCTAATTGCTCCTCCGGACTAGAACACTGAACATTCTCTTCCTTTTCTGGAATTTCTAGGCCAGCCAGCTTCACTCTATAACTTCCACTAGCTTCTGCAGATTCAGAAGATGATCTCAGGGGAGGAGGACGGGATAGGACTACAGGACCTTCTAACACACTGAAGTATGAGTCATATTTCTGCACCTTCTCTTCTGGGGGAAAAAAAGAGATTACTTTAGTCTAAAAATCCCCAACTAGCCTTCAAAAGCCTTATAAATATCTACCAAAATTTCCACACATACACATTACACTTCTCAAGAAAAGATCTAGACTGAAATCCTAATTCCATTGGAGTAAACATTAAAATACCCAAGGACTTCAACTGAGACATGATTTTATCGCTTGGTGTTCAAAGCAATGAGCACTGTAATTAAGATTCAAGTCTGAAAAGTGACTAAAATAAAGATTTGCATCTTTGTACTCAACAGATCCTTGCCCAGATTCTCATTTGGGCAATCCATTCACTTCAGAGGAGCTATGCTGGTATATAATAAGAAAACATCAGACTCCCTTCTGTTAATTTAGTTATATCAGCTCACTTTAGTGATGAAACAACCATGTTGGCTCTGCAGGACTAAAAGAACGGGCTAGATTCTATTCCTTCTTGTTCTTCATCAACAGAATTGCTTCCTAAATCCAGACTTTCATTAGGAGTCCCTGATTTCATCTGGTCCTAACTTTCTGGGGGGAAAATCTTCAAGGCCAAAATTTTTGTTGCTTATTGCCATTTTGTATAGAAATTTGAGGAAATCCCCTCCAGTTGATTTTGAGCGAGGGAAAGATTGTGGAAAGGAAGCAGAAAATTAGTCCTCCACACTCTTTAGTTACTTTTTTTGCTCATGAAGAAGAAATATGACTCATTTAAAAAAAAACTGAATGGTGGGTGGTCCTCACTGAGCAAGTCTTTCATCTAAAGAGAAAGAACCAGACTTTATTATTTTTAGCTGAAATACATACAGAGAAGTCAGCTAAAATGAAAATGAATAATGATACAAGACTTCCCAAATTGCTCAGCATAGTACTTACATCATGTCAATACTTTGGGGATGGGGGAGCGTGCAATAAATATTGGACATGCCCAGAACAAAAAAATTTGGCTCTCGTTCAATTTCTCCCATGCAGATAAACATTTGTTACTGCATAGTCACAATGATTTCACTGGGGCTCTGTGTAGGCACAAGTGTCCACCGGCACAAGTTCCAGAATTAGGGCCATAAAAGTTAATTAGAAGAAAATCCACATAATATTGGGGAATAAACATGGGGCTTGGTTTTGGTGGTTTATTAATTTAATAAAAATCCAGGGGATTACTTTTTAGCAATTTTTGCACTTTATGTAGATGTTCAAAAATCGAGGTTTTTCAAGACTCTCTTTGTATATACTGTAATGAGTAATCTGTTTGTAATGTTCCTTAGTTCACTTTAACGTGTTATGGTTTCAAACATCATGAGATTAAAGCATACTAGGGAACCTTTAGTGTACTCCAGCAAAGTCTATATGGACCAATTAAAGCTAAACACATTAGTACATTTTAGAAATCATGCCCGCTGTAGTCTGCATTACTATTCTGTGTTGACAAGCTGTTAGATACAAGTAACCATTTTCGGTGTTTACTGGATAAATACTGATTTCATTTATCAATGTTTATCAGTTAAAACCTAAAATTAGAAGCCCTACAAACATGTATTTATTGAAAACTTTCTCACGTGTGCACAGTCCTGTTAGCAATTCTCCCACGTAGAAGTTCAGTGTTTAAAAACTAAGGCTACAATACTGCAAAGGCTTATATGCATATGTGATCCCATAAAGGCTGATTTTGCACCCACTAAAGTCAACAACAGTTTTGCCACTGATTTCAGCAACGCAAGCTCAGGTCCACGGTGCTTAAGCCTTTGAGAAGGTTCAGAAACCACTGAATGATTTCCCATATATGTATAATCCTTAACACACTGCAGCGCATTTGAAACAGCAATATTCAAGATTTGTCAAAATATGAAGTGTAGCTCAGTTAATGTTAGCTTTTCTACAGATTTAAGAAGATTGCTTAACTTTCTTTGGCATACCAAATACACAAATGTGTATGTGAATTTTTCAGTCTATCTTTGCGGCATATCAAAACTATTGCCAGAAGCAAGGATTAAGGACCTGTAGCTGTCTCCTTTAGTCACTGAAGAAGTCCAGTGCAGTTTAATTGGACTTAACTCATAAGTATAAACTTGCAAGATAAATCTTAACAAAAAAAATGCAAGAAAATCAGCAGGAGCAAGAATTATGCCTTAAACAAAAAAACAACAAAAAAGCTATCTACATCGTTGTGACTTGAATTCCATACTCCCCAACCTTAAAAAATGGTTTCTTGCATCTCAAATGGGTATTTTTTAACGGATCGTCTTTTATTTGTAAGAGCTGCATTCTATATTTTACACAGGTCACATATTGCTTATACTTAATATGCAACGTTTGCACATGATACACATATATCCTGCCTAATAACATAATTCTGCACATTTCGCATTTATATATACACGCACGTAAAAATAAAGCCCCTGATCTCACAAACAACGTAGGCACTTTCCTTATTTGAACTGTCCCACGGCGGTCGGTGGGACCCCTCACGTGCTTAAAGTTAAAGACGCCTAAAGGTTTGCAAGACTGGGGCCACAATGTTGCAGCTGTCACCTCTCACTTACCAATCCCGTGCCTACGACATCAATCATGACATTTCCGATTTTGCTGCACAACATGCTGCATTTGACTGTATCACACGCGTGCGTGTGCACACCCTCTCCCCCGGCCATACATCACACGCGGAACGCGTACCCGGAAACCGCCCACTGCATAGAACGGCACAAAGGCATTTATGACGTGCCCGTCACCCCTGCACGGCGTGTGACACTTGGCCTGCACACGCGCGGCTCCCCGGACCGGCTCCACCTGCAGCTCGAGCTCCGCGCCCGAGGCGCCTTTGAAAACCCAGCAGGGGGCGCCCCGCTAGGACCCGCGGGCGCTGAAAATAAGGGTCTGAGGTGGGAGCCCGGCTCTGTTGGGCGCCTCCCGCCGTTCCCAGGCTCTACCAACAGGGGGCGGTCGCGCCTTTGCTCGCAGCTGCCCCGGGCCCCGCACGCTGACCTCGCTTCCCCGGCTGGAACGCCGCGCTCCCGCGGGCCGCCAGGCTCAGCGCCGCCGCCGGACGGGCGGGGGGCGGCGGCTGGAGGAGCCGCCGGAGCCCGCGGCTCTCGCCCTCCTCCTGCGCCTGCTGGCGGCGCAGCGCCACCTGCGCGGCCATGACCCGCTGGCGCTCGGCGATCAGCGCGCACTTGGCGCACGCGCAGTCCCGCCAGCGGCACGCGCGCTTGTGGCCCTTGAGCGCCGACACCACGCCGTGGTTGCGGCAGCGGGCGCACTTCGGGCTCCGCGGCGAGCCCCCGCCGCCGCGCACCAGCAGGCCGGGCGGGCGGAGGAAGGCGGGCGGCACGGCCAGCCCCCGGGAGCGGCCCGTCTCCATCCCGCCGAGCGCGCGGCCGCCGGGCAGAGAGCAGCCGCCGCCGGCCCCTTCGCCTCCCGCACGGCGCGGGCTGTGGAGGCTCCCTCGCTCCGGCCCCGGGTGGAGCCTGGGGCAGGGCGCGGCGCCACGCCCCTCGCAGGGGACAGCCCCCGAGAGAGCCGGGAGGGCGGCGCGGGGCCCTCCTCGCCGAAGGGGGGCCGGGTTGGAAGAGCGAGGTCAGGCAAATGCTGCGAGACGGGAGCGAGGCCAGCTTTCCTCCCCTCCCAGCTCTTCCCGAGGCTCCTTCTGCAAACGCCCCACCAGGGCTTCGAACCAGAGGGTATTAGCCTTGGTCTAGTCCAGCCCTGCTCAAAGCGGGGCTAGCCTCAGCTAAACGGCCCCAGCCAGGGTTTTGTCAAGCCCCAGCTTAAAAACCTCTAAAGAGGGAGATGCCACCACCTGCCTAGGTAACCTCTTCCGATGCTTCCCCACCCTCCTAGTGAAAAAAGCATGGGCAGCATTAAGCTTCAAAATATGGGACCGCCTCTCATCTAGGATGGGGGAGACATGTTCAATTCCCTCTTCTGTGGGAGGGGATGGAAGGATTCCAGGGAGCCATAGAGTTAAATGCCAGAAAGGGCCCAGCACCAGCTCCAGTCTAACCTCTTGTATGTAGATCACAGACCTCCAGCGCACTAAACCCAAAGCCAAAAACAGACCAAAATATGAAGCCTACAGGAGACTAAACCATTCTGCGCCATAGGCAAATAAAAGGGATTGAGGTGTAGCAGTGCCTGAGGCCCTCAAACTGGCAGAGAAATGATTGAGCTATATCCAGATAACCCCACAGTAGGCGACCTGTACCCACGCACTGCTGAGGAAGGCAAAAACCCTCCAAGGTCACTGCCAGTCTGAGCTGGTGGAAAATTCTGTCCTGACCTGGCCTGTGGTGAGCATGTGAGCAAGAACTAACCAGCGAGGTACCTGAGAGAGAATGCTCTGTACCACCTCAGAGTCCTGGCCCTCCTATACCATGTCCCATTTCCAGCCTAGCCATCCCTGATGCTTGGGATTAACAAGATTTAAAAAACAAACAAAACACCCAGAATATATTAGGGGTGAGGAAGAATCCCTTCTTGACCCCTGCGGGTAGCCATCTAAAACCCTAAAACATGAACTTTAGGAACATAGCACATAAACTGGAAGTGAGACCCAAGTTGAGTCTGCTAGGCCTTGCCCTGCCTCACCATCATGAAGTAAGCCCCTCATGCAAAATGCACTTATACCTTTGCCCAGCTCTCTCTTGAAATTAAATACACTCTTTGTCCAGACACCACTTATTGGGAAGCTGCTCCAGAACCTCATCCCTTTGACAGTTAGAAACCTTCTAATTTCCAGCTGGAATTTATTCATGGCCAGTTTATATCCATGTATTCTTCTGCAAACATTATCCTTTAGCATAAACAGAGCTTCACCCTGACTGGTATATGCCCTTCTAGCATATTTATAGAGAGCAATCATATCACCTCAGTCTTCTTTTTGCTAGACTGCACAAGCCGAGCTCTTTCAGCCTCCTCTCCTGAGATGGACCCTCCATTCGGTCATCATCCTAGTAGCTCTTCTCTGCACCTGTTCCTGTTTAAATTCCTCTTTCCTGAACATGGGTGACCACAGTTGTATACAATATTCCATGTGAGGTCTTACCAGGAGAGTGCTGAAACCACTGAGCTAAAGGATATTTTAATATGGTGCTCACACTGTTTCTCCTGTTGAAGCTGTTCCACTGTGGTTAACGAGTCATTAGAGGGACTGACCCAAGTCTCCCTCTTCTGAGGGGGTGCCCTACGAGGCTACAGAGTTATTCTTACTCACTCTGTGCCCTAATGAATAAGTATTTACCCACAGTGGAACAGCTTCAGCAGAAAAGATTGAGAGACCCCTCCCCACACTTCAGAATATCCTACAGCTCAGTGCTTGGTGCATTCTCCTGAGAGGTTCCTGTTCAAATCCCTCTCTTCCTCAGACAAAGGGGATAGTGTACCTGTGTCTTCCACACCCAGAGCAAGTGCTCTAACCACTGAGCTAAAAGGGCATCTCCTCCTCCTCCAACCAGATGTTAATGGGATGTGATCTGGGAAGCAGCCTCTGAGCATTCCTACCGGATCAAGCCCCACACGCGAGGTAGGTGGGTGAACACCTATCTTCCCCTGGTTCATGACTTGCTCTGGAGCTTACAGGAGAGACAGACATCCTGATGTATACAGTGGGTGCAGCAGTAGTGCCCATGCTCAGAGGCTGGGACATAGGTACCTAAGAAACTTTTACCCTGAAAACCCAGTAAATTTTAGGTGCCTGGAGAGTTTGGCAGGAGCTTTGCGGTTCGCAGTGGAGCCTAAAATTAGAATTTAAGCATCTAAGTCCGTTTTTTGTATCCAGACCTATGTGTTTCAAGGAAAAGCAAACCACAAACAGTTCACCCAGCCATAAAGAAGAATTCTTCCCAACAACCACAGACGAATGAATAACTTAATTAAAAAATTTTACACAGAACATTATATTTTTTTTCTTTTGATATATTCATGGGTGCACATTTGTATTTCTCATCTGATCTTTGTTTATAAGGTAACCCCTAGAGTTTGTTAAGAAAAAGAAAAGATGGAGGATTCACAACTGGGGTTTTTTATTATTATTTTCCTCTAAATTTTGAAATTCTAAAAATTCCAACTAACGGTGAAAAATGGGGGAAATTTTCACATTTTGAAAAAAAAAGGGAAAACATTATGAAATTTCAGCATGGTCCCCTCACCAACATTTACATTGTGTACAGACGTGAAGCTGTTTGATATGTTGTGACGCCTTTTTCAAACAAAAGTAAGGTAAATGAGAGAATTAGCATGGGATGGAGACCATGATTGACATCTCTGCTCCCCTGGCACAATCGAACTCTCCACAACAAGGGTAAAGTTCATCGGTGCGGGAGACAGAACATTCTTGGGGCCTGGATCAAGACTATAGAATGAACTCCCCCTGGAACTAAGGACCATCACAAAACTTCGCCACCATCCACACCAAGTGCAAGATATATGTCTTTGACCTTGCTTGCTCTAACATATATATTTAAAAACCTACCAAAACTAGACACTGCACTCAAGCCACTGCTGCTGTGGAGAGGATAAGAGAACAAACAGCATGAGACAGATGTTCTTCTCACTCTTTAATGCATTCCTGGAAGGTACTCAGAAATTACAGTATTGAGCACAGTATAGGAACCTATATAGAACAGAATTCATACAACCTGATTAGTCAATATCACAGGCATTAAAACTGATATTTTTCAAAGCTGCTTAGGGCTATGTATACCCCAGTTAGTTCAGTTTTCTAGAAATTCCCAGTAAATGGAAAATGATTGACAAAGTCATGTTTAAACAAATAAAAATCAGCAGTAGCAGTGGCTCCTGCACTCTCTAAAGTCAGTGGAAGTTTTAGACTTGGGGGATCACTCCTGATCTTATTGAACTGAAGAGAAAAACTTCCAAGGACTTCACTGGGAGCAGGATATGTATTCACGTGAAAAATCCTTTTCAAAAGTTAGTGCTGCAACAGCAACGACAGTTGAGGCACAAAGATACTTCTGAAAGTTGTATTCTGCCATTTGGTATTCCTATTCAAACTTTATGAAACCAATCCCCCATGTATTGAAGCCATTGGGAGTTTTGCCTTGAAGGGCAGCAGGCCCTGTGTGTTATAAATATAGATAATTTACTAAAGCCTCCTCAGAGCATTATATTTAGAAAATCTCTTTGAACAGCAGGAGTTGGGGTCACCTTGCCTCACTAACTTGATTATTCTGCTCCTTTTATGTGAGCAAAGAGTTCTTCTGTTTCTTTCTTGGTGCATAGAAGGAGTGAGATGCAAACCTCATGCTGTGGAATAATCTGGTCAGACTTCAGCCCATTTCTGCCAAGTTACTAATGATTTTAAGCAAGAGGACTATAACATTCTATCCTTGATGCATATGTGTGTGTACCCTTTTTGTACCTATTAACGATTACATACATAGCACTTAGCTGGGATGGAAATGGACTCCTAAAGGCACATCAGGTTTTTTTTCTGCAGGTAATGAGATTTTAGCATCACACAAATTAGTAAAATGATGGGAATGGTTGTTGACGTGTCCTGCTCTGGAAAGAATAGCCTTAAGTCACCTTCATAACAGCCATATTTTCCTTATCTTCCATGTTTATGCTGATATTGTGCAACAGACCATTGTACTATAGGATCTTCCCCTCTCCACTGCCTTTTTACTGATTTAAGACTAATTTATGGGTGCCCCGGTACTGGTAGATTGGTGGAGTAGGTGAGTGAGAGAGCGGTTTGTCCTTGCCTCCTTAAGTGTTTCTGCAAAGACAGAGGTTTCTCCTTATTGTTCCTGCACAAAAGAGCCACAATGCCTGAGACGGGCAGGTCTTGAGCATAAGAGGGAGAGGTGCTGTCTGGATTTGTCAGGGGCATGGCCTTGGCTGTGCTTCCCTGTCACTGGCAGTGGCAGAAGTTCCTCCTCTGAAGCTTTATCTTGTCTAAAAGTGTAGCATGATCTGCTGGTGTACACTTATCCTGTCCCTCCACTGACTTTGAAGTTATATGCCTGTCCCTGCCCAGCCATTACCACTAGAACACTTCAGTGGCACTTTAAGCATGCACTTAAGCATTTTGTTGGACTAGGGCCAAAGTGTTCAGCAGCACCTTGCAAAATCAAGTTCAAAATGGAAATGAGGTTTGGGCTGCTAATCTCTCAAAATGGAAGCAGCATCTCTAGGTACAGCTGCTGTGCTTCATTCTTCAGAGGGAAAAGAGGCCACAATCTTCTTCCATGGGTAAATTTACTCTACTCTTTCCAAGCAGCAAGAGCAGAACATGGAAGTTAAGGAAATGTATCACTTCTAAATCAATTTTTAGAACCTGCTAGCTGGGCTGTAAATCTATTTTTGGGTTTCGGTTGGTTTGGTTTTTTTTTATTAAACTATAGACTATAGATATTGGAAAGAACAGAAACATGATCATCAACAGTTGGTATTTTGATTTTTATAGAAAATCCCAACTCATCCACACAAGAGATTCACTGTGGGGACTTTGATCTTATTTTTCCCTGTGGGTTCAATCCTGCTGTCCTTATTCATGCAAAACCCCTAGTGACTTCAGCAGGAGATTTCCATCTGTAAGAGCTATAGGATTGGACCTGCTATGTTGGTAAGAGACAATAGTTTGATCCAGAATGTTTTATCTGTTATTTGAAATAGTGTATATTTTAAACTTTGTCTTCGGACTATCTGGAATTCCTTCTGCCAGAGATTCTTCTGGGACCTTCATTATCAGTGTTCCAATTAAAAGAGCTGGGCAATTAGAAAACGTTAGCCGTTCACAACTAGAGCTCTGAATAGGCGATGAAGCCGGTCCCTCATTGGTTGCTCACCACTCACATCTTTTGGTTCTGGTTCCTCTTTGAAATTCATTTCTTTTGTGAGCATAAGGTTGTTTTTATGAGGTGTTGTCAGGCCACTGGCAGGGTTATTGTGTGCGTCAGAAGGTGGTCGTTTTTGAACAAAGTCTTCAAAGTCAAGGCTTGAAAAATAAAAGCCAGAGATCAAAATCAAACACCATCACATGCTTAATGTCGGGCCTTGTCTCAAGGCTCACAGGCATGGCAAATTATTTTTAATTCAGCTTTATTATAATTAGAAAACTAACGGTTATGTCTGCAACTTTCTTGAAGTAGTTTAAATAAATGATCGGCTATAATTTTCAAGATAAGATTTAGATCATGGGTAATGTTCAGAAAATTATTAAATATTAGCTATCTCTAATAATGTTTTGGGCTCTATTTTGCCATCAGTTTTTAAGCAGAACTCTTCACTTAAACCAGTATGGTCCTTTGTCTCCCCTCTCTGTTACAAACTGAAATCAGCAGTAATAAGGAGCATTTGGCAAATGATGATAATTTAATTTGTGTCTCAAATTAATACAATTTTTAAAGTCTTCTTAGCTTTCTTCTTCATTTTTTTTTTAAGACACATCTTCAATTGGTAAGACTGTGAAGCTGCTGAAACAGTCACTTTGATCCTGGAAATAAAGATGGGTCTGTGAATTCCTTTATGTTTCACCCATGTCACTTTTCCAGTCAAGATTCACAACAAACAGGCATTATTCATGAACTCTTAATGAAGTCTATTCCAAGTTCCTAGGATGATACCTTTGAAAAAGCTTTCCATCAAAAGGATGATGCTCACAACATTGACATCCCTTTCTACTCCTGAACCCCAACAAAATAACAAAAAGAGGAAACACAATTTTTTTAAAATCAAAACCAAAACCTCTATTCCAAGCAGAGTTTTGACCCTAAAAGGGGAGAAGTTCCAGAGACTCCATAAATTCCATTAGTGACTTTTCTGTTGCTATTGATTTTACATGGAAGGCGCTCAGATATGATGGTGATAGGTGGCAGATAGATAGGCAGACAGACACTTTAAGATGGATGATGAATGACATGCATTAGATATTTCTACGAACAACACTATAACCATATTTCATACTAAGCGTTGTATTAAAAGAACAAACTTTGTGAAAGAAAAACAATGAAAAACAGAAGAAATTCACAGCACCGGGTTAAATGTGCCATATGTCCAACACTGACACACAATGGGTACATTAAGAAACTCATTTAAGTAGCTGCAAAGAGCAGCTGGGCTGCTCCCTGATGGGTTTGTTCTCAGCACTGCATGCTGGTTTTTGCTGTGGAGGAGCAGGAATAAAGAGGACACTTCTATTATAAACAGAATAACGTCCAGTCCAATTTGCAGCCACAAATGTAGTCAGTGACCCTGTTGGTAGTAATGCAAAATGCATTTATTTATACATTGTATAAACCATCATCATCATCAATTATCCCAAATCTCTTCCTGCTATTTGGTTAAGCCTGTCTTATATACATATCCAGGATATACCAAACATTTCACATTGTCCTGCCGAAAAGAATTACTGACACTGAAAAACTCTGAGCAAGAGAGAGATACTCGATGTTTGATTTGCTTTTATGTTCATTGTGTGTTCATGCCAACCCCATCACAAATGCCTTTATTTAAGCTAAGGCCCTGCACACCTTTAACACAATGACAAAACACCCATCGACTAGAAGGACTGTGCGGTCAATACCATAATGCATCATTATAGTAGGCTATAGTTGAGGAAGGTATGGTAGTCTATGCTAGTCCTATCACAATAACAGCTTCTGGCTATTGAAAATATGAGGTTGGATTAGGCAAATACACATGTGTAATGATTTACAATATAGCTATGTTCAAGGGGCTCGGGTCCATCCTGCAGTCTTTACTCAGACAAGTCTCCTGTTGAAGTCGGTAGGAGCTTTGCCTTAGTAAGGATAAGATCAGATGCAGCAGGTGAAATCCTGGCCCTCTTGAAGTCAATGTAAAAATTCAGAGCACACCTATCCCACACAAAGGATAGCTGGGGACAAGCTGGTCAGGACTTTGGGAGGCTGGCTGGCTCCCTAGGCCCCCATGTCCTCAGACTATCCACTAGCCCAGTGGTTAGGGCATTCCCCTAGGCTATAGGAGAACCAGGTTTGAATCCCCTCTCTGCCTGATGTGGAGTAAGGACTTATACCTGATTATCCCCCACAAGTGCTCTAACACAACCAAGCCGCAGAATCAATTTCCAGCTCAATGAACAATTATATATACAAGGTGAAAGTGTTTTGAAAGATGAGATTTGAGAGATCCCTCAGAATACCCAACAGCTTGGTGCTTATGGCAACCTCCTGGGAAGGTGAGAGACCCTGTTTCAAAACAAATGGAACAGGATTTGAAAGCAGATCTCTCACCCCCCCAGGTGAATGCCTTAACCACTGGGCTATTAGCTATAAAGGGGAGTGGAGGAAGTCTGTGTTTCTGGTTTTTCACAAGAAGGCCTGACCTGGCTTAGGTACCTAACTCCAGGAAAGGGTTCACGGCTGAGAACCATGAGCTGAAATGCATGTCTCCCTCTGGCCTATCACTCAGGCACCTAAGACCCAGATCAGTGGGAGTTCGGTGCCTAAGTTCCTTAGTGGACCTGGGCCCTAAACCCACCCACTTTGCCCTGCATTTCACTCTTGGCTACTTTAGGCAGTTTCCCACTCATTTTGCTGGTTTCAGTGAATCCCTTTCTCAGGTGTCTAACTCTCCTCATACAATGCAAAGGGAGCCTGGATGCCTAAACCTGGGCTGTAAATTCCATTGGATGGAAGGTGTCTAGTAGTTAGACATGGCAACATGTACGTCCCCTTTGTGAATGTAGCAGCAAGTGTTTAAATTTGGGCAGTTTCTTCTTTCCATTCCCACTTTCACCCAGCAGAACCCTAAGGTTTCTATTTGTAAATGGCAAGATATAGAAGTCTTGAATTAGCCAAATCAGCATTTGAATGCATTCACAGTAATAGCCCCTTGGGGAGGAAAAACACTGAATGTTTCTTGTTATTTTATATTTGTTTTAGCAAAAAATCAGTTTCTGAAATTCTCTGGGTTCTACCAGCATCCCAAAAAACAGCACTAACTGATGATGCAGACATTTGCATGACATGTGTCAGTAATACTCAGTAGTTAATCTTTTTCAATTTGAAAACAAGAAAATGACTAGTAGAAAATTAAGATATCCTGCCTGATGCAGAAAATGTGTAAAAAGCCTCCTATTTCCCCTTACTGTCTTCGCCTTCTGTTAATGTCTGATGTGCACAGCTCTGAGGTAGGGTAGAGCTTGCTCATAATTGTCTACTTTCCAATTAGCAGCCCAACAATAGTGCACGTCTGTCTGTTGACATATGGTCATAATTACATCACAGGGTTAAACAATAACCTTCTACCATTTAAACAGCCTCAGTCAAAAACAAAGAAATATCACGTTTCTTATGGCAGAATTTCCTAGCAATTAGTATTTGGGAATACTGTCTGCCAAGAGAGTCTTTGATTTTTCTTTAAGATCAAGATGACAAATTCCTGTTGGAATCAGTATGTAACAGCTTTTGTTTTGATTTGGGATTTAAAGGCTCTAGTAGTGTGTATGTTTCCCTTAGTCTGTCACTAAATAAATTCCAGATTCATGCCATAAACAGTGAATAGCACCCAAGTAAGAATGCAAATAAACAAAAGCTTGATGTTTGTTATCAGAATCTCCAAAGATCATGTTATTTCAATTTACTGGTAAAGACTTGGGACCAGTTTCTCCATTGCCTCATCTTTTGTGTAGTCATTTATAGGAGTGCAAAGTGACTGAACAACAAAAGCAAATCAGAATGTTATCTTTTTGCACCCACCTTGCAGTGGTGCAAATGACTAAATAAAATGAAGGGCAATGAAAATTCAGGCCTGTGGTACATATTTTATGTCAGATTAAAAATCATGAAGGAACTACACGCAAATAAGAAAGAATGGTAGCATAATGAATGTCAATCAACATGGATTTATAGCAAATAGATCCTGTCAAACAAATGATGGGTTTTATGAATTATAGTTTTGATTGATAAAGGTATCTGTGTTGACATCATATACGTAGATTTCTGTAAGGTATTTGACTCAGAATGATTAAGTTATTAGAAAACATGCTTTACAGTGGTAGATCAAAAGAGCTCAATCTATTTAATTTAACACAGAGAAGATTAAAGGGCGACTTTATATGTACCTACATGAGGAACAAATATCTAATAATGGGCTCTTCAGTCTAGCAGAAGAAAGGTATAACACGATCCAATGGCTGGAAGTTGAAACTAGACAAATTTATACTGAAAATAAGGTGTAATTTTTTAACAGTGAGAGTAATTAACCATTGGAACAATTTACCAAGAGTCTTCGTGAGTTCTCTCTCACTGACATTTTTTAAATCAAGATTGAATGTTGACATAATCCCTATTGACATAAATGGGACACTGCAAACACTTGCCTGTTTGTTCTTTTTCAGTATTTTTCTTGTTTTTCTCATCATTCTAGAGGCCAATAAAATTAATGTCAAGGCTCTAGGCAAACCAGTTAAGATTAGAGATATGTGTAACACACCCTAGGCACTCGAGGTTCATGGGAGAAGGCACAGCATGACAGTATACTTTATCAAAGTCCTGGCATTCTGCTCAGTCTGGGTCAGCTCAGGCTTCTGGAAACATCTCGTTCACAATGGGCATACTCAGATGCTTAATCAATTTATTAACATAGTCACTCACATGCTTGTGGCTTGATACCTTTACTTACACTCTAGCAAAGGGTTCATGGTAAAGGTGAGTTACTGCCAGGTAACCAAGGAAAGCCTTTATCTCCTCTCAGCTGAGAAAACTGGGTTCAGAACAAACTTTGTATAGTGTACTGACATGATCAGAGTGGAAATCAATAGAAACGTTGTCTGTGAGGGAAGTCATGGCTTGTCAAGCAGGTGTTGAGTTGATGCAGACGGCTGGAGTCCAAGTTACAGTATTGCACTGGCAGCATGTGATTAATAGATGATAAGGATCTGCAAGCAAGTGCTGAGTTTCAAAAACCTGTAGTGTTACTAAGCCAGTCCCCATCGCTCAAACATGATGAATTAAACCTTTGAATAGTAGCATTTTTAAAAAGCTTAGTTTCCTTAAGGTATTATAAATAAAGCAAACATAGTTTATGCCTCCATTAGTGAGGAGTGTCAGGTTTAATAAGTGTTTTTATAGATCTTGTTTCAGATCCTTTCTGAAGTGTAGGTTTCTCATTAGCTTCTTGCCAATGCTTGGCATTTGTAAGTGTCTCAAGGTATTTTATATGTATATTTGCTAGGTTTTCCTTTTTGCCATCTTCTTCGCAAGTGATTGATGGAGGCTTTTTTGGCCATAGTTCATGCCAATTTGATTTAAAGATGAAAAATACATGGCTAAATGAAATCTGATTCTCTTGAAATGCCTGCATGCCTATAGATCTTGCTTAGAACTGTACGAAGCTCAGCAATTTTAGTTTGCAGGAGTTCACATCAACTTTTTCTTCCGTTTTTGTTCAAATGGCTTACCACACTTTGGGTCGAGAGTAATCAAGTCGGTAGGTTTGTCCAGGCCCCAGTTTTGAGAGGGCTCCCAAACTAAATGGCATTGTGCAAGGTTGCCAGGCCACTCATGTGAATTGGGCCTGGTGGCCCTTCTTTCATAACAGATAAGATTGTGGGCCCCCCAACCAAACCTGAGTGGCAGTCCCAACTCCTGCATACCAGATTGTAATGCCTGGAGCAGGGAGCCAGACAAAGTCCTGTGAGACAGGGACGCTGTCGCAGGATGTGTGTGGTGCAGGCACACTCTCCAAACCTCCCCTGCCACCTAGTCGTCATTTTTTAGGAAGGGTCAGAGGCCTCAGTTTCAGATTTTGCTCCAGGACCACAAAATCTCTGTGCAGCCCTGACCTTAATTTTTACATTCAAGTCAATACAGTGTCTATGAACAAGTCAGTTAACATTCTTTGTGAGTTTCTGAAGCTCTGATTTTCACTCAGTTTCAATGATAAACTAAAAATTATCTAAATGCCCTTAAACTTTGAAACTATAAAAAGTGACGTTTTCATGTTGCAGTGATGAACCATCAACACGGTTTGGGGGTTTGTCATGTAATTTGCATACTAGGGAGGAACAATCAGGTGTGGGGAGGACGGTTTTGCAGTTAAGGAACAGGACTGAGAATCTGGGCCAAGATTTTCAAAAGTAACTAGCAAATTTGTGTACCCCAATTCTGGGGCTGCCATCTTGAGAAATATTATTACATATTATGATTTTTTAGAAAGTGCTGAGATGCCACCGTCTCAAAATCAAGACCCTCTGCTCTTTCTCAAGTTTGGTGTCTTAAAAATCACTTGTCACATTTTAAAATCGTGAACTTGGAGGATTGTGTTTTATTTGAATCTCTGCCATAGACTTCTTGTGTGCCTTTTGGCAAGTATATTAATCTGTCTGTTTCAATTTCATAATTAGGACTAATAATAATTACCACAGAGGTGTTATGGGGCCAAATTCATTAATGTTATAAAATGCTTTGAAACCATTAGATAATATGGCACTACAGAAGCGCAAAGCATTTGAGACATTTCATACCTCTCTAATGTTGGTAAGAACTGAGAACTGAGAACATTCTTGTTTGAACTTTTGCCCATTCAAATATATGCTACTTTTCTTCTTGTTCTCACTTGCATGTTACTTTTATATTCAAAGAATAGGGGAGCCTCCAGATGGCTAATCAACGTGTAAAAATTCTCATGGATATTAATCAATGACTACATTGCCCATTGACTAAAAAGTCCTGCCTTCTAGATAAAATAGATTACACTACACTGGATATAGCTGAAAAGTAGATGCCCTGTAGGGAGCAGCTCAGGCACTTTGTGAAATCCTGCAGGACATTCAAGTAATCTGTTACAGTATTTTGGGCTAGATGCTGTTCTAATATTTGTAAATCAGGAGAGATTCCATGGGGAGTTACACAGACTCACTGATTCCTGCACCTACTTGTTGATGTTATAAGATCACCACATATTATAAGGCCAATAAGCCAGCTATCCACAAGGTAAAAGTTAGTAACAACTAAAACTATGTATAACCATAAAATAACTATATGCTCAAAAGCAAGAATTCCATATACGGCGAAAGAGAGGAAGGCATAGTCACAGTATGGAAATCACCATATGTGTTTCCTCATGTAATATTTGTTATCTATTACAAACAACAGCATAACTCTGAACCTACATAAAAAAGGATAACTGTTTCTAAATCCTGCTGTCCTACTTAGCTCTCTGATCCAGAATTATAAAACACATTGTTAACAGGAAGAGAAAAATACATGTCCTACATGGAAGATCTTAATATCACTGGGAAATAATCTAGATGTAATTAAGCTTTTCAGACATTTTTAATGTCTCCATCTGGTTTTGTTACTTATGAACACGTAAAAAAGTAGAATGACAAATGGGAACTGAAGTATTTTGAAGTGAAACCTCTGTCTTCCTCACAGGTTCCTGAATATTGAAAAGAAGTTTTTATTTATTTAAGATGCATGCCCCTGTGACAGTTCAAACAGGTTTTCCAAGCAATAAATTCATTCCTGCCACTTCAGCTATTATATGTTCAGAGCAGACATTAGGTCCAATGCATATGCTAACTTTTAACAAGATCACTTCTGACATCAATGAAGTTGACATTGCTTTGGAAATTAACAAAGCAAGAATACTGGATTTTCTCCCTGTTTTCAACAGTCCATGTGAGAGATTCTCCCTGGTTGATTCCTTATCCTAAGCCTCTTTCAATAATGAATTGAATCTTTTGACAGTAAATTCCCCAGTAATGTGTACAGGTACATTTGTATCACATTAGGACATGTCTAAGAAAGTCCATAATCCCAAATATTTTATCTGTTTCAATATTATTTCCTATCCCCATCCTTACTAAGTATTAATCTATGCTATATTTGATTTATATCAATGACTTCCAACCATGTTTGCTCTCTGGGGTCCTACAAAAGATAATCACCATTCTGAAATTGATACATTCCATGTGCCTGATTCTCTATTTTCCACTGAAGTCAATGGCAAAACTCCCATTGATTCCAATGGGAAGAAGATAAGGAACCATATCCCCAAAATATTATGGGCTAGATCCTCAGCATGTCACGTCAGTGTAATTCCATTGACTTCAATGAGGCTGTGCTTATTGACAGCAGCTGAGAATCTGGCCTATTAAAAAATGAACAATGGAGTCATAAACGTGTGGTGCTTGTAAGAAGAGAGATGGCTGGGAAAAGGTTAGCCATTTAAATGGTTATGGGTTCTAAACCTGCACAGGGCTGAAAAAGCTCAACTGCCATTGAAATCAATATGATTTAAGGGTACATAGCACCTTACAGGATAGGGTGAGTGATAGGGTGCTGGGTCACCTTCTGACAGTTCATGAACCCTCAACTTTGAACTCTGAGTAGGCTTAAGGAGAGAGGCACCAAGTAGTTAGGTGGTTTCTGGGAAGCAGGTATTAGTGCTAGGATGAGATGAAGAGATTTCAAGGCCAGGAGGAACCATTGGATTATCTAGAAGGTGTTGGCTGTGTGCACCACTTCCAAGACTGTGTGTGTGTAAATAAAACAAGTTATAGCTAGAATATATCCAGAATCCACATGGCTGATTTTTTCTGCACCAAGAAGCTGCCCTGCAAAGAATCACATAGCTGCTTAACACTTGACGAGGCAAAATAGCTTCCACCATTCAGGTCACTTTGAGCATTGCTTTGGGGATGCAGAAAGAAGCAATAAGGAGTGAGAGACAAGGGGCAGAGCCTGTCAGGGCTGACAAGAGATGAGGGGGGAGGAGAGGGACAGTTGTACTGAGGCCCTGAGCTCAGGTTTCCCCCAAAATATCTGTACCTGGGATGATATGGTGGGGAGGGGAATGGGGCCCCGGAAAACATGATATGCTGGGGTCCCAAATTTCTCTCAATGGATCTGGAGGCTGCTGTCAGCCAAATGCACAGAAATTGTTGTGAATTTCAGAGATTCATGGTATGCATCTGAGAGCAAATGCACACCCTTTGGCATTTAACCAAGTCCTCATGCAGGCTATTCCCATATTCTGTTCTACTGACATCTTTATTGTTACTGAATTATTAAAGATCTTAAAAGCTGTTTGGCTTGCAAGATAATTTGTCCCTTCCATTCTTCACCAGAATCTGGAAAGGAGTGGCATAAAAGAGAGTCTTTCAAGGCTGAAAAATAAAGCCTACATTAAAAAGAAATGCCTTGTTAGTTTTCATCCAGCAGCTCACAGCTCTTCAGTTTTGCTTCTCTCATATAATCATCTGTGTCTGTGCATAGCGAGTGTCAAATGCTACTGTTCTAATTTGGTACGACTTTGCAATCACTCTGTACAGATGTAAATGAATACACAAGGCGCAAGGCAATGGAGAATCAGGCCCCATGTTTTGCTTAAATAATGAAGTCACCAGCTGTTCTCAGTGCAAATTTGAAAAGATTCCATTTACTACGACATGGGAGCCTACTGCAAGGCCCTCCGGGTCACATTCAGTTGTAACTTACTGCATGGATAGTCTTATTGATCTCAGTGTGCTGACTCATGGAGTAAGGTATTACTCAGCCTGCGTAATGACAGTAGAATTAATCCCATAAATCCCATGGTGGGGCTGCGTGGAGTGTGTGGGAGGGCTCATAGAGAAGGCAGCCCGATGTGCAGGGGGCTTTTGAAGCTACATTTACAGGTGTGATAGATGAATACAGGCTGGGCAGGATTCATGGCTGAGGAAGGTCTGTGGGACCTGAATTCCACAAGCCCCCCATCCTGTGCCACCTACACCTCTGCTTGGACCAGCGCAAAACAGCCTCAGCGTGGTTGTGAATCTGCCCCAATATTCTTTCACACTTCGGTAATAACTCACCTCTACAAATTATTAGCTCCATATTTCATTATACACTATTATCCTATGCTGGGTTAGTGCCTCCCACAGATTGTAAAGTAATGTTCTCCCCAGACTGAAATGTTAGGTCAGGATAACCTGCAACATCTATAGGAGCAATCTAGTTTAATTGTTCAAATGTACCTGCACAGAAACATTTTGAATCCTGCTTGTAAAATAGAACAATTATCTCATATTTAAAATGAATATGATCCAAGTGGCATGAATTAGAAAGAATGTAAAAAAGGGAGTGTGAATACAGTAGTAGGGTTTGGAGCTAGTGTTCGTGACGTGGAGAAGAACTTCTGTATTGCTCCCACACCCTAACACTTTTCCTTTTAGTTAGGAGAGCCAAACAGTTTTATGCTGGGAAAAGCATTCAGAACTGCCTAACTGTTCCCAGAGAGGTTGATGGGAGTTTTATTTCAATGGGAGCAAATTTAGGCTAAGTTTGAGCAAAATCCCATCCTAATGGTAGAAAACAGCATTTCTAAATTGTTCAACCCAGAAAATGAAACTCCTCATTCGGGAGACAAATGTTCTGAAGAAAACACATAAGTATGATAAGTCTTATCCAATCTCCAGATAGTCACATGCTACCTTCTGAAAAAGTGGAGCATGTGAAAACATGGTCACCCCTCACAGAAGGTATTTTGTTGAGCTGATTAAAGAAAAACATATCAGAGGACAAGACTTCCTACTGTTACAGTGGTCTTCTGTAATGCCCACTTCAAACATTACACATGGAGATCATACCAAGCAATAAGGTTAATAAATTGTTGAACTTCATATAATTATCACCCACCCATTGCAACCTCCACCTGTCAATTTTGAACAGGTTGTAGCTTTAATTCACAATGGATTTGAAGTAGGCAAAAAGACCCACATTTCCCTCTTAGCCCAAATTCGATAAATTATCCCAACAAAGCCCGCATTCCGTCTGTAAATGGTTCATGCACCAATCCTGATTTTTTCTGAGTATATTCACTCATCCTAAATACTTGCCTCAGGGTTTGCAAACAAATCTGAGCCTGTGGGTTGTTTGCTAACTGTTCACTTCACCTGGTTGCAGTTCATGGTGGGTGATATGTCACTTAAGTCTCACGGCATCGTTTCTGCTTCTTCATTGGAAGGCTGAAATGTGAAACAATAGAATAACGAAAGGATGAACACTGGTAAATGGTACACACCTTGTGTGAATATTCAACCAAATAATCATTGGTGGTAAAATTTCTGGAACCTACTAGATGCACAAATACACTCAGGAACAACCCAGTTGTCCAGACATTCATGAACAACAACAGGATCTTTATCAGCAATAAAGGAACAATGCCCCCACCTTCAGTTTGTAAATCACTTTGAATTGTTTGGGTTCAGTGTTACTACTTGTGTCGCAAGGCCCTACTGATGGTGACTATTTGTACTATTCATCCTGATCTCATTGAATGTCTGACTTGAGATGAAAAATCAGATCTTAACATAAGAATTTGGGGTAGATTTACAAAGGGACTTAGGGGCCTAACGTGGTAGTTAGGTGTCAATCCCAGCACCGGTATTTACAAAACCCCAACTCAGCCACGACTGAATCCTGCAGGTGCTTAAAATAACTCAGGAGCACCTACATTTTTACAGTAAAAGTTCTCTAGGTGCCAGTGTTTGTGTCTCTGCACAAGCACGCTGCTGCCTCATTCTAGGGGCCTAAACCTAGCATGATGCATGAACCAGTGAAAGATATGCATTCCTCCATCATACTCACCTAATGGGCTCACTCCAGTCAACATGCTGAGAGCTTGCCAACCAGATTGGGCCTTTGAAGGCGAGTTCACATAGAATGGAAAGAGGGGAGGGAAGAGGAGGAAAAAGTCTAAATTCCTGTGTGAATCTAGTCCTTAACACATGACCCTGACTGTCTGATTAACATTTCCCCCACACGTTGTGGTTCAGTTTGATAATAGCAAATGATTTTGACTAGAAAGTCAAACAGGAGGGCTCTTCTCAAGCTGAACACTTGTCATCTAGGCACTGGGTGACTACAACATCCCCCTGTTTTGTGCACATCTAATGTGGTGATTGATTGTGCTTAGAAAAAATGGATCAATTGCTTCCCAGTTGCTATGGTCATTTAGGCCGCAAACGTTATTTTAAACCACTATTGCTATTCTTACTCACTAACTATCCATAACCTTTCAGGTCTAACAGGATTCCTTTTCTCCCTTCCATCCACCCCACTGCACCTCTTCCCAAGAGGCAGTCTGACAGGCAACATGAAGCACACCTTGTGTAAACGTCTGCTTTATTACCGTTGACTGAACGTTCCATCACTTCTCAGTTTCTTTTGTTATCTCTCATTCAGGCATTGAGATGTCTGATGGAAAAGGTAGGAGGACCAGAAAGGGAACCTGACAGATGCCTCTTACTTTCTTAAAAGACCACCATGACTGTTTGTGCATACCTCCCACACAACTTTCAGTCATGGAACCACTATCTGTTTAGACTCGAGCAAAATTAAAAAGGCACTTAGGATAAGACTCCCAACTGCGCTGCCCATAGAGAATGGACAAAGAAATGTTTCTTGCTAAAATGCATAGTAAATCATTTGGTTCATTTGATACAATTGCATAATGCAGAGGCTTCCAGGTACAGGTACATAAAGAATTATAAGTTGTCATTGTTCCATCATCAGGACTCCCACAGAGACTGGGAGTCTTTCCTAAATTTAATTCACAGTAGAATATGATCCAACGTGCACAGTAAAGTCTGTGCTTTGAGACAAAATAAATAAAAGCTGCAATACAGAGCCAAGAGGGCACTCAGGGTCAACGTTTGCTGTCTTATACACCCAGGCAACTTGTTGGTTACCCTATGTAATTGAGGGTAGAATTTTGGCCCACCACTCTCTGCTAGTGATGAGATATTTGGAATTACAACTAGTATTCACTGAAGACAAATTTTTAAAAAATGCACTAACAGATTTACACATACCAAATGTAGCTTTGTGGAAAGAACAACCAATGGCATAATTAAGCCATAAGTAATGTATGGATATGTAGACTATAAAGGCCCACATTCTGCTTTTTGTTACACCCATTCAACACCCCTGACTCTGGGGTTGCATGGATAGGTTTGTACAGGTATAACTGAGGGCAGAACATGGCCTCATTTCACACTTCCAAATGATGAGGCAAAATCTTCATATTTAGGGGGAGATTTTCACATGTCTGACTCTCATTCACGCCCCCTAAATTAACTAAATAGCACCACAAATATGGGAATCACAAACTAGCAATGCAAAAATACAGGTCAGTGTTTTCAATTCCATCTTCTAGCCTTTCTATAGGATGGTTAAACACAAGCACAGAAATCCACATTTTCTATTAAAATTCTACAGGCCTTTTCCACATAAGCTAAGCGTGTACCCCCAATTTTGGCAATGCAAAAGTAGAGGCTCAGTTAAAGCTGGGCTGTAAATCTAGCCTAGAATTTTCCGGTCTTAAGTTGTTTAAAAGATGAAGATGCATCTGTCTTTAGCAAAGATAGTTAAAGGCTTCCCTTGGATCACCTAGGTTTGAAATATCAGGCACAGTTGCATGAGAATTACAGATGCCACTACTGTTGTCTTAGCTTTCACTGTAAGACTTCTGTTTTCCAGACACAATTGGCTCAGAAAATTATGCTATGTGAGACAAAAGAAACTGGTTCACACTAGTAGAATGTTAGATATAATATGATGGTCAACTGCAATACTTGTAGCACCCCCACTCACTCCAGAATCAACATCAGTTTCTCTGGATGTGACAGCATGGGAGTATGAGTATTTCCATTGAGGTAGCAGATTTTTAACACAAGCTTCAGACTCCCAGTTCATTCAGATCCATTGCAATAGTTGCTGTTTGCAGTAGGCGACCCAGTGTGGAGGGAACTGCGGTCATTGGCCAACATTTTCAAAAGCAATTCATGATTTTGGGTGCCTCAATTTTTGGTTTTCCAACTTAGACATCTTAAAATAAGGGGATTTTCAGAGGGCTGGTGAAAATTTCAGCTATTATGGCTATATTCAGATTGTCTGTCTTCATTTTTTTATATTTAATTAGTTAACATGTTTGCAATTGTACTTAAAGTGGTAATTAGATGTTGAGTATAACTAGGTATGTTTAATGACCAGTGGGGTGGGTGCAGTGAATGATATATTTCTTTCTATAGCATAGTTTTCGGGAGGGTCCTTTGTGAGCCTGAATATCTTAATGGAGAATCCTCCAGGGTCAATTAGCTGCATGATGGAGTAGCCATAGCAGATAAGAAGATCATTGATGGAAACTTGCTTGAATGAAAAGGTCAAGCACAAGGAGACAATGATACGGAGCTCAGACAGAAGGCAAAGGGATAAACAACCTAACAGAATGGCACTCAGCATACTAGAGCAGATTAACCAGTCTGCCACTGTCCAAGAACTTGATGAGAACAAAGATAATGTTTGTAAATCCCAGCCTATATCCTTTCTTCAGCACACTTACAAACAAACACAGTAATGCACAGAATGTGAGGACTGAGGTGCCTCTATGAAACTCATGGATTTCTGCTCACTCCAGCCCTAGGGAGCAAAGGAGGAGACTAAAAAGAGAAAGGGAATTGTTGGAGGTAAGAGGCATGTAATTAACAGTACCTGTGCAGTCCTGATCCAGAAATTCAAGTAATGCATCATTTTCCAGAAACCTGGGTCAGAAACTTTATAAATGGAGGTGCCTTAATGGCAAGAAAGGTGATAGAAAAAATAATTATGGCACATGTCTGAACCCACTAGAGAGAATGAAGATCCTACAGGATACTTCAAAGGCCAAGCACTAGTTAGGAATCTTAAATTAACATCTTCTTGTTAATCATCTTGTGAGAAACAATACTTGTATGAGTTTTGGGCTTGTATGAGCTTTGGGCACAGTCCTGACTATGGCGTGGTAGGGAATTGCACCATCCCCAGAGAAGCTCAGGGAGAAACTAGGCTTTAGGATTAAAGTCATTAGACGTGAAGTCACACTACACAATGTCTCATGTGGGTTAAAGAGTGTGAAAACTCTAGCACCAGAAAAATTATAAACTAGAATTCAGAAAAAGATGTCTGCAAAAATGGCTGGTCTAACTACTGAGTAGGAGCTCTTCCAACTACATTAGCAATTTTTAAAATAAAGACAGCCATTTAAACAGGAATATTATTTAAATAATTATAAGAA
Source organism: Mesoclemmys tuberculata (assembly GCA_007922155.1). Classification (NCBI taxonomy): domain Eukaryota; kingdom Metazoa; phylum Chordata; order Testudines; family Chelidae; genus Mesoclemmys; species Mesoclemmys tuberculata. Next base: position 18,363,215 of record ML675650.1, read on the forward strand.
GAAATCATATTTTGCTCTTGTAGTCAATGTCATACATTAAAGGAACATATCAATATTGCACATCTCAATTTTCTTCTTAGCTTCTCAGAACAGGCACTGTGTACAGCACCTATAACACTCCTGACTGTGGTCTCTGAGCTATTGTAACACAAAAATAAAATTTGAATAATAAATAATTTTGCCTCAGTATCTGAAGCATAGGGAAGTAAAGGCAGCAATACAAATTCTAAGGTAACATTAAATTGTTACTCATGGTAAAACTTGAAAGATTTCCAGAGCAACTGCTGTAAATAAGGAATTTGTTCCTATCCAACAAAGATCAGTAGGAAAGTTATTGCATAACCTGGAGGCAAAGCAATAAATATCTATAGCTCCAAAGGACATGACATCGGATTGCAGGGTTTCCAATAAAATGAGAACATTTTGTAGCTTTCTCAATACACATTAGTGTATTGGAGACTAATAACCAATTTATTTAGTACAATTTCTGTCCATTCATCCCCTGAACAAACATAATGAATCACTCTCAGGCAAATAAAGCAGAAACAGGATACTGTACTTTAAACATATCCTGCAAACAAGAAAGTAAAGAAAAGATGTGTGGGCAAAGATGATTAATGACCCCTCTGCCAACAAGCACCTGTATGAACCAGCACAAGGCAGCACATGGAAAATCTGCAAAGCTGGAGACAGTTAATTGAGACAAAAATGTTACAGTAGTTATGTGCACATAGCTGTTAAAACTTCATGACATTTCCTCCTGCTTTTCAACACAATGTATTGATTTTTATTCCAGCTTTGCTACATGTATGTGTTTCTTTGCATTTCAGTCCTTAACAAGCCTGACTAGATGTGGCAAAGTATTTTTGTTTCCCAGAAAGGGTGACATGACACCAACCTGTAGCGTGATACGGGACACTCTGTGCAGTTTAGTTAGCATGCAGATTATAAAGGGGGTATTTCTGTACATTTATTTATTATTTTTTTAAGGATCAATAGAGGATTTCATGTAAAAATTACTAACATGAAACAAAGCATTACAAGCCATATTTTTATTTAAATCTAAGTATTTCTAACGCTCTCAGTATGGTGCTATCTGAGGTCTATACCACTTTCACCTCATTTCTAAAAGCTAACTCAGAGATGATTAAATGTGTTAGATGGACAGCCTTGGAGGCTAACATTCTCCATTTATACACAGAACAGCAGTCAAGTTCTCTGTTTTGTCCACAGGCAAAACAGTGACTTTACCCTCCCTTTCCCACCAGTGTACCTCCATTCTGATCTGTAGAGAACACACCTATTTGTGAGAGGGCTGTTCAGTGCCGTAGTCTATTCAGTTTTTGCCTTTGTGCTGAGGCTAAGATGACACTAATGCCTGCTGTGATGGAGATTTGTGATGAGGACACTTAGGCCTTGATCATGCAATTCGTTTTATATGGAAGGATTGTTGCACCTATCCAGAGCTCCATTTGACTTCCCTTAGTGCAATAGTCCACCGGCATGCAATGAATTGCTGGACTGGGGGCCTAGCCACTAGGAACTGGATAAAGACTATGATGGAAACCCCGTAGTAGGACCAACGGGGTTAAAGAACAACTCTGGGCTCAAATGAGCTCGCCCAGGTGCACCTGCAGAGCATGCTCCAGATGGAGGTGGAGTTTAAAAGGAAACCAGACTTCTCAGAAGCAGAGTGACAAGGCAAGAAGAGGACCTGCCTTGGGAGCGCCTGAGAAGGGATGCTGCAACAGCTCCTCTAAAACGAAGAGAGACTTATCTGCCAGACAGACGAAAGGTGCAGTTGATATATTTTCTTCCGTACCTTTTACTACAGTCTGCAAAGCTTGGACCATAGAGTGGGGGGGTAGGAAGTGGCCCAGGAAGGGTAGCTGTAAGATGCTCTTTGGTGCCTTGCCTTTGATAATCCACACAATGCCCCGAGCCACAACCCCTTCTGCACTAAGAAGGAACTTACCCCTTAACCATGCCAGCCATCACAAAGCGCTCCAACTCTTTTCACAGGAATTACTCAGCAGCCAATAGATGATAGCGATTTGCAGTCGTTGCCAACCGGAACTAATTTCAGAACTGTGGCCTAGATGTGAAAGTTCCCATGTATCCAATTACCAGTTCCCTGAGTCAGCTAGCCCACATGAGTGGGAGCTCTTCAGTCTGTACTAACACTGTTTAAAATAAACGCAGCAATAAACAATAACTTTAAGTGATTTTTGAACAAAAGAAATATACCCCAATCAGCAAAGCATTTTAGCACGTGAGAAATTCTGTCTCTATTCACCAAACCACTTATATTTGTGCTGCTTTGATAGATTAGAAAAGCCACAGTTATAGGCTCTCTGATGCAGTAAATTTTTTCCCACTGCTCAGTCAAGTTGAGCTGGTCTCCTTCTATTTGGCATCAACAACATCTAGAGAATCATGTTCCCACTTCTCAGCTACATGCAAATCTCTGTGTATAATCGGTCATGGTTTTGTTTGTTTGCTACATAATACTGAGTTTGTTTTGATATAAAACTGATACAGCTTCTATTGCACCTTACATTCCAGAACGAGGAAGAAAAGAAAGGCAGCTTTGTCTCAGCAACTAATTATTAGTTTGTTAGAAGGAAGTTTCTTTCATTGCAAAACTCCAATGAAAACACCAATTGTTTTTAACCCTGTTTGTATATTTGTCTATAGATTCCAGCTATCCGTAATCCTAGCAAGCCCCTTCCATGAAGCAATATACAAAATACAGAACCAAACCATCTCCTCCTCATTTGGTGTACCCCCATCTCAAAAAGCCTTGCAAACATGAACTAAGTTTCATGACATTCCTGTGAGGCAATTATCATTCCAATTTGCAGATGGGGAAATTGAGGCACAGTGGAAGCAGCCCAAAGTCACATAGCAAACTAGTGGTAGAGCTGAGACTATATCCAGGCATCCTGGTTGCTGATTGCTGTAATCATTGGTTGCTGTAATCACTACTCTGACAAATTTCCTTCTGAAGGGACTATAAAATCATGGGATTACACAGGACTCCCGTTCCGAGTTTTATATCTTTTAAAAGCTTGGTTGAATCCTTTAGTTCCTTTCTATGGAAACTTCAGAGCTGGCTTTCTACTTTCAGTAGGGAACAATGACCACACAATCTCACAGTGAGCTGCAGCAGAGTTAAAAGTCAGAATATTGGGTATTTTCACCAATACATACTATTGGTAAGACTCAAAGATGACTCCACTGTTTCAAGTTTCGTTCCAAAAATGAATATGAAGTAGTTCAGGCACAGGTAAGTGTTGAAGAGAGCTTACGGAATATATCACTGAACCATCCCTGAGTCAGTATTTTGAACACGTAGTGGATTAGGGTAACAGCCTTCCTTCAGTTTTCAAAATCTCACATTCAGTGGGACTTTTCAAGGGGTAGAATTCACTTAATGTGAATACCAGAGTTGGGCAGAATTGGGCTTTGAAATGCAGAACAGAAATAGATTATTTTGAAGAAATAATGCCAGAGAAAACAGTAAAAGAGAATCCCCCAGCTCCATATATAGAAATTCCTGTTAAATAGAAGGTTGAAGCCAGAACTATTTTTGCTGTTAGAAGAAATACAAGAAGTGTGATATGATAAGTCAGATAAAAGACATCCAACAGTGAATATTTGGTTTCTCTGAACAAGTGAGAAAATGTAAACTTATAGATTGCTCTTACATTATTTCTCTTACAGATTGTTCTGGTAGTGTCCAGGCGGTGGAAATCGCTCTTAGAATGTTTGGCCTTTCCTTTTGTTCAGCTTTCTACTCCTTGAGATGTTTGCATTCTTTCTGTGCCATACAGCTGACAGAAAAATCTTTCATATCTATCAAGCCCATCTCAGACTTACTTGTCTCACTGGTCCTTTTGTACATAGATTTTGTACATACATAATCAGAGAAGCATTCTCTCAGACACTGACAATTGCTAGCAAGTGACCCCTCTATGTTTTCACACAGATTAACTGAAACAACACTGTTGGCTACAAGTTTCATAGACATATGGTTTCATCAAAGTTTCTCCAACCAGCTCTACCTAGCAATGAGCCAGTGGTATATGAAACCACCAACTCATGTAGGCAGGACACATGACAAGTGTTCTATCACAGATGAAATGGGCGAATATGTTCCTGGTACAGTTCCTTTGGTTTCAATAGTTACACCAGAGATAAATTTGGCCTTGTAATTTAACATGACAAGCTAAAAGTAATGAAGACAGAAGTGACTTTTCCAGGTTCACTTGAGCATAGCATTGCCATTTGAGGCAGCAGCAGCAGCAGTTCATGCCTTCCCTTTCCATGCACATACACTTGCCACATATAATCTCCCGCTCTCTAAACTTGGATGTCCTGTTTTCCCTATCATGCATTCCAGGGACAGGCAGAATGTTTTCCATGTCTCAGTTCCATTGAAATAAAATGTGCTATTAAGTCTTCTCCATGGCTATACAAGCTATTCTCATACAGACAATCCATAGAACAATAGCTAGCTGAATCCCCATTCATATGTACAACGCAAAGAAGAGCAGACATCAGCTCTTACACAAAGAAGAAGGCATTTGCTTTTGCCTTCCTAAAGATATTAAGGTTTGTAACAGCTCTCACCCCATCACTGGAGAATACTTCCAAACAGGTTATGTCCTAACACTCGAGAAGACCTCTAATCTCACTCTTGTCACTGACAGCTCCGTTGTTCCTAAGGAATACAGCCATCCTGGGAGATATTTACTACTGTTAGGGGGCAAACAATTAGATTTTGTTTCTCAGACTTCAGCCTTCCACTAATTCATACCGATAAATCACCTCAATGAGATTTCATATCATAAGTTTAGGCTAGCCAATATAAATTGTAAAAGACCAACTGTTGTTGGTGAGAGAGACAATGTATGTAGCTACTTAGCTCGAAAACTTGTCTCTCTCACCAACAACAGTTGGTCCACTAAAAGATATTACCGCACACACCTAGTCTCTTCCCCTGTTTTGTCACTTTGACCCCAGGTAATTTTACAATCAAGTACCAATGTGCTGCAGTCTAAAATTAGGTCAATTATTTTAAACTTGAGCATTTGACAAATTTGATTCCTAGGTGCTACCATGCAGGTTTGGAAATTTCCTTAAGTTCATCACAGTGAGCAGTGGGGTGGGCCTCAAAATCTGTACTTCAGATGAGCAGAGAAAAGCCTTGTTCCAACTTTGTGAGGGTCCTCTTTCTCCTTCACTGGGGTCCTTTGATGCCCCAGTTTCCCATCCTTCTCAAAATCCTACAGAGAGTTACTTCTGTCTGCCTCCTGATACGCGTCTCTTCAGTTCAGTCACATCCTCACAGCTCCTGAAGATCCTCTCACATAAACCAACACTCCTGAGTCACAGAGTGAAAGGAATGTCATGTGTGGAGCAAAAGCATCCTGATTGGTATTAGCCAATTATTAAATTAACCAATTAATTAACCAATCATTAAATCACACAGCATTTTAATATCATGTGCTGCAAAGAGTCGCAAGGGACACAGTAAAAAGCCACTTGTGGCTTGCGAGCCAGAGTCTGATTGTCAGTGCCATAACCAATGCTAATTAAGCACCACAAAATGAGAAGAGGGATGCCTCTTAGGTATTGGCACCCTCCGATCCTAGATGTCAAAGATGGGTCCCTTCTGCCAATGTAGGTGGAACTTAAAGATCCAGCGATCCAATTGAAATTATTAGATGATATCCAAAGTGACTTTAGCCAATATTCTCTTTAGCAATACAAACAGGTATATCTAAAGCAGGGCATGAACTGCTGAGTTCATAATAACTGCTGTGTTTGCCTGTACAATACTGCACCACTCATTACTTTGTAAAGTGCTTGTAGAGGCTGACCTTGACTGTGAAAGGCGCTATGTAAATGCATATTCTGCTTTCTTTGATCTAAAGCTTTTAGATGAATTTCAGCACCAAGCTCTGCTTTTTGCTTGGCTTTTGCTCATGACCTGCTGAGATATAGCTGTGCAAAAATTAATGCTAAAATTTTTTTTTCCAATTTCTCACAGACCTTATTTAAATCAACACTTAAGTGTAGCACAAAGTAGAGAATAAGCTGCTCGGAACTTTGCCCACACAAAGGGGGAGAGCGAGAGAAGCCTTCTTTCATGGTTCATTTGCGAGAATAGATATGGGAAAAGGGGAAAAAAATAAGGAAAAGAGAAAAAGGAGCTAATTTAGGGATAATGAGTTTAAGAATGACTCAGTAAAGAACAAATGTATGGCAGTAGATGTAAAGCTTAGCCCTTGGGCAGGATTACATTCGGAGCTCCTGCTCCAACATGTTTTGAAGAGGGAGCGTAAAACAAAAACGGCCAGTTTATCTTTCCTATGGGATGTTAACATCTGTGAGAAAAATAACTGTTGCTTTTAGAAACACAATTGTTTTGCCAAGTACAAATCTACCTCATGTTTAAAAATCACTCAAATTTTCTCTCAATCCCTCTCTTTCCTCCCTCCCTACCCCAACCCAACCTAGACAGAATTTCCCCATGAGGCTTTGAGCTGAAGTGCTATATAACCCAATACATTTCACACCTGCCCTCAGCTTCTCATGAACCCCAGAACTCTAGGGAAAACATGACAACATAGCACTCAATGTTACATGACCTGCTTGAAGCATGGGTCAGCTGGTGAGAATGCAGCTAATTTTCAGACAACGGCTAATGACAGGGCAGAAAAGCCTGCTGATGAGAAAGTCCTGATCCTGGGACAATGTATACAAAAGCCTGAGCTAAGAAGCACCAAAGTCATTGCTTCCTAGTCATGCCACTGAATGTATGCAAAGATGGGGGGAGAGGGAGAAGAAAGGTGATAAGGCAAAAGGGACCATACTAAGGGTTTGCCTTTGAATGCTTGAAAACTTACCCCTTCTTACAGATATTAACTCTATTACAGCTGATTGCTTTGACTAACCCCAGTCTGGGGTAATTGTTGGGTTTTACAGAGGTAAGCAGGATATTCTTCTCACAGTTGCCTGACTTTCTATAGCATTCAGCTTCTCTAAAAAATTCCCCTTTCCCCAGTAATGAAAATTACTCTGCATGTAACTCCCAGCTTTTCTTCTTGAGGCATAACAATCTTATTCTTTCTAATCCAGCTAAATACAGACGCAGAATGCTATAGTGGTACAAGTGCGGGTTTCCTGATTACTGAGGACTTCTACCACTGCACAAATTTCAAAAAGACTTACACACATGGATTCATAAGGGTAACAACAGCTAAGTCTAGGACTTTCAAAGGTGCCTAAGGCAGAAAGGCACCCAATTCCTGTTGAATTTTGATGGGATTCAAGTGCCCAACCTTTGAAAATCCCAGTTTAAGGCCATCTCTTTTCTTCCCACCCCCATCCCCAGAGAAGTAAATTGCAGGAAAAGAGTTAGACAGGATCCTTGGACTCTAAGGGACACATTTTGTCATGTTCAATCTAACTGAAGTCCATGACAGTTACATTAAATCAAGGATGACAGAATTTGGCCCTTAGATTTCCTGCCCAGTAGTCTGAGAGACCAAGAGTTTGGGAAGAGAAGGTCAAGGGGCCATTGGAGAAAGTGAGGAAGAGAGAGGAAGAATGTGTCTGTAGTGCTGCAGAAGAAAGACTCAGGAGTCTGGGAGTCATAGTTTACTCTTTGTAAGGTGTAGAAAAGGCTCTTTGGTTGTCGTGGTTGTTCAGGGGATTGTTAAATGCTGTTTGTTTATCCTAATTCTGAAATTAAAGAGATAGATGAAAGGGGCCTTAATGAAAAGCAGTTTGTTAGGATACTAAGCTTTAGTCTCTGTTTACCTGAGTTCAGGTTGAGGCTACAAGACAAATAAAATGATGATAGAGACTGAAATTTAGGGACAAATTTTCAAGAGGGTCTCTACTGGACAGCCACTTGTGTGCACACTTGCACTTTGCAGTTACTAACAGCTGTGCAAATGGTTTCAGCAGATTAGCATGTGCGCGTTCAGTATTAGAGTCTGAATCCACAAACGCTATTTGGTCCAATGGGCTATAAGAATGCTGGGATTATTTCACATGGTACACTTTGTGTTATGAACTGTTCTCCTTTGGGCAAACTAAATAAGGAAGGGCAAAATTCCTTTTTCCAAGTCTATATAATTGGCTGAAGTTTCAACCTTTGCATAGGTATCTATGCCCCACCAATGAAAACCTAGAACTCTTGAGTATTTTTTAAATCTATTGTTTTAATTATTCTAAACTTTTCTTGTTGTTATGCTTTCTGTTCTTCTCTAAAACTTTACCTACTTGCAGTGGACTCAAGATCCAGTCATAATATAAAAGTTACATTAAAAAAGAAGAATTCAACTATTACACCGGGCCATGAAGCTACATCAATAGCTATGACTCTGTATAGTACACCAACTTTACTGTACACAGTCAAAACCATACTCTGATATGCCTGTAGGTTGGGATTAAGAGTTTATGGGAATTAAGTGCCCAAATCCCACAAAGTCAATAGGATTTGGGCGCTGAACTTCATTGGACTTCCTTGAAAATCCCAGCTATAGTTTCCATTTTTTTCCCCAGTGGAAATCATATACATATATGTATATAGAATTTGGGTCACTAAGTAAAAATTATATGATTAAAAAAAAAAGGGTGTGTGGGGTGGTAATTTTGTGTGCCTTCAAAGTAAAAGATTTGGGGTACAAGAGCCATAGATCCATGTTAATGAAACACGTACAGTTTTTGTCTTTAAACACACACACACACACACACACACACACGCTCAAAGTAGCCATGACCTGGTAGACTTTTTAAATAGTGAGCTGTGTGTGTTAATAGATGTCAGGTCAAACTTCTTTAAAACAAATTGAAATACAGAAGTTTAGTTTTCATCAAGATTTGCTAAAAATATACATGTCATCAGTCAAAGTAGTAAAATAATGTAAATGACTTTTTTTTTAAAAGAACAAATCCTGCTGCTTTTTCTAAGCAAAACTCCCACTGAAATCAAAGGAAATTTTCCCTGTGAAATAAGACTTTGAGATTTAATTTTAAGTGACTGGCAACTAAAAAGTCAGTCTATTCCCAGGTACATGTCATATTGCATAAAACATTTCTGGAGCGTATATAATATACAATGCAAGACAGAAATATTGATCCTTATTTGATCAAAGTAATGCTCATGTTAGGTAATTTGATGGAGATAAACAGTATTGAGATTAGGCTACTAGAGTTGTTAAATCTTGTAAAGCAGAAATTTTTTAAATATGACTGTTAATAATTGATCTAGCAGGGGTCCCAGGCTGTAGCCAACTGCTAATCCACACACAAACAACCCCTTGTCATATCAGAGATCCAAAGCTTAAGGGGGATAAAAAGTCTAATGATCTGTAGCAGGAGACTGGGTTTTGCTTAGTCCAGAATTAGGTCAGCAGTACTCTCGGGACTGCACTGCTAATTGAAACCAGTGTGCTGCGCTAAGGAGAGTCAGTCTCCTTTCCCTGTTTGGCCCACATAATAACAAAAACTATGTTCAGTGCAAGCCCATTACTCTGATGCATCATGTTGGGCTCTGCAGTGTGGAAGGAAATTATGGCGGGCCTGGAGTGTCGTGTGTTGCCAGTTAGTAACTAGATCCCACAGGGGATGTAACCCGTTAGTGAAACGGTGTGTCCTATACAGTACAACAGTCAAGATCCAAACTGGGACCTTTTTAATCCCTGAACAGCAGCTCTCCCAGGGGCACCCACAAAGAAATTTCTCCTGCTCATGCCATTCAGAATGCAAAACCTGTCTTTTCAATGTCATCTGCAAATGCATCCACTGTGGATATGAATGGCTGTAACAATGTAACTATAGTAACAAATGTAACATGATATTAACCCCTCCAAACACATTTCCAGACAGTTGTTAAAGATTTTAACTAAGACGAGGACCTAAGACCCTTACTTCCTAGACACACGTCTCTACAGCTCAAAACATTACCATTTATGAATGACAACCCTAACGCAAGTCCTCCAAACCAAAGTACTAGTTTTGAGTATGTGTGCATTTTAGTGGTGTTGGCCTCTAAAGGCTGACCTACATAGAGGATAAGAATCCTACCTCTTATGACCATCTAAAAAAATTCTTCATTAGTTCAAGTAGAACAACAGGACTTGCATTTTGTATCTGAAAGCATCAAAAATATGGGGGAGAGGAGGAAGAGCATAATTGTATTGTCCATAGGCATTCATTGAGCGGCTCTATCCTGAGCAACAAAACGTTGTTTTATCCCAGTAAGGGCCTAATCCTGAGAGATTCCGCATGCTCGAAACTCCCATTGACTTCAGACTTAAGGGCGATGTAGATGCTCAAGATGTACTCAGCACTTCTCGAGATTCAGTTCAATTCAATGATGAATGAGAGCAAAGGATCTCAGGGGTGGCATCCTGATAAGATAGAGACATATGTTTCTATTCCTTCTGACAGATGAGTAAAGTGAAACACAGAGAAATAAACTGAAGCAGAGTGACTTACCTACATTCACAAAGCAAATCAGCAGCTGGGCTGGGCATAGAACACAGGAGTCCTGATGCCATTTCTATGACCTGATAAATGACTACAATATCTCCCACTGACTGTATGACACAGGAAGAACTTCCCCCTCGGTCTGAATAATTCACCTTTACTATGAACAGGTGAGGAATATCCTGTCACCCAGTGGTTGACACAGGTTAATTGGGACTTAGTGATACAGAGGCCTCATTCTGACCCCCCAGATGAGGTAAATTTCACCTAGACTGAAGTAATGCCAAAATTGACACCCACCCCATCCCACCCATCAATCTTCCACAGCATGATTAAAGATACTAGCCCTCACTGGATACAGCACAGAAAAAAAATGTAGCGATTCCTGTCCAACATGTAGAAATTCCTGTCAATACTGATTTCCCTAAAAGTGTTGCTCTTGAAATACCTCTCATCTTTCAAACTCCTATTTCTAAAACTTCTGGTACATTTAACCCATAACTTCAATTGTATCTTCTCTAGCTAGAAACAACCAGCAACATTTCACATGGAAAGGAGGCTTTTTAAGAAATGGTGAGATCAAAATTGGACTTTATTAAAAAACAAGTTGCATCCTAAACTAAGGTCTTTATCCTGTTTCTATAAATTACCTCCATGCATAGTTGTGCATTAGATAAACACGGCTGTTTTCTGAACTGTTTCTCCATTGTTTCACAACTATCTGAAGTAAACTAACCAAAAGATCATCCCATCAAGTAAAAATATCCACTTGGTGAAGTGTCTTTCACTCCTTTTGTGCCACCGAGAACATTCTCTGACACAGCCATGGGTAAGCAGTGAGTCAAACAACTATGCAAGAACACATTATGCTTGTATGCCCCTTGTAAATGAAACACAGAGTTGTATCTGACGTAAATTATCCATCTCCTTAACTGTAATGCCAGCTGTATAACAACACAATAAGCCAAAACAGACCAGGCATTGTGCATCTAAAATCCATTTTTATTTTCACTGCACAGGCCCCTCTGCCAAACCGTTAAGAGAAGAAACATGAGCAACAAAAATGCTCTCCAGTTAGTAAGTAAACGCCCATTTAATTATTGTCTTTATAACCAGCAGTGAGAAAATGTAACACTACTCAGTCCCAAAATAAATTTTAGCAGTATTAAAATGCTAAAGTTTCCTTTTCTTCTTATGGATTTTCAGCTTCTGGGAAAGTATCAGATTTTGTGTACATTATATAACCAATATGAATAAACCCTATGTATATAAAGACAACTATTTCTTGGCAGCGAATTACAGCAGATTTTGCTCCAAGTTACGAGTTTTGTGTTATGTCAATGATAGAAACACAGAACAAATAACTGAATGCGTGTCTTGGCAAATTTGCCTAATACTTACTGCAAATACATTGCCCATCTATGAAACGGAAATAACAAAGTTCAGGTCCTTTCATGACAGACTTCCAGCATGTTTCAAAGAAACGAAGACTTTCTCCATGCCATCTGGGAAGTCCCAGATCATGCAGGTTCAAACAAATCCCTCCAATTCTGAAAAGTCTTTTTTTCAAATCCAAAGATATTGTTACTTATGTTACTCATCTCCCACTGAATTCAATGGAAGTTGTGGGTATTTAACAAGTTTGAGAATCAGGTGAATGATGAATATTTTAGATACCAATTACCTGATTTTTACAGATACCAAGTACACACAGTCCCTGTATTTTGTCCTATTTACTTTTATAGCCCTCATCAAAATACCTATTCACCTCACCAACACTCATGAATTTAATCTCACAACACTCCCATATTGACTCAATTTTACAAATGGGCCTCTGAGACACAGTGATATTAAAGGCTAGATTTTTGAACCTCTTACTCAAATGTGTAGTTCAACTGACTACACACGAGTAATGAGTGAGTAATTGTCACCCATCTGAGTAAGATGTTCACAGTTAGTGGCTTGCTCAAAGCCACACAAGATGTCTTTGGCAGCAACTTAACCACAGGACTATACTGCCTTCCTATGGAAATCAATGGGAGGTGTAGTGCTCAGCACCTGTGAAAAATCAGGCCATCATGCATAAAAGGCTTAGTGAATTAGCATCATTTGTGCTTCTAAACCCAACAACCTGTGATGCAGCTAGAGTACGTATTTAGAGAGACATCCAATCCTATCTAGACTCCACATGGCCGTGAATATGCTACATCTGTTGAGAAGTTCAGATGTCATGCTCAGTGCTGATCAGGGTGTGAATCACCACTACGTTAAATCCTCTTTTATGCCAGCACAGCACCACTGACGTTAATGGGGTTATACAGGGTTAAAATGAAAGTAATGCAATGATTAATCAATCCCACCATTTGAATTCTTAACTAATCAAAATAGGAATTAGCCAACCTCAACAGTGTTTGGAAAATGGGTTGGAAGTCTCATGTAAAAAGGTTCTCTCATGATATATTTGAAATGCCTCTTCTCTTCCCAGACATGCTGACAAGCATAGAGGTGAATGGAAATGGAAATAAAGAGATCAGACTGTAAACTAAAGTTTCCTGAAACTCAGTTTGGTTTTTTGTTTTAGTCTTTATGTAAAGCCACAGGTGAGCATGACGCTGCTCAATGAGAATAAAGACATTCCTAAATCTGCTCTCACTCCAGTTTTTACACCAGTGCCTCTCCATTGGCTTGAGTGGAATTAGTCCTGTCATGTCTCAGTTGATGAGAGAATCAGTCTCATTGTCTGTACTGTGAAGTGCTTATGCAATATGTCATAATACTGCGTGAGAAAATCAAGCAAGCAGAAGGAAGGTTAACATAGAGAAAGTTAAGATTGCTTGTTTTCTGCTGTTTTTGTTTTCCTTTTTTTGGTTTTACTTCTGGGTACAAGGATAGAAGGGGTGACAGATATGGCAATTTCCTCCATATTATTGGGAGACCTTATTGAATTAAGTTTAAATATCTTTGGGGCCCAGTGTATTAAATGCAAAGTTTTTGTATTGTTGTGGGCCAGGGTTGCATGTAACCTTCTGAAAGGGAGATGTGATGTGGGGCCTGGGAGTTTAAAGGACTACATTGAAAATGTGCTGGACAAGAATGAATTTTTGGGACAATAAGTGGTAGGTATTCCCCAGGAAATCCACTTAGGGAGAGGTTAATGCAAATTCCTCCTCTTCTGGTTATGGAAAAAATCCAGTTTTTTTGAAGCTATGCCCTGAGGGATAGATCACTGTCCTTCTGATTACCCATTCCTGGATACAAGATAAAAAGCCTGAGCAGTGTAAAAGAAACAGTTGGACTGCCCAGCCTGTGTTGTGATTCTGAATCTGAGACAGTTATGAACTTGTAACCTTTGGGAAAAACTAGTTGTGGGTTTTGAAGGACTCAGGCCTACCGGAGCCTGAGTTTGGATTTGGGGTTGACCTCTGGTAAGCTTTTTAGAATATGTGTAGAGTTGGTGGTTTTTTTTATTGTTTTCAATATGTTCTCTCTGCAATACTTTTACCTTAATAATAAAATGTGCCTGCCTAGAAAGAGCTACGCAGTAACTTATAACTGCAGGCAATTACAGTATTCCTCTGGAGAGAAAGCAAAGTGCAGATGCTGGCCTTTTAGACAGTCTGGCTTCCTTAGGATATCACAGTGTTAGGCAGAAAATTGTGCAGTCTTAACACCCTGATCTGGAGATAGAGAAAGGTGGGTCTGCGCCCAAGAGAGGTGACAGATGAGAAGCTGGAAGCCTACAGTGGGTCCCCTCGGTGGACCACAATGATGGAATCCACATATAGTTGCCCTGAACTGTGAGAGAGGGGGCTCTTGTTTTATTTCAGTTCTAGATCTACAGTCAGAGAAGAATGATCTCTTTCCTCAGGACTGGATTTTAAAGGTAAAAGGATCCAGTTTGTTTAGTGTGGATTTTGTGGCATTTGTATTGGCAAAGCTAGTTTCGCAGGTAGTTTCGAGAAGCCTGTGCTGTCAGATCTAGGGTTCCGGTTGCCTAATTCAAACTAGATGAATACTTCTCTTAGTGCCCATGCCATTCTGTGTAAGATATGTGATTCCTCAGGGCAGAGGTGGCAGAAGTTTGCCTTGAATGGGGGGGTGTTGAGGTTTGGGGCATGTGCTGAAAACCTGGGCTCTGGCAGTGGCGGGGCTAGGGGATGATGGTGAGGCAGGCATTCATCTTGGCCTCAGAGACACATGGCAAGTTAAGGAAGTGGTGTGTTCAGGGCAGCTGCAGTGGCATGGTGTCCCCACTCTCCCAACCCCGGTACTCAGAGTAGCTGCCCAACTGACTCCCTACTTCCCATGCCGGTTGCTGCTTTTACACAACTGGCAGCATCTCCTGCCCAGGAGGGGAAACAGCCTTCCCCCATTCCTGAAATGACATGGATCTGCCCAGCTAGCCCCAGCCAGCTTGGCTCGGCCCCTCACTCCAGGTGCCCCCATCCCACTACTGAGACGGATGGGTCAGAGGAGGAGCAAGGCCCAGGCTGCCCCATTTTGCATCCTTTCAGAGTACAGAGGGAATAGTGTGGTGATGGAAACATGGATCATGAATGTTTTTCCATTGTGGGGACCACTAACCCCTTTACTCCCACAAAGGCATAATAAAATCTATTGGCTGAAGCTGGAAAAATTCAAACTGGAAATAAGGTACACATTTTTTTAACAGTGAGGGTAACAAATATTTTATCAAGAGATGTGGCTGATTCTCCATCACTCTGAAGTCTTTAAATCTAAAGAAGCTCGCTTTCTAAAAGTTATGCTCTAGCTCAACCTAAAGGTGTTGGCCTTGAGACAGGAATTACTAGATGAAGCTCTTTGGCCAGTGTTAAACAGGAGATCAGACAAGATAGCCTATGTAATGGATAACCTATGGCAGAATTTAGCCCTATATTTTCAGAAATCACTTCACTCATGAAATGCAGCCCTCTCTTGGGTAGTGTTTGGCAGCTGCTTACCAGTGAACAACAGTTTAGATCAGCAACTAAAGTAATATATTAGATCCAATTGAAACTAACAGAGGATTTTAGCAGGGTAGAATGGAGTTACCCTGTGACACTGAGCCAGAAAGGGTTAAGCAACCCAGCTTTAATATGTTCTTAAACATTGGGAAGTACTGAAATGGTAAAGAGGGCCATTCCTTGTAAATAGTTATTAAACCCATGTTAAATGGACGAGAATTCTGTATTTGAGAAATACAGGTAAATACTAATTGTATTTGTTTGTGTTTACCCATATCTTGTTAGATGTTTACAATGCAACCAGATTAGTTTATGGATGTTAATTCCCTTTCATGTCTTAATAAAAGTGATCCGGGTAATTATAGACCTGTTAGCTTGACGTCTGTCGTGTGTAAGGTCTTGGAAAAAATTTTAAGGGAGATAGTAGTTAAGGACATGGAGGTCAATGGTAATTGGGACAAATTGCAACATGGATTTACTAAAGGTAGATCGTGCCAAACCAACCTGATCTCCTTCTTTGAGAAGGTGACGGATTACTTAGACAAGGGCAATGCGGTAGATCTAATTTACCTCGAATTCAGTAAGGCGTTTGACACGGTTCCGCATGGGGAACTGTTAGTTAAATTGGAAAAGATGGGGATGAATGTGAAAGTTGTAAGGTGGATAAGGAACTGGTTAAAGGGGAGACTACAGCGGGTCATGCTGAAGGGTGAACTGTCAGGCTGGAAGGAGGTTACTAGCGGAGTCCCTCAAGGATCGGTTCTTGGACCGACCTTATTTAATCTTTTTATAACTGATCTTGGCACAAAGAGCGAGAATGTGTTAATAAAATTTGCGGATGACACGAAGCTGGGGGGTATTGCTAACACGGAGAAGGACCGGGATGCTATTCAGGAAGATCTGGACCACCTTGTACACTGGAGCAATAGTAATCGGATGAAATATAATAGTGAAAAGTGCAAGGTCATGCACTTAGGGATTAATAATAAGAATTTTACATATACGTTGGGGATGCATCAGTTGGAAACGACGGAGGAGGAGAAGGACCTTGGGGTATTGGTTGATAACAGGATGACTATGAGCCGCCAATGTGATATGGCTGTTAAAAAAGCAAATGCGGTTTTAGGATGCATCAGGCGAGGTATTTCCAGCAAGGAGAAGGAGGTGTTAGTGCCATTATATACGGCGCTGGTGAGACCCCACCTGGAATATTGTGTGCAGTTCTGGTGTCCCATGTTTAAGAAAGATGAATTCAAACTGGAACAGGTTCAGAGATGGGCTACTAGGATGATCCGAGGAATGGAAAATCTGCCTTATGAAAGGAGACTCAAAGAGCTTGGCTTGTTTAGCCTGGCCAAAAGAAGGCTCCAGGGGGATATGCTTGCTCTATATAAATATATCAGGGGGATTAACATTAGGGAGGGAGAGGAATTGTTTAAGTTTAGTACTAATATAGGCACGAGGACGAATGGGTACAAATTGGATATTAGGAAATTTAGACTAGAAATTAGACGAAGGTTTCTAACCATTAGGGGAGTGAAGTTCTGGAATAGCCTTCCGAGGGAAGTAGTGGGGGCAAATGACTTATCTGGCTTTAAGACTAAGCTTGATAAGTATATGGAGGGGATGTTATGATGGGATAGTTTAATTTGAGCAATTGATTTTGGATTATCGGCAGATAAGTCTGCTCAATGGTCTGTGGGAATGCTGGATGGGATGGGAACTGAGTTACTGCAGAGAAATCTTTTTTGGGTGCTGGCTGGTGAGTCTTGCCCACATGCTCAGGGTTTAGCTGATCGCCATATTTGGGGTCGGGAAGGAATTTTCCTCCGGGGCGGATTGGCAGGGGCCACGGAGGTTTTTCGCCTTCCTCTGCAGCATGGGGCATGGGTCGCTTGCTGGTGGATTCCCTGCAGCTTGAGGTCTTCAAATCTCATTTTTGAGGATTTCAATAACTCAGTCATGGGTTCGGGGTTGGTATAAATGTGTATGGGTAGGGTTTTGTGGCCTGCCTTGTGCGGGAGGTCAGACTAGATGATCATATTGGTCCCTTCTGACCTATGAGTCTATGAGTCTATAATTACACTATATTATGTATGCGGATGGTTCAGTTAATCTTAAAATCAAAGATGTAAGATATTGCAGGAAATAATATTACTTATATTGTCTTTAGCTTAAATTGTCTGTGCCATAAGGGAATGCCTAGGTAATTTGAATGGATAATTACCTTATATGAATTAATACTACTGATTTACCTATGTATACATAGGAAATAGGAATTGACTTCCAAGCAACAATTCTTCATCCAAGATATGCCTGCCATGTTATCTGCTGTCAAGAGGCTATTGTCGCCTGCTAGACATCCATAAAAGAACTTTGGGGCCAGATCCTGTCATTTCAGATCTGCTTAAACTTTGTCATGGGAAGTTCAAGCTGCAAGACTGAGATCTCCAGGTACCCTGGACTGCCCTGCAATTTTTCCTGGAAGAATTTAAACAAAATGGTACCCATGGACTGCCTATTGGACTAAAACTTAAAGAATTGATTCTAGAAAGACTTTTTTAAACACAAAATCATCTCTGTTATGAAACTGACCTATGAACTTTACTCATATCTGTAGATATAATGATCTTTTAACCATAATAACTGGTTCTTTTCTTTTTAAATAAATATTAAATTAGTTCATAAGAATTGGCTGTAGCGTGTATTTGGGTAAAAACTGAAATATTCATTGACCTGGGCGTAATGTGTCCAATCTCTTGGGACTAGTAGAACTTTATATATGGTGAACAAGATTTTAAATAATCCTCACCATCTTTGCTTTGTCTGTCTGAGTGAGAGACCAGGGCTGGATTGTTTATAGGGACTGTATTTTAGCTTCTTGATAACCAGTTAGGTAGGACAGATGCTGTTTTGTGTCTGGCTTGATGAATCTAATTATGAGAATAAACCACCAGTTTTGCAGATCATCTGCCCCGTTCTTTGCAGTTTGCCCTGATTGAGTAATCTCAGCATGGCCTCTCTAGGCACCACAGTCACATAGCCAAACTGGAATTTGGCCTGGACACTAAGGTTAAACGTCCCTGCTATGGGATTTTTTTTTATCATCACAAGTCATCAGGATCTAACTTTTATGTCTCATCTGCAAGATGGCACCTCTTGGAGTCCTGAGCCTGCCATTTGTGCTAATTTGGCAACTGTTTGACTGACTGAGCACTATTTATAGTCAGGAAAAAGATGCTACTCAAATTCTTCTCCGTGATTTCTCGCATATGACAGACAATTTACAATGAAAAGACAAGAAAGCTATGGACTCAGAAGTTTCTTCCCAATCATTTCCATTAGGCTACCCAATGGTGAATGGCTGCAAGCTGCTGCCTCTTGATTCAGTAAAGGAATTCTTTCTCCCAGAGTTGTTAAATCTGTGAATGACTTATGCTTTGCAAAAAATAAAAAGAAGTAAAGGACATGAGTCCTTTTAAATCAAAGTTATATAGAAATATTGTTGACAAGAGCTTTTAACAACATTACACCATTTGTTAATTTGCAATTTAACAAGATGCCACTTACAGAATGGAGAGTGCTTCAGGGAAAGCTTCCTTTCAATGTTCATTCAGTGTTAATCCAGAAAAAAAAAAAAAAAAAACACTACTGCCAGAAACCAGACAAAAGACAAATTACATGGCTGTTGAGTAGCTTATTTTTCCAGATGGTCAACTAACAGACCTACTTCATGGGCGAATAAAAGTCTAAATAACAGTGAAAACAACCCCCGTCACCAAGTCAATTTAGTAAGCACAACTTGTGCTTCTCAAACAAACAAATTATTTGAAACTTTGAAAAGAGCTCTTGAGTGCATCTGAATGGAATCCCATCAGCAGAGATGGATGGAATATTTGGTCAGTTATTAAGAAAACAAAGCTGTGAAAATGTCTTTCCAGTTGTTCAGGTGATTTGTATATGTGTCTGCACCTATGGTTCAAAAAGTAGGGTTTTACCACTCACTTCTTAAAGACGTTTGAACGCCCAAATCTTCTGTTCCTGGCCACATAAAGCTCCTATTACATCAGTAGAATTTTTCAAGGCTTCTTGTATCATGATGATGACACTTTACTGCAAGAAAATTTCTGAGACAAATTTTCAAAAGTGACCTCTAATGTTTGATGTCCTGCTTCAGACACCTAGTACCTGATTTTCAGATATACTAAAAACCAGCAGCCAATTTAATTTCACTTGGAGTTATAGATGGCTCAGCAATTCTAAAAGTCAGGGCAAAGGTAGTTATGGGGGTATCAAGAATTAGAGGCCATGCTTGAAAACTTGGACCTTAGAGCTTCTCTAGTAACAGCACTTTTCTACACCGACTACAAAATTGTGTTTAGCATCAATTTAATTTATACAACTGCACCCTGAGGTTGACAGAACCTTGCCTTATATGTTCTTACTACATTAAGGCATCATGATTGTAGCTTTACATGGTCATATGATAAAAGAATTCCTCTGTCATAGTGTACACCCCCAAAAAATGTAACAGATAACACTGGCCCCTCAGTCTGCCCAGCATTTGTTCACACACACTTTGGGTCCGATTCAGATTACACTGAAATCACTGAGACTCCCATTGATTTGAAGGGAACTGGATCAGGGTCTGTATTAATAAAGCTTTCAAAATTAAGATTAAAATAATATATTTGGCATCATTCTAATGGGTCTTTCTATTGTAAAGCAGCAGATGGATAATCTTGGAAAGGCTGTCATGTAAATGCTTTTTATGCTGGACTGTATTGTGTGGTCATTTTTAGAGATGACATTTCAATTTCATACTCTGAGTACATTAAATTGGGCTAATCCATGGACCATAGCAAAACTTGAAAGGAATGTCAAACTGTCATTCCAGAAACAATGCAATCTGTTTCTGCAATGGAACGTAAAACAAAACACCTATCACATGCATCAATGGGACATGTCCTAGGAAGCATTGATCAATGTATGCAGTACACTGTAGATGGCTAAAGGTCACCAAAGAATTGGCTACTTTCCTTGTCCGGTAAAAGCTGATTTTAAAATTAAAAACTTAAGTAATAATAACCTCAGTATAGGGCACTTCTTGAGGATTAATGATCATTAACCCTCTGTCAGTCATCATTAATGTTCTACACTAATGTTCTGAGCTAACCATGAAAATCCACAAAGGTATGGATTATTTTTTCATTTGTTTTTCTTTTGTATGAATGCAGCCATCAGTGGCTCTGAGCATACATGCATATTCAAACAGGACAGAAATCATGTCAACTAACAGGAACTAAAATCCAGGCCTCGATCCTGTCAGTCCTTGCATGGTGAACTGCAGGATATGCCAGTTTATGTCACTTCACCTCAAGCACAAGTGGCAACTCTTTGTGGGTGCACGTATTTAAGCGCTAGGTGTAGTCCTCTGTACTGAGAGGCAGTAAGTCTCAAGACCTTGGCACACCCATTCTCTTATGAAAGAATAGTATGGATGGAGAAAGTGCTGCAGAGATATGGTCCTAGATTTCCAGAGCAAAAAGACTGGGAATCAAGCCACCAAATTCCTAATCCAGCTATGAAAATGCTACCCATGGGCTAAATACAGCCCTCGTTCTGCTGCTGAAGTTCTAAACAGGATTAAGAGGGGACCACATAAATAAGAACTTCAACAACATGGTTAAGCATGTGCCTATTTATGAGTAGTGCCATTGACTTCAAGTTAGGCATGTGCTTAAATACCTCACTGAATCTGAATTGTGATCCAGATATCACCTCAGGCAAGCATAAGCTCCATCCACACCAGCCATTTTTTTTAAACTCTTCGTGCTTGTAAGGGAATGGAGGCACCAGGGGCTTGAGGCTTGATGTTTCGTTATGTAAAAGAGCTGGGGGGAAGGGAGGGCATGAACTTTATCCATTATTGAAATGGCTTCAAAAACCAAATCCTATGAGCACATAGCCAACAAATAACTCACACATCTCAATTCCTACCAGGATACATTGTTTGATTATAACTAATTGTTCTTACTGACTCATACCTACCATGAAATATTACCCGTTTCCCATGAAATCTGACAGTATCATAAAAGTGCCAGGTGCCACTAATGTTATTGTACAAATAATGGCTCACAGTACTAACAATCTGGTGCAAAAATCTAAGTTTAAAGGATCTGCTGAGACAACTTCACATTGTCTTCAATATTTGTTTTAGAAGGGAAATTAACACTCATATTTTAGGTCATAATAGAACTACTAACGGAAGGGAGCTAGTATCGAAAAGGGAGTGTAACCCTTCAAATAACGTAGACAGCTCTCTTGCGATGCTTACTGCGTTCTCCGTTTGTGGCTAGACCTTGCATATCTGTGTCTAGTTAAGACCCAACTGTGAACACATGGCTTCTTCACATTGTTTTGTTGTGTAACTAAAGACAATAGTTAGGGACAACATTCCCTGGGGAGTGGTAGTTCTATAAATATTCACTGTGGTGTTTCTTGTAACATTCATGGACGCATCAGGTATTGGCCACTGTCAGAGGAGATGGAATACTGAGCTAGATGGACCATGGTCTGACTGAATAGGGCAATTCCTGTGATTCTCATTTAGTCCAAACAGGTTCCAACAGGGCGGTGACACAAGATGGTTTATCATCATCCTGAGAACTCATGACACTCAGGGTCTGATCCTGAGACATGCTGAGCCCTCTTCTGCGGCACCCACAGGCTTTAATAGCAAATGCAAATTTTCACTGAAAATGTGTTCCTCTGTTTTCCTTTCTATTAAGTGCATAACACAGACTTTTTTTTAAAAAAAAACAACACACTCATGCTGTTTTACTGAATGGGATGGTAGCAAATTAAAAATCACAGACAAGATGTTCAAAGTTGGACATGTGCAATTCCTTACTGATATTAGTGTGCAGTTATTTTGTGTGTGCTAATATCCACTGTGTGTATGTATAGGTAGCATTCATGCATGCACTTGGCCAGTTGAGTACCTTGCCTCATGCAACTTACTATGTCCTAGGACAATGTGGAATACAGCAGTGAAATTCTGGAGGTTTGTTTTGTTGTTGGTAAGCGTGAGGGTGTTTTTGTTTTTCCTCGAAACACAGTGGGAAATTATAACTAGAATTCTTTTTCTTTGATGATGTTGCTATAATTTGTGGTGGGACTCTATTGCAATGAAACAAGTAATGGCCTCAGTGAGCATCACCAAATGCATTGCTACCCTGAACTTCACAAAGGGCCCAATCTTGCAAGGAGCTGTGAGATGCTGAATGCTTCCTCCGCCTCCCTCCATTGTCCTTGGAGAGTGATCAGATCCCAAATTAGCAGTGAATGTGAATGCTTTCTGAAACCATGAAATTATGACTAAGATGAACACATTCTTCATGCAATTTTAGGAATATTACACCTTTAAGCAGCCCAGAAACCAAGATCATAATTAGGGAGTGCCATTTCCCACATTGTCCAGACAACTCTTCTACAATATAACCTTTGTGACTACTTTGAAACCTGGGAATCTTGGGAGAAAACTTCAGAGCTGGTGTTGGGAAACAGAATTCAAATATAGCCCTTGCTCGCTGAACACTTATATTCTTCCCTTCTCTTTGTTCTTTTTTGCTGGTCCCCATTGTGTGACGATATCATTTGTGCACACATTCAGTATTAGGTTTTCTACCTGACTGAACCTGAAAACCTCAAGCTTAAGTACTAAATGTTTCCCTAAGGTTTGAACAGACTTAAAGGACATAGGTGCAAAAAAAAAGAAAGAAAGAAAGAAAGAAAATAGAGGGGGAAAGCAGCTTGTTAAATTGTTGCAATAATCTCATGCTGTGAATAAATACTTTCAGGGTTAGAGAATGAAACAACACATTTCTAAACAGATTTTTGTTGTTGTTGCTGCACAGGTGGCAAGCTCTGGAAATACAAGCTACATGAAAAGATACACAGAAACCTGCTATCATTCTATAAAATCTCCAGGCCAGTACACTTGATTTACAATTATTTTAAGTAGTTTTGGATCTCTTTGATCTATGAATGGGTTAGCCCAACTATAAAGGAAAACACAAGGAATGGAAGGTTAATTCTTGCATTCAGATACATGCCAGGTCACATTTTAACTATGTAGAAGGTGTATGTTTAGCACCTTTCTACTTTCTTATGTTTACTAAGGTCCTTATGAAGGGCACTTGGATATAACTGACAGCTCAGTGAAGTCCTATAGTTCTGTAGGAAAGGAGTGCCCTTTACAGGAACTCAGTGTCAATCAATAGAAATCACCCTGCAAAGCAGGAATTTGCTTTCGGGCAAGGTAAAATTGTAAGGCTCCAAGACTATATAGAAGGCACCTATGACTAATTAAACACATGAGATTTCTCATTTAAGAATAACAAATGAGGCAAATTTATATCATGACCCTGCAAGTTGCTTCATGTAGGCAGACCCCCTAGCATGGGGCTCCCTGTAGGTGTCTGCCAATGCATATCAGTTTGCAGGATCAAAGCCTTCACAAAGCTCATGCCTTTTTTTAGGGGAGCTCAGTGTTATCCAAGGATATTCACTTGCAGGGTAGGAAAGTCCTTGTGACACACATGGGCTCAAGGAAAGGGAGGAGTGTGTGAGTGAGAGAGAGAGACAGAGAGAGTGAGAGACAGATTTCAATGATAATTCAGTCCCTCAGTGGTGAAGTTAACACAAGATTTTATTTTATCTCTCTATCTCAACCATACAGCGGCTGAAATATGGCAAGACCAAATCACTCAATATTCTGGGTCAATCTGTGTATCTCAGGGCATCAGGACCACATGGAGAAACAAACGGGCATCAGAAGTGGAGAGAAAGAATATTGGCAGATATACTGACCTCTTGCAAAACAGAAACCTAAGAAGTCAAAATCACTAAGACTGAATTCAGTGTCTTATTGAAACTGGAAGACCAATTCTAATATCCCAGCATTTGAGTAAAACTAGGCAGCAGCTCGATATTTGCATGTGTTTGTTGTTTTGTGGCCTCAGGGAGCCATTAGCAGGACAGACGTTATGCAAGAGCTGGTCCTCTCATGAAGCTCCCTTCCTATACGAAGTGAAATGTGGTGAAAAGACTATATTTCTTGTTATCTGGGCCCCCTTAAGGGCTCCCAAAGGCAAAACAAAAGCCAAAATTAAAAAAAGAGAGAAATACCGATTCAGCAGGCACACTCAATTGCACCGCTCTAGTAACCATTCAAATATAAGGCCTTGTCTACACTACAGAGAGTTGTCGACGCAAGTTACAGTGATGACCAAAAAGCTCTATAATTACAGCACTTGTGCCTGTTCACACAGCACTCATTCTGTCACCAAAGTACATCCAGACTTGGGGCTCTAGCATCGGCAGTGACTGTGGGCAGCTATCCCACTGTGCAACTTGCCACCTTCAGCAGCTAGGAGTTGTGGGAAGGCGGAAGGATTGCAGTCTGTTGTTTTTAGAAGTGGGCTCAAGCTGCGAAGTTTAGATCTGGATCTTGGCTTCTCCAAAGTGGAGGGCTGTTTGGAAGCAGAGCACTGGTTTGCTCCCAACTCCAGTTGTTTTATCAGATTAGTACAGGGATTTTTAGTCACTGAAACAGAGTAATCAAGTGGTTTAGGCCCTGGAATGGGACTCAGGAGCCATGTATTAAGCTACTGGGTCTGCAACAAACTTCCCATGAGATCTTGGACAAGTCGCTCAAGGCTAGATTCGTACCTTGTAATCTGCCTTGAGCAGGGGGAAGCGTGCAGCTGCACTGCCCCCAGAGGAGAGCAAAAACACACCAGAGACTCAAACGATTCTGTCTCTGTTTCCCCTTCGCTTCCTAGAGAAAGTAAGGTGCACCAGCCCTTTTCCTGGAGCAGCTTACTTTTCCCTCTGCACCAGCTCAGCTGTGTCTGTCCACTCCCAGGCCCATTCCCCATCTACTTCTATAGGGGGCCAAGCAGCAGCCCTGCAGTGGTTGCTCTTCCACATGTATTATGACCTTCAATGGGGATAGCCTGCACAGGGGAGCAATGGGGTGCCTTACATCTCCTCAATCCCCTGTACGAGTGCCTAGGCAAGCTCATGACTGAGCCTTTCCTCTCGCCTTCTCTCAGGTCTCCAGTGAGAATTCGTTCCTCAGTTTGACCTACATTTTATCATTGCTCTCTTACAAGGCACATTCTAGGAACTACAAGCTGCTCATCCCAAGGTGCAGCATAGTTTGAATATTTACACCCATCTGATTCCTATATACATCTATTTTAAATTCATAAAATGAAATTTTTCAACACCCAACAGAAAATACACTAGTAAAAAATAGGTTCTTTGTAGTGAAACTATAGTGCAGTCGTTCCTAATAGAAATGTGACCATTACACAGTGACATTGTGGCTGATTACATTACAGCTATGGTAAAACCGTCAAACACGGCAGCTCCGCAGTTAGATTATGGCAGGCACTTTATTATTGTTGACAAGATATGCTGATCTGTAATTTGATATTAACACCTGTCTAGTGACTATAATTTTCCTACAATAATTATAGCCTGTCTATAAGTTTTACTATGCTATGATATTGCGATTAACACAAAGTTCCAGTAATGTTTAGAGTCTGACTCAAAGATGTCAGACTCCAGGAAAATTTCCTCAAATCCCGTTGTTGCACAGTATATTAAAAAAGCTCCCTCACACACACAGTGGCAAATCCTCTGCCGAGTACTATGTGTCGCAATCCTTGCACGAGCATGGGCATTAAGAATGAAAGGTGAGTCAGAACTCTGTATTTCCTTGTATTTGTTGGCTAACATTAGTCTGACATCATTGCATGTTGAGAGAGTTTCTGTGAAGTCGGAAAAGGTTATTGTTGGTGATGGTGGCTGATTTTTGTAGTTTTATTTTAACTAAATTGCAGCAGACCCATGGCTAGTATAAGTCAGCATAGTTCCACTGAAGCCAGTGGGATAAAGTATGACACTGAAAGGAATGGACCTATATCAATTACCTTGGCTGACAATCTGGCCTATTGGATTTGAACCTTCACAGCTGTCGTTGTCTCAGGTATCATAGCTTATTTATGGATTATTAATACAGTGTAACAAACACTTTGCATCCCAGCTATGTTCCCTGGCCAGATTCCAATCTCAAGACTCAGTTCTGGCCCTGAGGTCCACGTGTATATTTCCACATCCCATGTGAAAAAAATGGGCGTAGCTGTCTCCACAGCAGCATTTCCCCTTCCTGGTCGCAGACGCTGCTGAGGTCTCTCTGTGGGTCTGCCCTGGGTGGTGGGGGAGCAGTTGGTAAGCTGGGAAAGAGTCACTTGCCCAGCCCTCACCGGTTCCACAGAACTCAGATTGTATCATCTTTTTGAAGCCTCACCTCCACAATGAGAATCCCCATTTAAGCGGTGTCCCACAGGATATGGCGGCTGTGGAAACCCCAGCAGCACGACTCCATTGGAGCTGAGCTACCAAGGAGCAGGGATGTTTGGGGTGGGGTTGGGAAAGAGACATATGCAGAAGGTCCTGACCTTCTGCAGAGCCTGGAGCATCAACAGGGTTTGGGAACTGGGTACCACAGCTTGTTCCACATGGGGAAACCTCACCGTACTGAGAGAACAATTGGAGTGAAAACATCACGTCAGGGATGCCACTGAAATTTCCCCCCTTTGCCCTTTCCTTCTGGAGTCTTGGGTGGGGGGGAGTATACTATGTCCTCACATTTTCTTAGTCCCAACATCTTTAAATCTCTTCAGTTCCCCTCCTCCTGCTTTAAAAAAAAAAAGTCAGGGAACAGAAACTATATCATGTATGTCCGGTGCCCAGCCATCCTACCACTAATAATGAAATAAACCAACTCTATTTGTGGATACTTCACGAACAAAAAAGGCAAAATTTGAAGAATAAATGGTGGGCTATGAATCCATCACCCACCTCTCGTCATTTGCCTGATCTCGCCTTTCTAGTTTGCCAAATTGCTTTACAAATTTAGCACTAAGAAACACCAGAATCAATATGCAAATAGATGCAGTGTTAACATTAACTGGTATCTGGAAAGCATCTTCTACAGTGCCGCATGCAGACTGACTAACCGCAACTTGAATTGAGTTAACACCCTCAGGGTCCTATTCTTCACTAGTAAGAGACAGCTTCAAATTTTGTGTTCAAACGTTTTGCCTTTCCTTCAGGCAAGAGTCCTCGTGACACACGTTGCGCTGGTTTCTCACAGGAGCTTTCCTGACAATACTGCAGAGCAGTAGACCATCAATGCAAGGCATGCTGAAGAATGATGCAGTGTGTAGACAAAAGATTCATTCCCCACAGCATCAAGATGAGAGATCAGATTTAGAAATGTTTTTAAGTTGGATCTTTAGGCACCTAAATACCTTTGTAAATCTGACCATTAGCCTAGCAGAGTGAATTGCCACTCTTTTTAATTTTTAATCAAGTGAAAACAAAGGCAAAAATAACAATGTAAATTGTGGTATATATGTGTGTGTGTTTGCATGCTGGAGGGTGCAGAAATACTATTTTTTAAAAGAAATGGGTACACTACTGTTTATTTCTACAGTCAAATACTGTGCTTTCATTAAAATGGAAGTTTTATTTCAGATAGTTCTGTTTTTGCCCAGACAAGCCAATTCTTGCCCTACCTGTGGCTAATCAAACAGCAGCTTGCTTTGAAACAACCACCATCTATTTTTCAGACCTGCTCTGCTAATCCTCAGTGTTAAGATTTAAAAAAATTGCTTGTGCTGTGTGGACTAGAAGTATAAGCCTGTGCTCAGTTGCCTCAGTGATTTATGAATATTAAAACATCGCCAGGGCAAGACACACTGATGATAAATTGTGCAAACAGCATCATGCTGCACAACATAAATAATCCCATTCAGAGAGGAACAGCACCGGGAGTTGACTGAATTCAGTCATTGTCAGTCAAATGATGGTGTTGCTGCTGGTCCTAATCATGTCATTCATATACAGCTATGTCCATTCTACGTCTATAACGAAGCATTGTGTGTGTGAGAACTGCTTAAATAGCCCCAAGTTGTCTAGATACTTATATGGCCCTCGTCACTGTAATGTCTGAGCACCTCACAGTCATTAATGAGTTTTATCCTCAACACCCTTTGGGACATATGGAAGTATTATCCCTATTTTGCAGATGGGGTTACAAGGTAGAGGGTGGATTAAGTGACTTGCCCAGTGCCAGACAAGAAGTCTGTGGTTTAGATAGAAACTGAACCTAGTTTTTAAATCCCAGTCCAGTGCCCTCTTCTTCCTAGCCAATTTGAAAGTATGTGAGTTCATTGTGATGGTAGAAATGACTGTTTAGGGAACATCTGGGAGGAAAAAACAACCCGCTTTATCTTTTGACAGTCCACTCCTACTTTTCTCCCTTTAAGTCTGGAGTACGAGGCCTTTGTGATAGCTTCTGCTGCCTCCTAGAGCCAGTTTTGCTCTTTTTCCAGAAGTGCTTCCCAACTGTGACTCAAAAGAGATGCTCTTTCTGATATTAAAGGCTTTTATGATGTCTCTTCTCTGCTTTGGTTTTCTTTCTTTCTCTTTTCTTTTGCCCCTTCCTCTTCATTATCTCTCACTTCCTCCACCCCACCCCACCCCCCATTGGCTGTCCCTTCATTCTCAGTCATCTGTTTTTAACTGTTCTGTGATCTCTTTCCCATCCTCCTTTTTACTTTCTCCCATCCTTTTTCCTCTTTTTTTGCTCTCCTTTTACTACTGCTTAACTAATTTCATCAGTGCCTTTTTCACATCTTGTCCTCCCCTTCTCTTGACCCTATTTCACTAACCTCTACCTGTCCCCCTATTGTCTCAGACTTAACTGTCTCTCCTAGACTTAGCATCTCCTGTCAATCAGGGCCCCATGCTACCACATGGAGAAAACACTCAGCACTGTGTCAGAAGAGACCCTACATGGGAAGAAATGTTTCATCTGGAATGGTGCTCCAATCTGAAGGATGTCGATGTAACCAGTACAAAACCAACCAGCTGAATTTTAAAAATATGTTGTCAAGCCCTATACACAGTCTGAATGCAGAGCATTAGATCAGAACTGTCTATATTACACCTAAAAGCAATCATAGATTGGACTAAGCAAAGTGGACCGGTCAGAGGAAAAATCTATTTATAAGGTATTCATAAGTCTATTTCAAGTAATGAAGTGCTGGTAAGTAGGGGAGCTAGGGATTTTGGAAGTGTCTGCAGTGTAAGCTTCTTAACACACAGGCTTTTGAATGATTTCAGGAACAACCAGGTTAGAAGTTGAAGATGAAGGCCAAAGATAATCAAGGACTTAACTAAATTTGCTGATTTAAAGCAGCAAAGGGTATTTCTACAGTGCAAAAAAAAAAAAAAAAAAAACAGAAATACAACCCAAAAAACCTCAGAGCTGCTCATCTCAGATCAACTGATTTGAGCTCTCATGGTTCATGCTGTGGGGCAAAAATAACCTTGTGGATGTTCTCACTTGGGCTGAAGCCTGGGCTCTGAAAGTGGGTGAGGGGGGAAGGCCTCAAAGCCCAGGTTCCAGCCCAACCTGAAACATCTACATGGCTTTTCTTAGCCTGGCAGCGTAAGCCTGAGCCATTTGATGCAGGCTCTGAAACGCTCTGCTGTGGGGTTTTCCTTTGCCCAGTGTAGACGTACCCAAAGGCAGCAGTTTTCTTTTACTTTGTTCTCATGGCTGAAGCTGGCTGTGTGATTGGAACAAACTCTCCAATAGTGACTAAAAGGCCTCTTCTGTTGACCTTTGGGTGGCACAGTTCACCGTAATCTCCAGTGAGCATCAAATGACAGGAACATCTCAGACATACTGTGACTTTGTGGCAACAGACTGGCCCTACCTGCAAACACATTTCTCAAGTCAAAGTACTTGAGCTCCTGGTCACAGTATCTTCACTTACCAAACTCGCAGGTTTTGCAGTTTTATTTACGATATGGAACAGGATGATGTAAAGCTGGAGAGAAACGTCACATACAGTCTGTTTCAGTTGCCTTGTATTTTCCATGGGAGACACAAAAAAAGGAACAGTTTGATTTTCAGTTTGGATTTTAACGTTGATGTACTAAGCTACCCGTTATCAAAAACTGACAGTGTTCTATAGCAATGTCTCCAAGATACAACACTAGCAAGTGTCTTGATCAGTTATTTTTCTGATTCCAATAGTACCGAAATGTAGCCAACTATGTTAGGCACTGTGTAAACATAGACTAGAAAACGGCCCTTGCTAGCATCTTTCCTTGTTCAATAACGATACGCTGAATAAATGAAATTGCCAAATACGGTAGATGTGAGCATTTATTTCAGCCAGATCCATAATTACAAACCCCTCCCCATTTGTAAATATTCCGCTGATAAATATAATTCACCATTCCTTGCAAATCCCAAATCCTAGCAGCTGACCCATATTCCCCTAGGCTTTTTTTATTCCGATCTATTCAGGTGCAGTAGTACCTGCAGTGACCTCAGCAACATTAAGGCAAAAGAACTTCTCAGGTGCATGGGATGTGTGATGGTCAGATGTGCTGATCTGTTGATATAAAAGCATATGAGAGTGCAAGTCTGAGGACATTTGTGGAACGTGTTACTTTTGGGTAGGTGCTGAAGCTTTATAGAGCACTGGGGTTCATTGTCAACAGCACTGTAGGCAATATGAAGGTGGAGAGGAATGCACGACTCTTTCCCCTTATCTTCTGATTTTCAGATTTGGGAGGATATGGTCTGTCCTGCCACAACCTTACCCATCACTAAACGCAGTCCTTGTTTGTTAATTCCATTGAGTTTCTTATATCGTCATTATTGCATCTAATCTTATTGCCTCCCTTCCCTCTACTGAACCGCTTTACTTCATCATCATGAAAATATCGACTAGCACCAGAAACAGGACAGAGCCTTGTGAAACTCCACATGATATGACCTCCCAGTCTGACAGCGAACCACTGATAACTACTCTGAGTACGGTCTTTCAACCAGTTGTGCACACGCCTTACAGTAATTACACCTAGATCGTATTTCCTCTGTTTGCTTATGAGCAGGTCATGTGGGACTGTGTCAAAAGCCTTACTAAAATCAAGATATGTCCTTCAATAACAACTGGTAAATGTTCTGTTTTGTTCTCTAACCTGTGCGACTCTTTCATTGCAATACCTGCACCATCACATGGTTACATAGCTGCCTCTCCTACTTCTGATCGGTGCCAGCCATGATACTATTTGGTTTTATTTGGGCCACCCCAACAGTTAAACCAGGATAAATACTCCAGCAGAGACAACATTGCAAGTTTCATAGATTACCAGATGTGGCTGGGGACAGGAAGCATGTGAGAGTTTATTCTCTCCCATAGTATAACTCCTACTTACATAGCCAGACAGGATAAGTAAAATATCATTAGTTAATTCACGATTTCCAAACACCATGGCAGAGCATGATGGTTAGTAAATATTAAGAACTGGGCTGGTATATTATCATGGAAATTTCACAAGGCAGTTATTTGTTAGTTCAGAGTTTCTCAACAGGGTGTGGAGGGGGCCATCAAACTTTCTAGTGTAGTGTGTTGAACCTTCTAATAATCCAATAATTCCAGTAAAAGTGGGTCCAAGTTAGAGTGACCAGATAGCAAGTGTGAAAAATCAGAACACTTTTTTTTTCCAGGGGGCAGGCTCTTGCATATCTAAGACAAAGACCCTAATATTGGGATGATCCTAATAATATCGGAACACCAGGTCACCCTAACCCAAGTGCCAGGTTTCAGCACCACTCACTCAAATCTGGCCTAGCCAACCCCCTGTCTGGAACAATGGAGGGGCACTCAGGCCAAATTTGAGTTCCATTGTGTTTCTGTGGGCCAGATTGCAACACCAGTCATTCTCTCACTGATATTGGTAGCACTAATACAGGTAGCAGGTGTCTTTATAGTATCATTTGTATAATATAGTATGATTTGAGTTGCATTTTGAGTAATTTGCCTGGTGTCTCTTGAACAAATGCATTAGCCATACCAGGTGGCAGAATCATTGTCACTGTTGTAAGGGAGGGGGCACTTCCAAGTTTAAAACAATGCTAAGGTGAGACACGGTTTTAAAAAGGTTGAGAACCCCTGGGTTAATTGCATTATGTTTTGTTTCGTCATTTTGGAAAGCATGAAGTATGGACAATTGTTGAGGGAACGCTGTCAAACTACAAGAAACACTGCTCAGATGACTTATGATAGTACATTGTTCCTAATTAAGTCCCTTCAGTGGATTTCAAAGCAAAATTAATCCTTTTTGGGTCATAAGTGAAAATGGTGTTAAAAACGTTGACATGCCTTAGTGCAAAAACATACCACGGGTAGTGTTAAGTCCTTGGTTGTAATTCTGCTGTCACTACACCTGCATAAGAAGTCAGAAATGACTCCAGTGAAATCACTGGACTTGTCATACCCGTGAAATCTGGGCGTGAGAGCAGAATCAGACCTCTTGAGTGACCATGCTGATTAGACTCTACATCAAGGAAAGGAGCACTGATGCTCTTCTGCTTAAGAGATCCACCTCTCGACATAGCTACTGCCGCTCATTGGGGGTGGTTTAATTATGCTGACACGCGAGCTCTCTAATGCCTTGTGTATTCATCTACATTAGTGCAAAGTCAGTGAAGGGGGGGAGGGATGTAAAATGCCCTGAATTCAGAATGGTAGCACTTTACACAGGTGTAAATGAATATATTATATATAGAAGCAATGCAATGAAGAATGAGCAAAAGTGGAACAGGGTAGACCTTACATTGGCGCAGCTGCAGCAGGACAGCTGTGCCGCTGTAAGATTTCTAGTGTAGACATAGCCTTACTGTTTACACCTATATCAGAGCAGACTTTGACCTACTATTGGCCCACAGGATTTCCTAGCGTTTGCTACAGATTTTAAATGATGGGGAGTGTTTTTAGTCTTTCATTGCTTGGGACCATGAGCTCCTTCTTGTGGCTTTGGTAAATGTATTTTAAAAACAGATGCTTCGATTCATTTGTTATGCCATCCTCAGACCAAGGTAAGAATTTATATGGCATTACAATAGGGACGTAGCAGCTACTAAAAAAAAAAAGCAATTTTGCTCAAGAATAAATTATACAGGTCAGCAAGGCAAAAGAAATAATATCTATATATATTTCACCCCAAACTCAGAGCCATAGGCCTTATTCTCTACTGCCTCATACCTTGTGTGTTCAAAAATCCAGGCAGAGTGGGGTAAAATGCAGTGAATTCAGAATGGTAGCACTTTACACATACTTTGCACAAGTGTAAATGAATATATTATACATAGGAGCAAGACACTGGAGAATGAGGAATTGAAGAGTCACAGAGACTGAACTGCCCTTTCCTCTACAGCTGGTCCCTCCAGTAGAGAGTTGAGATACAGTGGTGACACAATGTGGGGAAACGCACTGTGTCATTGCCCTGTCTGCATCTAACTATGCATAAAAACAGGACTTCAGCCTTCCTGCCTAGCACTCCAACACTAAATTCACTTTAAAACATATACATTTTATTAGTTTTCAGGTGCAAGAGATGCTGTCAACAAGTGGCGAATTTCTGTGTGCCTCAACTGAGTAAATCTTTCATTGCCTTCAATGGGAGTTTTACTCAATTAAGGACACAGAATATAGGCCTATGTAACTCCATAATTAGCCATGATACCAGTTATAAGTTACAAGTTGTGATGTTACACATTAGTAACTATGCATTTGGTGCCGTTTAATGACACAGCCTAATGGTGTTACAGCATATTCAGTTACTTGCAGTTTTAAATAGGAGAGAGCATCCCATACCATTACAAACCCATTCTGAGTAACTGAACAAGAAAAAACAAACAAACCTTGGTTAGCAGTTAATTAATCAAAGTGTGAGACCATCACTTGGCTTACTGAAAGCTACGTAGTTAATTAACTTCTAGGCAGAAATATTAATCTTCCTTTCCTGCATAAACAAATCTCCTAAACCAGTGTACCACCTTTCTTGAACTATATATTTCCCCTTAAATCCAGAGATTTCATGTATTTTAACACATCACGTCAAAAATAGTCTAAAAATTTTTACCTTCTTTTTAAAATTGCTTTCACATTATGAAAATAAAACAATCATACCAACACATTGGTTTTGTAATCCTGTTTGAGGGGGAAAACCCCTTTTCTACTGTATGATTTTGCGGTCTCAGACTCTGGATGCTAACTGAATGAGACTGTGTTTTCTTGCAGAAAATACATTAATTCCAATCATTCATTTAGCCAGAGTTGCTTGATATGCCAGTTGGCACAGCACTGCTAAGACTTTTGCAATAACTGGCAGCCCAATTAGCAATTAGCCTTCAATGACAACCATCTCTCCCCCTTGTAACTTGTACTTTGAAGTTTCACCATTTCCTTAAAATAACATTTTAAATATTAGCTAATATCACAAATACGTAAACAGCAGTGATGTATATTTACCTTAACAGCAACTGCCTTGTGCTCTTTCTAGCCACTCTTCCAAAGTCATTCTTTCCTAATTTCTTACCCAATTATCGTGTTTCCTCTGGAGAGGACACTGTCATTCATTCACTGAAGAATGCTATCTATTTGTCATCTTCTGTCACAGCCCTGTGTTTTTGACAGGAAAACTGTCTGCTACAATGAATGCTTACATTTAACAGTTATTGACATAACAGTTTAAATTTTGTTTCAGCACAGACTTGTGACAAAGTTGACTTTTTTCACATGGCAGATTTAATGAATTATGTATCTCTGTCTGCAGTTGGGGTTTTTTTTTCCCTTTCGCTCCAAAAACAGATTATTGAATAATAACTTAAGTATAATAACCAAATTTTATTTTGAAGCAATGTACAGTGTGTTTGTTATACACAACTCAGATTTTCAAAGAATCTTAATGGAGTTAGGTTTCCAACTCCCACTGAATTGAAAAATTCCAATGCCTCCCTATTTTTGTGTATATATACACACACAAACATATATACATAGACAACTTTGACTGGAGGTGGCAATGCCAGATCTGCCAATAGCACACATGATTATATACATGTGCACAGGTATATTAGAGTTGGGTGAATACTGGCAAACATATTCTACAAATAGTTTGGTTTTTATTAAAAATGTATTTCAACTGTTTTGTATCTCTTTTGGTTTTGCTTTCCACCAGTATTCTGGCAAATAAGTTTACTATGAGAAAACAGCCATTTTTGAATTTTGAATGTATAATCCTGAATATTCACACCAGAAACCAGATTCCAAGATATACACTGCCCAAACCAGGTACATGCTGTGTGCCCTAGGTGTCCAATCAAGAACAGCACAGTGTCAAACACTCCCAAATATCTTATAAACAAACTACAGACTAAAAATTATTCACAGCATTAGCAAATAATTCTGAATCATGAATACATTTAAGACAATTGCGATTAGTTTATAGGCAATTTCAATTTGCAACCAAAAAAAAAACAAACAAAAACCTTGATGTATTATTCTTTATGCACTACTAGTAAAAATGTAAGGGATAATGTGCAAGTTTTATTTCTCTTGAAGTAATAATGCCTGATTCTGCCAACATTTATGCATGTTGAGTAACTTTGCTCATATAGAGTTATTCATAGAACAATTTGCGTACCTGTAGTTATACTCGTGCATACTGGGAGAATTGGCCTCATATATAGTACTTGGCTGGTCTAATTCTCCTTTCCTGTATGTAAATCAGGAGTAATTCTGCTGAAAATCAGTGGAGTTACGTGAATATAAAACCACTGTAGGGGCCAGCTTCAGTTTCCACTAAAACAAATGGCAAAACTCCCAGCTGACTTCAACAATGCGAAATCAAGCCCTAAGGACTTGATCCAAAGCCCACTGCAGTCAATAGGAGTCTTTTTAATTGTCTTCAGGGGGTTTTGGATCAGATCTTTAACGAGGAAGTGAGAGGAGAATCCAGTCATCTGTTTACATGCATATGCCTGTATGACTATAACTTAACAGTTATCAAGATAGACAAGTTTTTAATGCCCACTTCTGAAGTGAGTCATGGAAACCTGTGTATGAAGCATGAACATTGGTATGATAGCTGATTATCCTGAATATATATATGAAGGTAATATATTTTAGTAAGTCACAAAGATTTTGGCTGGACTACTAGAAATGTTTTGATGTGGTTTTAATGTTTTAAGAGTCTGCCAGATTCTCCTGAAAATGAGATACCACTTGTCAGCAAACTATGTGTAATTAAGAGTATATTAGTGATGCATTTTCAGTAAATGCAGCCACGAGTAGACATGAACACAGCATAAAAGCAGTCAGCATTGCCATGGAAAGATATATATTAAAGTGCACATATTCTACACAGGACACCTCTCAAGGTTAGTTGGAGGTGCTGTCCCTCCTCACAAAGGTGAATTGCACCTTGTATGAAAAAGAAGGCATGGTCTTCCAAAAGGAGGCATCGTTATGGTTATGCAATGCAAGGCTTAGTTGTTTAGCTTTGCTCAATACCAAGGCTTCCCATGGAAAAGCACCAGAGGCAACTGAAAAAAAACAAAACCCACTTGAAGGTAAAGAAGGAACTTCACAGAGGTTTTCCCTGTCTATGAATAGAAAGAAAAGACTATTTTAATATAATAGAGTAGGGCGAGGTCCTCTGAATCTTTTCACTGAGGAGACATCGGGAAGAGTGAGGTGTTCTCATGAAAAACTGGATTTTGGCTCTTGAGAAGCCAACCCGCTCTGCAACAGGCTGAAGTTTGAGGGGGGAAACCTACTCTATTTAGATAGGAAAAGTAACTATTTATACATGTAGGCCCAGGTTCACGTTTTATGATTTGATTTTGTAGTGGAACCATTTGTTTCCACCACTCTCTGTTGTTTCAAGTTCAGACTTTGCTCTTTCTTAAATAGATCTACTTTTGTTTTCTTATAAGCGCTCTCATTGCAATGTGGTTTACAGGAGCAGTGGCTTAAGGTAAAGCTAGGGCACACTGCTCCTTTGGGGTCAAAAGTTCTGAGATTTCTATGAGTAGCCGGTGTCAGGGGCTAGATATCACAGGGGAACAATTCAAAGGGACTCTGGGACTGGGACTGTTCCTAGTGTTAACCTGTCTTATTCCCGGGGAGAGTGCTTGAGTAGTTCAAAAGCTGGTGGTGTTCGGGTACTGATACCCAACTCAACACAGGCAAGACTCCCTCATGACCGAGGCCGGGGGTAAAAAGGTGACTCTCAGTCCTGGGTGTCCTGAGATCCATCACAAAGGTCATATCCCCTAGGCCTCTGTTCAGCTCCCAGTGGAGTCAATAGAAAGACACGTTTGACTTCAATGGGAATTGGATTGGGCCTTAATTGAGTGTGTTCTCTTCCAAATCAGTACAGAAAATATTAGCAACAAGCAAGCAGTTTAAAGTAGCATCAAGCCGGGTTTAAATTGCTTCTGTTCCTATTGCCATGTGGCAATGTGGCCAATACTGGTGTTCGTGCACGGCATTTGCTTTTGGAGGAATGAGACACTTTTAAGATAGACAAGTAAAAACCTGAAATTATGATTTATCAGAGCTATGGATGTCTTAGTGAGGCCCTTCTGACAATATGAGTTTGGGAGAACACTGAAGTGTGTGATTTTTGGTGTTGCGTTTATATGATGGGACATTATGGCCATGAAAAGTCCATCTTCGAATTATGTCATATGTCTGCTACGTATTTGATTTGTTTCTTTTCTTCCATTGTTGATCAGTTTGATTGAAGATGCCTATGTTTCCAGCAACATTTACATCAAGCAGAATGTCATTCCAGACACTGGTAGGTATGAAGCAGTTCAGCAATTTTTTGTTGTTGTTAATAGAAGATGCAATAGTTGGATCTGGCTAATTCACACATGGTTATTCTGTGAGGAAAGAACTGTGGTCTGCCCCTACTTCTTGGCAGATTTAATGAGAGTGTTGCAGTAAAATCTCATACTACAAAGACTTGTGCTTCAGAACAAGTTACCACAGATATTTTAGCCTTACTTACAACTGAATTACACTTCTCAAATGAAGAAAGCACACGTGTTTGTGCTCATTTACATTGTTCTGCCCACACTACTAGCTCACAGTGAGTTTCCCATTGTGAAATAGAAACAATAAACAAGCAGCAATAATAAACAGAGTACAGCCCCATTTGTACACACCTGTGCCCAAATCAGATATTCTTCGGACTAACCACCACTGTGATAGATTATTCTTTCTTCTGGGGTGCAAGCCTTCATTCCCATTATTTCATTAATATTTTTTCTGCATCTGTCTCACCAATGATACCAGTAGATGCTGCTATTTGTATACTGGCTACCATGGAACCAGTATACCGGGGGTCACTGTTTAGTTTGGAGAGTTGGTCTTACTAGTCATTCCAATGTACTCAATATAAACGAAATCAGCCTTTACTCTTTTGAGACATGCCAGAGAGTACTGGACGAGGCACAGCGTAGAGATGAATGGTCAGAGAGTCCTATGCAAAAGCACAGGATGAGAGGACTCCAGAGCACACCTTTCCTGCTCTTTTATAAAGGGACTTTTACAAAGCATCTACTTCCCCTGACACTGATACCAAGATTAGTACCCAGACGGACAAACGAGGGAAAAGTGGGTGAGTAATATCTTGGGAAAGTCACGTTAGTGGGGGCATTTCCATTCCCCCACCTTTATCAGGTGGAAACCTTCCACAAGTGAGGGTCCAGCAGTGTAGAATCCCCATTAATCCCCACTGGGCAAACCCAATAAATATTGATTTTGCTCCGTATTAAAAACATGGCATATTGATTATAGTGGGAAACCAATATGATGAATGCACTGGTTAAGCTGCGAAAGTGGTTTGCTGGTTATAATGGAAGCCACGAAACACCAGTTTACTGCAGGTTCAGTCAACGAGGATGATTTTACAGCAGCTGGGCAAGCATTTCTGTGTCCTTAGGTGGAACATATCCTGTATCTAAAATCACATCCACTGGCTGCTGCTTGCAATGCAAGATCAGGGGATTGTTTATGGGGAAATGAGGTACAAAATGCACATTCATTATTCCTTTTTGCTTGTCAGGGAGGTTTAGGACAGGAGGGGCATTTCTGAAAAGGGGAGAATCAGCTCTGATAGCTGTTCTCACAGCATGTAATGTGGGATCTAAATGTATTCCGCTGAGACCTGAGTATGGGTATCTTGAGCACCATATAACTGACTAAACAGGCCCAATTGTCCATCTTCTGTTTAATTCCATATTTAAGTATTCAAATGGGCATACAGTAGGCAAAATGCCTTAAATTAGTAGACAAGTTTGAGAGGCTACACAGCCTCATTGACCAAGCTTGCAAAGTCCTTACATTCAACTCAATGGCAGTTGTGCGGTGTGCGGTTATTGTGCTGGCAGGGAAAGAGAGGCCCAGCAAATCACTAAAGAGAGATGGGTCCCTTTCTCCAGAGACTCTGGAAGCTGTAGGGTTGGAAGCAGGATTTCTAAGCCCTTTGCCTCTTCCATGGCTACACCAGTAGAATGACATCCCGATTTTATAGGGACATTCTATATTCTATTTTATAGGGACATTCTGATATTCTAGGCTTTATCTTATATAGGCACTTATTACCCTCCACCCCATCCCGATTTTTGACACTTGCTATCTAGTCATCCTATACACCAGTGCGGGGGGGAGCTCATTAGAAAGAAAATCTAGGAGGTGAATTTAATGGAATTTCTTAGGCTCTCTGTGGCTTTTTACATAGGAGGATATTATATGGCCTTAGATCCTTATTACTTTACTAAGGAGTAAACTCTTGCTAAACACTTGACGCTCCGGAACCAAGTGTCCCTATTGTACAATAACCAGACATAACATTAGCCATAAAAATCGATATGGAAAGACCTGGTCTCTTGGTCCCCCTAAGCACCTTACACTCCATTACTGGGCTGTGCACTTTCCTCTGTAATTTATTATTACAGACTTTTAGTTACAGTACATGTTACATCATATCGCCATCTGCTGGTCAAGGTCTGGATCAAGTCTGAAGCCATGCAGTCACTGCTTTGAGAGCAGTGTTTGATTTTAAGGAATTAGGAGAGTGTTGTTTTTACACCACCTCCATTTATTTATATTTCCAAGTTTCCTTGCTATGTAGACGTTAATTTGCAGTCAATTGTAAATGAATGCCATTAACACAAATGATAAAATACTGCGGACTGGTGCAATGTCATCTAGCAGGCTTGATTCAGTCAGGTAGAAGAAAACCAGGTGTCGGGTGCTTAGCAGTGGAGACTTTGTTGGGGGGGGCGGGGTGGGAGGAGGCTTGCAGTGGTGTAGCTGGCCTGCCAGATTGGTCCCTAGTGAGGAAAATAGCCAGCACTGGTTTAGGAGGATACACAGCCCCAGTGCCCAGAAGATACACTGAATCAATGTATCCTTTGGGCAGCCCCTATTGGCAGGGCCATTCCCAGAGAAAGGGAATGGGGCCAACACTCCCTGTCATCATTCCAAGGTGATTTCCCCTTGGTGCGGCTGCCTGCAATGGAGCTGGAGGTGCACACTGCAAGGCTGACTCAAGTCCATTATGTCTTAAGATGGACCTTTGCAAGCAGGGAGAAGAATTCAACTAACCCATCACAGCACCTGACACCATCTCAAGGTGACTTTAGAATAATTCCAGTGCTTAGATTCCTCTATGATCAAAGTGTTATTAGTTTATTTAAATTAATTTACATATACGAGAAGCATTGCCACCTTTTAAAGTGTATTATGTATCATAATGTATAAACGGGAAGAACATGTCATGTAAGTGATATGTAAGAGCCGTCAGGTTGCTCTAAATTATTCCAGGACGCATTCTCTCCCCTGGTAAGTCTAAGGATCAGAGGAGGAAAACACTGGCTTAAATTACCTTTGACTGCCCCAGTCAAGAGCTTGGTTCAGCTCAGAATTAAGCTCACAGGTTGAGACAGTAGGTTAGAAATTATAAACTCAGATACCACCAACACCAAAGCAGATGTGTGGGCCTTCCTTTCCCTTTTTGCCTTGGGATGTCAGTGTAACAAGAAAGTAGAATTACCATCCCACCTGCTCTCTGCTGAACCGAGTCTGCAGTCCATCTAACCCTACTGTCATCCATTCCATGTGCAGTTACCACCACTTCTCAGCCTGACAACCTTCAACTAGGACCTTCTGGGTCCTGGGGCAATGGAAGAGAAGTTACATTTTAAAGCAGTGGCTTCTTAATATGGGGAAAACTCTGGAGGAAAGAATACAGATTAGTCCCTAGTGAGGGAAATAGCAGTGCTCTGCCAGGCTCCATCAGCAGTTTTACACTGGGTTATCCATGCACAAAGCCTAAAGAAAGCTAGGAAGGCAAAACAAGTTATTTACGAAACAATCAGCTTACTCCATTTTCTCCTGGAATTTCACAGGTCCTCTAAAGCT
Organism: Mesoclemmys tuberculata; assembly: GCA_007922155.1. NCBI lineage: Eukaryota > Metazoa > Chordata > Testudines > Chelidae > Mesoclemmys > Mesoclemmys tuberculata. The sequence continues at coordinate 18,405,138 of ML675650.1, forward strand.
CCCTGCTTGCTGTATGTGAACTGTAAACCCTACCTCGCAACAGGCATTCAGAACAGTAACCACAAACGTATTCTTCTCCCCCAACCCCAAACACCGTAAGCTCCATTGCGCAAATTGCTATTTATCCATCGCTATATTTAAGGAATTTTTAAAAAGCCAAAGTGGTGCAATAGAATGACCACAGTTATTTATCACAGACATCAGCAGCAGGACCCAACGTGTTCATTATCTCAATTACTTTAATGTTCCTTTTCTCATTGGACAGCCTGGTGCTGGAGAGCAACTCTCAGAGCTAGCCGTACACATCCCCTGCATTATGCAGTGCACACCAGTCCCACAGGCAGCAACATGCAATTATATTCTACTGATTAATGGGCATTAGTGAGTTTACAGGCTTGATGGTTCAAAGAGCTCCCTGCTATGCAAGATAATGAATATAAGATTCTCAGACGTTAGTCAGTACAGACCTCAAAGACTACCTGTTACCTGAGCAAAAGAAATATATAAATTAACAACAGCCAACTTCCAGTGGGGCAACAAAACTAAGCCCCCAGACAACCAACAGAGTGTCTGAAAGTGTTTGTTTTTGTTCAATGATTCCCCCAGTGTAAGGCAGTTTTAAAGCAAGATGGACTATTATACTTACTGGTAGGGAAAATGGTCCGTATTTAAGGCATCCCTCAAGGCCAAGACCAATGTGGTGCCCAGTTCAGTTCAAACACTTTTGCTAACAAAGAATCTGTGCAGAGTCTCTAAGGGTAGAGCCCCTTCATCTTCTCCTGAAGTAAAAAGGAGAAGTGAATGTTCAACATTTCTCAGGATTAGGACACTGGCAAATAAGGAAAATGTTTAATTTTTTTCCCCCACTTCCTGGAAGCTCAGCAAAATTCTTGTACTTAAGAATTCTCAAGTGTTTAACTCCCATTGAAGTCAATGAAACTTCAGCAGATGCTTAGGTGCTGCCCTGAAACAGGTTCGAGACAGAAGACAGTCTCTGCCCCCCCATGCAGTTCTCAGAAATGTGTCCAAATACGAACGTTTCTATAGGGCCTAGTGCAATGGGGTCTTGATCCTGTATTGGCCTCTTTGGGTGCAACTGCAATACAAATAATAAATCATCATCATATATCTGCACAGATAATGCACATTTTGGAGCTATGTTTTGTATCCTGTATAAAAGCCTTTTTCAGTCACTTGTGATATTACGAAAAAAGCAGAGCCGCAGCAAGGCATTTTAGCACCCTGGGCAAGCAAACATATTTGTGCACCCTGAAGATAATGCAAGGGGAGGACACATGGGGTCACGTGCCTCATCCAGATTTCTGCTTTCCATTTAGCACAGAGGTTTTTAAACTTAGGGGCACACCCCACAATTTGAAAACCATCCCCTCTTGCCAGGAGGCGATGGATTGGTGAGACAATGATTCCACCCCATGAGAAAATTCAGGTAAAGATAACAAAATCAAGCCCGTTTCTTGTTGATCCATCCCTTAAAGAGTATTGCAGTAAATCAGGGGAGATGATGCATGACATCCACTTGAGCTGAAATCAGTAAACACTCCATAAAAGCTTGGATACATTTTATTTCTACGAAGTTAAAAAAAATATTTCTAGCATGGGCAAATGTATTACTAACTACATAATTACCTTATTATAACTCTACTAAAAAAATCTGCATGACACCAAAGACAAGGCAGAGAAACATTGCATTGAATAAATAATTTTGAATCAAGAAACCACCTGAAGCCTGCATGCGAAAGAAGGGGGAAAAATTCATAGGCAAACATCTGGATCAGCAAACATCTCAGAAAGGTTAAGAGAAAGCAGAAAGCCTACAAGGAGTGGAAGATGGGAGGGATCAGCAAGGAAAGTTACCTTTTGCAGGTCACAGCATGTAGGGAGAAAGTGAGAAATGCCAAAAGCCAACGTGAGTTGGACCTTGCAAAGGGCATCAAAACCAATAGTAAAAGTGTCAATAGCCATATAAATAGGAAGAAAACAAAGAAAGAAGGACCCTAAACTCTGAGGATGGAGTGGAGGTTAAGAATAATCTAGGCATGTCTCAATAACTAAACAAACACTTTACCTCAGTTTTTAATTAGGCTAATGAAGAGCTTGGGGATAATGTCAGGGTGGCTAATGGGAATGAGAATATGGAGGTAGAAATTACCACATCCAAGGTAGATGCCAAACTCAAACAGCTTAATGGAACTAAATTGAGTGGCCTGGATAATCTCCATCCAAGAACATTAAAGGAACTTGCACACGAAATTGCAAGTCTATTAGTAAGGATTTTTAAAGGGGTTGTACCGTATAACTGGAAAATTGCTAATATAGTTCCTATTTTTAAGAAAGGTAGAAACAGTGATCCAGATAATTACAGGCCTGTTAGTTTGACTCAGTAGCATGCAAGGTCTTGGAAAAAACATTGAAAGAGAAAGTAGTTAAGGACACAGAGGTCACAAAATACAACATGGTTTTGCAAAAGGTAGATTATGCCAAACCAACCTGATCTCCTTCTTTGAGAAGATAACAGATTTCTTAGACAAAGGGAATGCAGATTTCAGTAAGACATTTGATACAGTTCTACATGGGGAATTATTAAATTGGAAAAGATGGGGATTAATCTGAAAATTGAAATGTAGATAAGGAACTGGTTTAAGGGGAGACTACAACGGGTCATTCTGAAAAGGTGAATTGTCAGGCTGGAGGGAGGTTACTAGTAGAGTTCCTCAGAGATCGGACTTGGGACCAATCTTATTTAACCTTTTCATTACTGACCTTGGCACAAAAAGTGCGAGTGTGTTAATAAAGTTTGCGGATGGCACAAAGTTTGGAGGTATTGCCAATACAGGGAAGGAACAGGATATTAAGATGATCTGGATGGCCTTGTAAACTGGAGTAATAGAAATAGGATGAAATGTAATAGTGGAAAGTGCAAGTTCATGCATTTGTGGACTAACAACAAAAATTTTTGCTGTGAACTTGGGACACATCAGTTGGAAGTGACTGAGGAGGAGAAGGACCTGGGCATATTGGTTGATCACAGGATGACTATGAGCAGCCAATGTGATGCACCTGTGAAAAAAGCTAATGCTGTCCTAGGATGCATCAGGTGAGGTATATCCAAGGTGAGGTATTACAAGGCACTTCTGAAACTTGATCTGGAATACTGTGCAGTTCTGGTCTCCAAATTTAACAAAGATGAATTCAAACTGGAACAGGTTCAGAGAAGGGCTACTAGGATGATCCAATGAATGGAAAACCTATCTTATGAGTGGAGACTCAGAGTTTGACTTGTTTAGCCTAACCAAAAGAAAGCTGAGGGGAGATAGGATTGCTCTCTATAAATATATTAGAGGGATAAATACAAGGGAGGGAGAGGAATTATTTAAGTTCTGTACCAATGTGGATTCTCCTATCCACATTGTGCAGAACTTAAATAATTCTGCTGTAAGTGATTCTCCTATCACTTACAGCAGCTTTACACTGGTGTCACTGTACTGACTTCTCAGCAGATGCTTCTAAATTGTACCAGTATAAGCAAGAGGAGAATGAGGGTCTCAGTTCCCATTTCTTGAATAAAAGGGTGTGATCCTGAAAAGTTCTGAACTCCTTCAACGCTCACTGAAGTCAGGCAGCTCAGCTGCATGCAGGATCTGGCTGTAATGGGCTCAGTCCGTTGCCCAATAAAGTCAATAAGAATCTTTCCATTTAATTCAGTGGATGTTGGATCAAATCTGTTAACACTAGGAAGTAATCAGTCCCATAAGGTTTCGTTTGCTGTATTTGCTCTGTCCCTACCTCCATGCTGCTCTCCTTCTCCTTTCCCCTCCACCCTTTCATTTCTCAGACTGTAAACGTATCAGATTCACTGCTCACAGAAGCTGACGGGTTAAATTTGCTACCAAAAATACAACTGAGTTTTTTGAGAAATAGTTTCTTTGCAAAATAACATTTTCTTTTAAATCAGTTTTTCAGGTGACGTTCATGCTATTCCAAAAAACTCCTTCCAGGACTCCCTGTTAAATAAACTTTCATTCCATTTAAGAAGAATTATCTTAAAAAGCTATGCAGTAGTTATCAAAGGAACATCATTTGGAGGGAAACAAAAAGTGCTCCTCCCTGACAGCCAAGAATAAATTGGTTTAGTTAGGGAGACTGGCTATTTATTATTCTCTTCCACCCAAGGAATTTTCCAAATGACTGGCAAAACACCAAAAATAATTAGATACAGTAAACATGAACAATCCATGGGAAGCAGTTCAGTGCATTAACAGCAATAAACCATATACGGGATAACAACAGACCAAACACAGAACAATGGGTACAGAGAATGTGAATAAATACTGGTTTTTATTCACATCATATCCTTATTTCTGATCACTGAGTTACCAGAGGATTTTTTAAAGTCATCTGAGGGGTTAAAATTGCACAAGTTCTGATTTAGCTCTGTCATCATCATGACAGTGGACAGATTTATACCATAGTTCAAAAAATATATCAAACAAACCTATGCAATGCTATGCATTCCACCCACATGCTTCTCAAAATCACACCAGAGAGATATGTAGAGAAGCAGCCTTGGGAAAACCTCCTGTCAGAAGTCATTGGCCAGATTATGGAAAATTAAAATTAATCTTCCTGCTGTCTTCAGTATTGGTATCTTTAAGAAATAACTACACACTTTTAATGCAGCTAAGCAGAACTTAATTAGTTATCTGATCAGTGGCAACTGATCTGAATGTGAAAATAACTGTGTTCGTATGAAAACAAATCAAGTATGGTTAGTTGTTCATTCAACCATTACTACTGGGTATTGAATATTTTTCTTCCACAAGAATTCCAGAGCATAGAGTAGTTTGCAGGGAGCAAAAAAGTCAGTGTACCCAGAGACATCTTCAAAACCTTATAGTTGATTCCCATAGTTCAAATCCAAGCACTTCTATGAAACAAGAGTGAGCTGGATATGCACTTTGTATATTGGCATACAAGTGAGAAAGAGCTAGTGACTAAGCACGGGACATCTCAGGTTCTGTTCCCGGCTTTGCCCATGGCTAGCTGTTTGGCTTTAGCCAGATCACTTAACATCTCATTTTTCTCTCACTGACACCAGTTTTAAACTGGCATAAATCCATTGACTGGGGATTGTGTACATGATGTGTTAGTCTACACTAGAAGGTGTGCTTTGTAGTGTGCTGCACACTAACCGGCCCATGTGGACCCTGCTGGTGTGCCTTAAAAGTTCCCCAGTGCATGCTAAAGCAGGACTGTTTGAAAATGAAACTAGATTAAATGCACACTCGGGAACTTTTAATGAATGCCAGCCAGGTCCACACAGGCCAGTTACTGCACAATAAACTAGTGCACACTAGAATTTAAACCTTTCTAGTGCAAAATAATGTATTATGTAGACAAGTCATTGGATATATTCCTGATTTATACATATGTAAGTGAGGGGAGAACCAGTCCCAACATACCTACAGCATAAAAGGAAGATCACATGTATCGCTTTCATAAAGTAATTTTCAAATCCTCTGATAAAAGCTTAGATACAAGCACAAAATACTAGTCTCATGGTAGAGTATATCGAATATCTTGCTGGGCTTCCAGAATTCCAATCATATGAATATTAAGACGATGATTTTCAGGAAGCGTCATGACACTGAATATTACTGTCTTTATTAAAAGTAGAGTTTGGCTATTCAAACACTTGGATTTTTGTTGTTGTAGCCACTGTCAGATTTTTAAAATGCTGATCTATTGTATTTTGCTGGTGTTATTTGGAAATGACTCTCCTTTGAGAAGCATCCCGATAGTGGTCTGTTCACCAGAAATTAGTAACCTATCAAAATATCCAAGAATGGCTCACATAGTGGGCAACCAACAATACCCACAGCTTGCACACAACTGACCTTTAATTTCATTTCATAGCATCTGTTGGGCAAAGTCCTGTACCCAGCAAACAGCCCAGAACTTAGGATGTCTGAAGATGAGGAGCCAAGCATGCAGGGCTGCAGCTCTTATGCTTGCCTTCCACTAGGGAGAATGCCTGAGGGATCCACATAGTTTTAATAGGATGCATTTACCCCACCCCCAAAACACACCTGTGCCCTCAAACACAAGGAGCTTCTATGGAGTTGAGCTCCACAGTACACAGGCGGTTATGTCTGGACCTCCTGTTTAGGCTTGCCAGCTCCTACTCCCCATCCGCATTTTACAGAGTGTAAATGTATTGGTTTTGCACTCTCTAGGGCCCACTACCCATGCTGAGGTGGGAGGCAGGATTTTTGCCTTAGTTTGTTTTGTCTGTTACTTAGCAGCTGAACTGATAATGGATACCCAGCTGACCTGAAAAGAGGATATTTGCTGAATATCTGCAGCAGCCTTCACAAATATAATCTCACAACCAATATGTACTATTGATATCAATAGATTTATGTTAATATAATGTGCCTCGTCTTGCTGTGAAATAGGGTTTCATGCCTTTCAATAAACAGGCCTACTATTTCCTATAGAGTGAATTGATGTCCTATAGAGTGACATCAATGTAAACCTGGATTTCAAATGGTTTATACAGATGTCACTGGGAGCAGACTCTTGCCTTATAAATTCCACGGTGAGTCTTTACTGGCCATAAAAAACATTATTTAGACCACTGTGCCTGATCAGTTTTGCAATTCCACATTTCTTATGCAACTATTATTTATTACCTCTTAGCAAACTTAGTGGGATGAAGCTAAGTTTGTGTTCAAAGTAAGACATCACTCATAATGAGAGACATCTTGGAAGTATATATCCAGAGGCATTCAAGTCTTTAAGTAATATTTTGAACCACTATAAAAAAAATGCTGGAGGTTGTTTTTTCCAGCCAGTGTAAATAATTTGGACTCTGCATCCATGACATCATTACATGGAGCTCTTACTCAGCTGCACAAAGACATAAGTGTACATGTGAATGCATTCTCTTACCATGTTCCTAAAATTCCAAGCTCATGAGAACTATTAATGTGATGAGTGATAGCCATTGACTGTTTAAATGGAAAATAAATTAAGAAGACAGTTTGCTACCATTCTGAGAACATACATCTATAAGGAAAAATAATTTTAAAAAAAAATTCTGCCTGTTTGCTGATCTTATGGAGACAAGAACTTTTCTGACCAAATTGTGAAGTCAAAAGTGCTCTGGTTCATTACTTCAAATGTCGTAATATTGAGTGAAGTAGTACAGTTAGAAAAAATTGTTTTTGCCAGATTTAGGGCTTGAGCCAATGTCTACTGAAGTCAATAGATAAACTACTATCAACTGCAATGGACAGCGCATCAAGGCCTTAGAGCACATTCGAAAGTTGTGGGTGCTAGATTTAGAACAGCACTCAGCATTCAGCTTCACATTCTATAGAAGTCTGGTAAATCACTTCTGAAAATTCCCAAGTCACTTCAGCACTTACGAAAATTTTACCCTCAGGCTATTAGCTGTTTTGTTGTTTTCATTCCTGGAGTAGTCCTAGAGTCCAAAGCAAGAATTATTTGTATATGAAAATCTCTGTTTATGTAACATTCATTTTCATTGTTAAAAATCTTGCATATGTTTTAACCACGCTTCCCTTGAAAAACAGCAGTGGAAGTTATGGGAAACATTTTGTGAAATGCAAAAAAATTCCTAAAACTTAAAAAAACATGTAACGTGTCTGGTTTTTTCCATCGTTGCAGAAGGAAAAAAAAATGGTTCCCTTTCCTAATAGTCTTTTTTTCTTTGCCACAGACAGAAGTGCATACACAATGTTACTGAGATGATACCAGAGAGCTTCTGTGTACTGTGACACACAGGATCCTTCCTTTCCTTTCCCTTCTCTTTTCAGGGTTGGAGACCATGAGATATTAAGCACCCTAAACTCAGCACAGAGCACCTCATCTAATTAGGGTTCTCCTTTGTGTGCACATGCACATATATGCATGCACTCCCCCAGTTTATCTTTAATCTGCTTTTGATCCTTCCTAATACACTATGTGATATTAATACACATGCTAATGAGCCAAATTTGCACATTATGCAAATTGAAGGGATTGTAATCTGGTATAATTTACACTCTCTTCTGATTCACTCATCATATAAATTACACCATCTTAGTCTCCATAAGGGCTTGTCTACATGAGAAAGTGTTACCATTTTATACAGATTTTACCAGTGAAACCAATATAGTTATACTGGTATGTCTCCTCCCCCCTCCCGTGGACATTCTTATTCTGGAATTAGAATGGCTTTTTTCAGTTTATCTTAAACCCCTTCCAAAGCAACAAACTGAACTGAAACAAGCAATCTCATACCAGAATAAGAGGGTCCACATACGGGGTTATATCAGCATGACCACATTTATTTAAATTCATTCCTTAATTTATATCAGTATAACTTTCTCCAGGTAGACAAGTACTTAGACTTATCTCTCAATTTGTCCTTATTTTATATGCATCCATGTTTAACTTCCACTAAAAATATGCTGAATAAAATAAAAAATTAAAGAATAAAATGGATTTTCACTCCAGCTAAGAACAGCCACCAAAAGACACAAAGCTTAAAGCTTCATTTTCAGCTCTGGTCATGGCATAGCATTGTCTCATGTCAGTTAATGTCATGTTGTGTCACACAGAAATGGAATTGAGGCATGAAATCTAGTTCAGTATCCAGATCCAATATGTAATGGGTCTCAGCTTCAGTGTTCCAGTTCAGTTCCATCTCTAGTCATATCCTGCCTCGCTAGCAGGAACAGAAATTAAAGACCAAACTTTCAAAGGGGGTTTCAGCTAAGGATAAAAAACTGTGCCAGCATTCTTCATGCCTCTCTCTCTGATGGGGAAAAAGCTCCCATTTGTATGTGCAAATGGCACCTGCACTTTCCAACTGTTGAGCTTATGACTGCCTAGCTCTTGTGCTGGCCCTCCGCAATGGGGTGAATTTAATTCACTGCACACGCACACACAAAATTGTAGGAAGAAAAATAGCTTTCACTATTAAAGGGTTATATTTTAATGACGTTAAGGCAGTACAAGCAGTTCAGTGGGCAGCTTTTCATACAGGATGCTTGCTTATACTTAAGACCCGTTATCTGATCTGAATTTTTGGCACAGGCTACAAGTTTTTGTTGATGTTAATTGAAATGTATCATTAATTGCAAGCCAGGGTACTGTGCACATTCTTGATGCTTCCACTTAAAAAAAATAAATAAAAAAGCAAGCGCTCATAGCTCTGAGTTAATTGGGACCCATATAAGGCCTTCATCAACTTTCAAGCAGAGCTGCTTCCTGCGGTCAAGGGAGATTTCTAGTTAACAATGGGACAATATGGCGTAAAGTTTTGCGTTTATATAAGGAAACAAAAATTCAGAAAAAAAAACATGCCAGCCCATTAAGGACCTCTCAATCTGGTTTAAATCAAGAGTAAATACACTTAAATCAGTGGAGCTATATCATTGTAAAATTGATGCAAATGACTAGAATCAGGCCCAGGCAATGTGAATCACGAAGACAGGTGACAATCCAATGTGCCTGACTCTCCTTTTCCTTACATCAGTGCCAATCAGGAGCCACTCTATGTCAATTGATTTACACTGGTGTAAAGTATTTGTAAGTGAGAGGAGACTCACACTCCATGAATGCATAATTGTCACCTAGCCAAATCACACAATACCCACACAGAGCCAAATGCCCTCCTCTGTGGTGAGAAGCCACACAGAACAAATTACAGTACAATGGATGGAAGCAAAGGTTGACACAAGAACTTTGGACCCAGATCTGTACTTCTCCAGAGTTTGAGGAAAAAGGTATATTCAGTGTCCAGTTCAGACTCACTTCTATAGTCTATCTTAGGCACTGGTATGGCCCCATCAGCAAAGTACCCGAGCACCTTTAAAGGTATTTATTCTCTCAACAATCTGGGAGGTAAAACAGTGCTATTAAAACTATTTTACAGAAGGGGACCTGAGGTATAGAAAGGCCGACTTGTCCAAGATCACACAGGAAGTTTTTGGTGAAGAAAAGATTTGAATCCTGAAGTCTAAAGTCTAAGCCCCAATCACTGGATCAGCCTTCCCCCTTTACAGTGAAGATATTTCTCTCTCTTTTTTAATTTAATTTCTTTTCCATTTTTTATTTTTTGGCAGGAAAAGGAAGGTGAAGAAGCAGGTGTTTTCTATTTTTGTATGAATACCTCTCAAAAAACAGTATTACAAGAAAGAAGAGCTGCTATCCACATCTTACAGTTCTGATTTTAGTACAGCATTCCTCTCCATACTAACCCACTCCACCCTTATCTATGTTAGCAAAATGAGATATTGCAAATAGGCACACAAACAACATTCCCTGAATGGATGATGCCACCCAGACTCCCAACAAAAGACCCTAGATTCTTCAGCATCCTGTGTCCTATTCAAAACAACCTTAATTTTACATTGCTGAAAATATAACCCTTCAAAATTTTGAGTCAGGTTCCCCACTCCTGAGGTAGTATCATGATTTTTTTAAAGACTGTTTTGAAGTAATAGATTTTGACTTTATTTTCTGGTTTCTGAGACTTTAGAGTACACTTGGCTCATGGTTTCAAGCTTTTACTCACAACAATGAAGGTAGAAACCAATTTTAAAAAAATGAAAGCTAAGATTCTCATGTACTCCCTTGTTTCCAGCAGTTAGGGCTTAAATAAAAACAAATATTGCCTGACTTATGATCAAGTGTAAGAGTTAGCAACACTGCATAACCCAATTACAGTAGGAGCAGACCCAGCCATGCCAGAGTAAGCTATACATCTAGTCATGGAGGACGCTCAAAAGATTCCCAAGACATGTAACCATACAAGGGGCCAACAATCCATGCATTCCCCCTACCTCCATTCATCAGACCCTCCTCTAACAATTCTAGTTACACTCACCTGGTGTTGACTTCTTATTAGAAGAGACTGGTGACCTGCTAATCTTTCATGTCTTCAGGGGACAATCAAGCAGCACAAACTCCTGGGTATTCTTTGTGAGAACAAGGAGCATGACACGCATGCAAGTCTTCCTTATGATGCTAAAGAGAGATTTTTTCCCCCGCCAGCCTCAGAAAGAGCTGATGATATGCAGCAACTCCTTTGAGGAAATAAATCAAAATGGCTTCTACCAACTCACTTTACCAAATAAGGTAGGTTCAGCCAATTGGGGAACCAGAACCAATACCATGTGACTTATGAAACTAGTCAAAACTAAGAATCCCATCTTGAAATGTGAAAAGGTGACATGGAAATTTGCCACAAAATTTCCACAGTCAGCTTCCTGCGCAAAAAGTTCATAAACAATAAAGTTCCTAGGACTGTAAATGCCTGCAAGTCTCCAAAAGGCTAAAGAACATGCAGCTGAGGCCAGCACCAGTCAGCTTTGGCACCACTACTGAAATTTTTGAATTGGAAGGACTCACATATTGTTCAAACCTCTGAACCATCATCTGGTACTAAATATGGCGCACACAGTTTGGGTTTTCATGAGCCTCACAATGATAACGTGAAGAAAGGCATTGCTAGTCATCTTTCTTTGTAATGTTCTATAAACCCCATAAGACCAATGCCAATCTTCTCTCTGGTACTCAGCTGGAGTACAGGTTTGTTTAATACTATCTGGGTTGTTATTAGAGGTGGACAGAAAATATTTGTCAAAACAGCTTTTCATTGGAAAAAGCCATTTTAATTAAACCCAAATTTGTCATGCAGTTGTATCCATTTTTCACATTTGCCATTTAAAAAAAAGTTTGCTGTTACAGGAAAATTTATTTCGGAAAAATTTCATTTCAAAACAAAATTTTTGTTTCAAAACTTTTTATTTTTGTTTTCATTTTATATCACTTATTTTTACATTATTTCATGATGTGTCAGTAGTAGTCGTGCACAATGATTTCATATCATACATGTCATAGTATGATGTGGTATGCCAGATTATGCACGACTACTAATGACATGTCACAAAAGAATGTACAAATCATAATATTCTTTCATAAAGCCTTTTGGGCCAGAGATTGAGAGAGAAAACACAAGATGACTCTATAGCCTGGTGGTTAAAACAAACATCCAGGATGTGGGAGATCCAGGGTGCAGTCTGCATACTCCAATGACACTTTCAGCATTTATCCAGAATGTAACAACTTTAACAGGAAAGTTTGAGGCACTGTCTACATCAGAATATCACATAGCCAGTGGTTACGGCACTCCCTGGAGAGATGACAAATTCCATTCTAAACCCTTCTCCCCCTTAGGTGGCGAAGGACTTTAACCAGGAGATTTGTGCCTCCCAGGCGGTTACCCTAAGCACTGGGCTAAAAGTTATGAGAATGCTCCCCTAGCTTCTTGTTAAAATGGCATAGAAACTCAAAAGATCCTGGCTGAGACTCACAAGAAAAGAAAAGTGCCTTCCTGCACTCTGGACTTAAATGGTATCTCAGAGGGATGGGGCTTAGCACAACCCCTCATAGCCATCTCCCATTGGCTAGCTTAGACAGCTCCCTCACTAACCTGCTGGCTTTTTAAAATTGCATCATAAGGTGCCTGTCTTTCCTAGTTCATTGTATAGGGAGCTTAGGTGCCTAATTTAAGCTGTGTGAATCATGGTGAATTTTCTAGTTGTCGAAAGCATAGGTGTTGTGATGCTCAGCGTCACAACTCCTAAATCCTTTTGAACAGTCAGCCTTGAGTGCTTCTTTTCTTTTCTTGGTCAAAGTCTCAAACTGTTTTTCAGAATTTTTGTTTTGCAGGAAATGTCTAAAATTGTTGGTTTTGTCCTGATTCAGAAAGAAAACAAATTATGAAAGTCAAAATGTCCTCCAAAACAGAAATTCTGAGATTTGACCAACTCTAAGTCATTATGAAGACCACGTTGTTCATGGCACTTAAAAATATTACTGCAAAAACTTTCATGAGCCAAAGGACACTTTTATGTGAGGTGTTTAGATTATTGCTTTAGAAGTAGAGCAGGTCATCCCCCTATAAGGATGCTTTGTAAATCTATTCCTAAACTCTAGTCATAGAATCATAGAGGCAAAGGAATCGCATGGTATGTGCTCATGTCCAAACAAATGCTTTTAGGATTGTGGAGCCTGAAAACACAAATTAAACAAAGAACAACAGGAAACATGCTGTTCTCACAAAACTCCAGTGTCTCTTGCAACTTAGGTCACCTCCACATGCTCATCAAGGAGGATTTGAAGCACCATCTTGCTCTCAAGCTAAATGAATTACTAAACAGAAAACCTGGAGTTACACTCCAATGGCACATGGATTAACTAGCACTCAGCCCCAAAGGGAAAAATGGTCTTCAAAGTGGAAAGAATAAAATTATTCAGGAGGTTTATTTTATACCAAACCTCGCCTACAACAAATACACTAGAACAACTATATTGACAATTTGTAAGTACTTCAGCGTTTTTAATTATTGTTAAATACTGACTGTATTCTTGACATTATACAAACTGTAAACAAAAGCACATTTCCTGGTCCTACAAACACTGAAGCATACATGTACATTTTACTTAGAAGTGAAATTATGTATGTGTTTAAGTGTTTGCAGAATTGAGGCCTAAATCTGTACTACAACTACGTTTAGCATAAAGTATGATATGTTTGATACAGTGTAGATATCGATGCACTAGACCCCAATACTGCAACACTTGTCCATTTACATATGTGAGTAGATGCAGCAAACTCAATGAGACTACTTATGTCGTAAAGTTACGCTTGTACATAAGTGTTTTCAGGAGATTTGAAAAACCTGCTGTCAGTCTTCTGCAAAAGTCATGAAACTGTTCAGATCTTCACCTAGCATCTGGAGAGATTCACTGAGCCATCCTTAAGCATGCCTGGATGTACCAGGAAAATGGGAGAGGAAAAAGCATAAACTCGCTTAAAAGCAAATAAATAAATGCATAGTAAATTGACCTGTGGAGCAAATTGCTTATCAGAGAGAATGTAATCAAATACGTCCTTAAAATACTTCCCCAGTGTGCAGATTAAATCTTTTAAAACAATTGTAAGTTTAGGGGGGTTTTCTGGTTTGTTTCATAACATTTTGTGTAACTAACATTTAACCATTCTGTGCAAAGTTTATTAGCACCACCTAGTGCTAGTATGTAGAAAGTGACACCATATTACTCATTCCCACTAAGCCATTGCATTAGCAATATCTCTACTGTCCTCGCTATTTCTAGAAATGTAAAATGCAGAGTCACAGACTTTGTTTTGGCATCATCCATAATGACTGAGTGTCAAATTAATAACCTGGATCACAGCAATGTAGACATTATGGAAACATTCTGTCAAGTCTTGTGTGAGCACAGCGTTAGCACTGACTCTACAGCAAATTGGGTTGTTGCCAGACATTGGCACTTTCTCGTTGTCAGACTGAAGGCGATATAATGGCCATCTGCCCCAGTCTTGATGAAGCCTTTGGTTTCAAGGCTAAGAGCTGTCTCTTCAATTTGTTAGGATGCATTTTATTTTTTCTCTTCGTTAGGAAATAAACAGACAATAAAATAATTATAAGTTAAAAGAAAACAAGAAACAGGGACAATTAGGTTTATTTTCCCAAATTTTTTTTAAATGGAGTTTAAACACCATTTAAAATGACACATATTTCATATCTATTGCACATGTCCATCTGGCCACCTGGAGTGTATCAATGGTTCTCAAACTTTTTGTATTGGTGACCCCTTTCACACGGCAAGCCTCTGAGTGTGACTCCGTGGCCCCCAGGGGCGACCCCCCATTGCCTGGCCCCCAGGGGTGCCATCCCCTGACCCTTGTGGGCTCCCCACTCCCTCTTCACCCCGCGCCCTTGTAGCTCCCCACTGCTCCTTTGCCCCAACCCCTGCACTCCCCCTCTTCACTCCTAACCCCTGCATCCCCCCTCCTGCACCCACCTGGGGAAATTGACCTGCATGCTTGTTTCACTCTCCAAGGCTGTTCCTTTATGCACCACAGGAGACTGGGGGGAGGGAGGAAGGGGATGGGAACTGAGGAGCAACATCATTCAGGTCACGTTCCCCACAGGGGCTGCGTAAGGGGAGGACAGAGAGCAGCAGCCCAGGTGGGGAATGTGACCTGAATGCAAGGAGCCCTGACGTTGCTCCTCACTCCCTGCCCCCCGGGGGGGGACATGAGGAACACTGGGGGGGTGAGCAGTATCTGTGTGTCACCTTCCCCCCCCCCATGTTCCTCCCTTAGGAGGAAGCAGGGACCCTCTCGGCCCCACCCCTGGCTGGGGACAGGGCTCCCAGCTCACGACCCCCACATAACCACATGGCGACCCCCTGTTTGAGAACCAGTGGAGTATACCATTTATACATAGATGAGATCACCTTCACCCCCCTCCCTACTCCAGCTCCTTTACATCAGGTAAAAAGACGAGCATCGCATAAAGGGGCCCTAAAAGCCTCATATCCAGTCAGGGGAGGATTTCCCTGTTGCAGTCACCATGGTTGACCGCTTTAAGGCTTCCCTCTAATTACCCCCCGCCCCAACTCTAGTGTAGGAAACATGCCAGCATAGGGCAGAAGGTGGAAAGGACATGTCTGGGCAGGGTTGCAGCTTACAATGCTACAGATATTCTGAGCAGCACTGTAGCCCGAAGGGAAGCCCCAGGAGGCTAATGTAATTTAGACAGGCCCCCCAGGGCCACCTAAATTAAGCTAGAGGCCCCAGAGCAGCCCACACACAGGAGGGCATAAAGGTGACTTAAAGCCACACTAACTCCTCTCCCCCTGAACTGAGATCTATGCTGAGCCTCTGGCCGTTGCCTTATCTTACCTTACAAGAAAGGTGGGAACCTAGAAAGGCAACGTCCCAAATTTCCATCGTCCAAAAAAATTAGATGAACCCATGGAGGTTGTATTATACCACATACAAGGCGCCGAAGTGAATGTGCAAGAAACTGACAAGTGGGTGGACAAGCACTTATTTGCATTGAAATAAAATGATAGCTGAAAAATTTAAAAAACACATTCTATTTTTACATCAAATTAGTTCATGCAGACGGCAATGATAGCTTGGGGCAAAGCCTTAATCTTCTATGATTTGAAAGCATGGAACTCAGCTCTCGGACATGTAATGAAACACTCATCCTCAGTACTTACTGAATAAGTCAGTAAATCAATAGTTGTCAGAGATGAATTTGTCCCAAAACCAAAGGGTTTTACAATTTACTGATCACTTCATGTTTACTAGTTTTATTCCTAAATAAAAAGATGGCATTTTCCATTTTGGTCTGCTTCAACCCAGCTGGAAAATAAGTGGATTAGAGGAGTGACTTCCAGTCTTTAAGATCACATTTTTTTCAGCCAACAAAGTACCAAGTTTTATTTCATTTTAAAATCGCCGGCCTTTCAACAAGCTGGGAGGGATGTGTGGGTGTATGTCGGGGGTGGAGAAATTGTTTCAAGCAAAATAAGAATGCCCGTGAGCTTTTGTAGAGTTTTCAAATGGAACTCAACTCACCATGTTTTGAGGGTTTAAAAATATTCAGGTAATCCACAAGAGCGTGTGTGTTAGAGAGATGGTACGCACGCACATACGCACATGGATCCTTCTTGGTTTATACAGGATGCCAAAATACCATAAAACCCATGAAAAGTCAAACTGGTCTAATGGTCTGAGCAATAGTAGGTAACTAATACCACAAGCCAGCAG